>CM076574.1:43216794-43417464 GCA_034641835.2 Pinus albicaulis
GGTTAAACACCCACCAGTAAGAAATGGGAAGTACATGGTTTTGCTCCAGACTCCAGACTCCAGACTCCAGACTCCAGACTCCAGACTCCACCCCTGCCCCCCCCCCTTTTTTTTTTTTTTTTTTTTTTTTTTGACATTTTGACATTTTGACATTTTGACATTTTGACATTTTATTTAACTCTTCAATTTTATTCTAAGTAACAATGGGATAATTGAAAGCCTGTCATTTTTGGCATAATTTTTGGGGAACTGTCAATAGTACATTCATTATTTCATTGTATAGTTTTTGTTTCTTGATTTTGATTGTTGCTTGAATTAGTTAAGAAAAAATATTTTTCAATAATTGATGTAAATATGTTTTAATATTTTTTTATAGCAACTTACTTTAGAAAAAATATCTTTCTAATTTAAATGTTATAGAGCTCTAGAAAGGTCTCTGGCATCACATCATTTCCCTTCATCGGTTGTTTTTTTTCCCGCGTCTGCCCACTGGCCCCCTCCGGTTGGGCCTGGATTGCCTGCACCTCTAGCGTCTTCCGCTCTATTATAAAATTATATATTACAGAGCAATGGAACACATAAAATATGTGGAATCACAAACACGGAAATAACATATAAAACAAGAGACACAAAGATATCTGTGGTTCACCAAGCTTGGGCTATGTCCACGGAAACAACCAGTCCTTCCTTTATATTATCTAGAAAAATGAAGAGACACAACCTACAACAGATCATTGTAATATCCTCTACTCTCTCACATAGCCCCCCTTTACTATTTGTTGCTCAGAATATACACACCAAACACAACTGCAATAAAATTCCCTCATATGAACCGAGGCGTTGCCTTCTAGGGAAAAAAACCTAAATTAAACATAACTTCTACCGTCAGATGATTTTCCTAATGAAAGGCCCAGAATAACTACAAAATTACAATATTTTACAAGGAAATTTTACTTATGTTGTTGCCCGCTAGACCCCCCCCCCCCCCAATGACGATCAAATGATGGGTCGCATTGCCGCCCCGTTAAGAAAATGGGTCCAACACGGTGATACATATAAATAAATAAGATAATCAGGCTCCACACCCAACACACTATGGCCCAGAATGTGTTTGGTTTTCTCCCCTAGGCATTGCTTTTGTCAAGCATCTGAGAGCTGTACAGGTACCTCGTATCATTTGTTCCTTGCTATGGTCAGGTTGGTCATTACCATGGCTACGCCAACCCCGGAGGAGCCTTTTTTCTGTAGATATTGCATAATTTAATATCCTAGTGGTGGCTACTCCGCGATTCTGTAAGTAGGGGTTGTCTAAATTTGTTAAGTGCGCTAAGGAAATCCCAAAGATTCAGATTTGTGTTCCTCAGGCTTGTTCCCGTGCTCTTCAGATTTCAGAAAAGGGGCTAATAGATCAATCCATGGGCACTTGACCTTCCCCCCATACGGTTAAATCTTGGGTGGAGAATAAATAGAAGCCCCTCATCAAAGGAGTGGTCATATACTCCATCTGCGGGAAGGAATTTTTCAATTATTACATTGAAAACAAGATTTACTAAGACCCAGTCTTTCATAGTGATCCTTATTTCATGGGTGCCCAGGGGTTGTACCAGGATCATTGGAGCCCTAGTTTCAACCCGGACTACGATGTTCCTTCCTTGGTCCCAATCTGGGTGAAACTCCCTTACCTTCCCCTCCATTGTTGGCATGATGCAACCTTCAGGTAGATTGATAACTCCCTGGGTAAGTACACTGACTGCTAAGAGCCCAAAGATGTCATATTCTCCTGTGCTAGGATTTTTGTTGAGGTAGACCTTTAAAAGGGCCTCCCAGTAGTTTTTTTCCTTTGTATGGACAGTTAGACGCACGTTCATGGGGTGGACTATGATCAATTTCCTTTCAAGTGCAAGTTGTGTCATGAGTACGGACACTTTGCCAAAAACCGCCCCAAATCCCAAGAGACATCATTGCATCCTGGAGAATAACCAAAAGAACAATGAAAATAGGTTAAGAGAAGGAAAAAATCTCAGCATCTACAACCGTCGGGCCACTTAAGACCCCTTTGGTCCCTCAGGGCACCTCCCCTCCCCCTGGGGGCGAGGTCGATTGTCGCTTAGGGTTTGGATCGAGAGAATCCCTTCGATGTGTTGGGAACAAATCCATATTCTGTCGGTGAAGCTCCTAAATCTATCAATGCTTCTACTACCCTTGGAATGGCCTCTCAGGTGTCCCTTAGAGCCTTAATGGGCATCGAGGCTCAACCCTCCAAAATCCTTAAACTAGTGAGCTCTAGTCTTGATTCGTCTAGTAGTTATGAAGATTCCTCTTACAAAGAAGATGGTGAGGTAGGCCTCCAATCATTAAATAAAGGCTTGGGTACTTCAATGCATCCTATCTCTGTGGAATATACCCCAAAAAATACTAGGACAAAGAAGGTAGGCAGGAAAGGCAAAAGACCAGGAAGAAAGACAAACAAGGAAATCAGGAAAGAGAAGACAGAAAAAGACACGGAATTAGGGTTCCAGCACACCATCCCTCATCAGTTAGTGAGATCCGAGAAAAAAGGAGGAGGTGGAAGAAAAGGAAACAATATGGGTCCTAGCAAGGGGGCAAGTAATCCAAAAAAGTGATTATTGAATATAATCTCTTAGAACTGTAGGGGCCTTGGAACAAAAAAAATATTAAGGGAAGTTAAATCCCTTATCAAAAAATAAAATCTAGTCATTACACTTTTGCAGGAGACAGAGATGGATGAGAAGAATCTGCACTCATCCCATAACAATGTTTGGGGAAAAAGTAATATGGAGATAGTAATTTCGTGAGGAGCTTCAGGAGGACTCTATACATTTTGGAACCCAGTGAAACTCGACCTGGAAATCTCCATAAAATATACCCATTGGATAGCATCCTCCTTTTCTAATATGGATCTCAAGCAATCTTTCACTATCATAAATGTATACATTCCCACTCACTTCTGTGAGAAACAAGACTGCTGGAAAATCCCTGATGGAGTTCAAAAAATCAAATTTTGGTGAAAATTGTATTCTGGGGGGATTTAAATACTACCATGAGTCTCAATGAAAAGAGGGGTGGTACTATCATCCAAGATGCTTTCCAGGAAAATATGGAGGAATTAATTCTTTCTCTCAACCTATTTTATGTTAAACCAAAGAAGTTCCTATACAGTTGGACCAACAAGAGGGTTGGGTTGGGGCATATGGTAGCTAGACTGGATAGATTTCTTGTCTCTAATAATCTCCTAACCCTCAATGTCTGCCTAGAATACTCAATTATCCCATGGGCAAGCTTCGACTACCACTTGATTAGTCTCTTGTTGACCTTCCCACAAGACCTTAGCCCTATCCCATTTAGATTCTCTCCTCGATGGCTTGATTACAAGAATTCTTGGATATGGTTTCCCTCTCTTTGGTAGATTGGGTGGATGGCAGCTCGATTACCATTTGAGAAATGAAAATCCACAGAATAAATAGATATAAAAAATGGGCTAAAGAATGTTACTCTAGGAGGATGGGGGGCACTAACATCAGGGAAGAAAATTTGTCATCAATACAAGGAAATATCTAAAAGGAAGAGGTCAGTGTCTTGGATTTCCTGAGATAATTAGAGACTTTGAAAGCCCTCTACTTGAATGTAATATTCCCAATTAGCCACTGCTAGTTGGAATATTATACTTGCTCCATTTTTGCAGCAGAAGAGTAGGAAGTCAATAAAAACAAATCCCAATGTGAAAAGGGATCATGTTAGAAGGACAAATAAAGCCACCTTGGTGTGAAAGAGGACAATACCAGTGAACTAGATCTAGTTGACCAAGTCAATAGCGCTGCTACAAGAGGGAAACCAACTAGGGTAGCACAATTTTAAAAGGGGAATCTTCTCAAGGAAGTCACCTCATCAATGAGTGGGGTCCGGGGTGAGGAAGCTCACCAAGGATAAAAAGGAGGAGATAGCAGCAAGGAAGGCATTCATTAATCATCTTGTTTGGTCTTTTGACTAATTTCAAGCTCCAACTGTTTAGCTATAGTTGCAACATTGTTTAGTGCAAAATAATTCTCATGCGGGAATTCCATCTTCACCTTTGGTCTAGCTGGTTGTGAGATCTAAAGGAAAGGTCTTGAGCTTATTGTTCATCATCTAACTTGATGGAATATATTTTTCATCATCTACAGCACAATCAATCCAGTAACTACGTCATTTCTGCAGGTGCAGTAACTGCTGGGTTAAAACCCTTCTATTTTGTGCTTGTTTTGGAGGAGGAGGTGTCTATTCCACTCCAGAAGCTCTATTGAAGAATTCCTTGGGCCAATTTTTGTATTATTCATCTATTTTAGATCATATTTAGTATTTTCTAATACAGATTTTCAGTGTACTACGTTATTCTCTGCAGTGTTTCATTTTATATTGCTATTTTGTCGAAAACCCTTGTCGAGATGTCCTGATGTGCATGTAAAAGAGGTCAAACCTCTCATTTCTGATTCTATGTTTAATGAAAGCTCAAGATCTGTATTAAATAATATTTTTCTGTAGATTCCCTAATAAAAATTACGTTGTTGCAGTCTTCAGCAATTCTATTTTTTGAAGTTGTGGGATTGGGGTGCTTTTGAGCATATATGAGTTGGGGAGATCTGTTTAGTGTAGCTAGAATGATTTTTTCCTAATTTCATTTCATATTTAAGCTACATATAGCATATATAAGAGGATCCATGTCCTATTGTGCGTTTTTGTTGCATGGTTTTCCTTATACAGCGTCCTCATTGAAGAAATTGCATAAATTCCTGAAAAGGAATATTACAGTGGTATCAGAGCTCTACTCTTGGCTCAGCTTGTGGGGATAATCTATCTTCATCATGGAGGAGGAAGATATTTCGAATCTCCTACTTCAGACCCTACAAAACATTGCAAGGGACCTCAAGGAGATGAGACATGAAGGGGATCCTAAAGGGTTTTGCCATGGGGCAAGCACCAGCACTTCAAATGGCATGGGGCATTCAGCTACACCACAACACTCTACCATGCCATCATTTATAACTAGAGGAGATGAGGAGGAAACCCTGGGAGAGTATTTTGAAGAATATGAACCCCAATCTCAAGGGTTCAAAGAGCACTTGAGCTTTCAGGAGTTTTGTCGGATTAAGGATGGAAGGAGGGTTAATCCTCATCAAAAGGAGGATAACTTGATGCATGGATCATCCCTACAGCACAGTATGGTAGGTTTATTCTTTCCCACATTTGATGGGACACCTAAGTGTTCAGCCAAGGCTTGGGTGGAGAAGCTAGACACATACTTCCAGCTCAACAAGGTTTCTGAAATAGAAGCCATCAAGATAGTTGCACTGCACTTGGAAGGGGAGGCTCAAGAATGGTGGTTTCATGGACTGACCACACTTGGGCATCATCACATTACTTCATACTTAACTTTCACCAAGAATCTAGTGGAGAGATTTGATCCAAGAGATCCGGAGGCCCATTTTGTCAGGCTAGCCAAGCTCAAACAGGAGGGAGATCTTGAGGATTATATTTCTAAGTATTTTTAGCTTTCAGTGATGGTATCCAGCCTCACTATGAGCAAGAAGGTATGCATGTTTATTAATGGGGTGGTTGAACCATTGCAGGGGTTGGTCAAATCCACTAAACCA
This sequence comes from Pinus albicaulis, assembly GCA_034641835.2. Classification (NCBI taxonomy): domain Eukaryota; kingdom Viridiplantae; phylum Streptophyta; class Pinopsida; order Pinales; family Pinaceae; genus Pinus; species Pinus albicaulis. Next base: position 43,222,443 of record CM076574.1, read on the forward strand.
ACCACACTTCTTGAAGCCATGGAGAAAGCTAGAGACCTCCAACACATCTTGCCCAAGGCAAGGACATTATTGCAGCAGAAGACCTACTCAGGACCAAAGAAGACAATCCATGTTTTGGAGAGAGAGTGTGTTGCAGGAAGGACACATCATGTCAAGACCTTCTCCAAGAGGGAGGCCAACATTGTACCATCCATAGAAGACTTTTCTCCAAGAGGGGGAGCTATTGTAGCGTTAAGAGGGGTCCCAAAATATCTGACTTTGAGGGTGAGACATACTATTATGGGACAAAAAGTCTCTATGTTGATAGATAGTGGGGCTACTAATAATCTTATTTATGCACAGCTGGTACAAAGGAGAGGAATCCACATGGAGGAGTTTGAGGGATTCTCAGTTTTGGTCCCAAGAGCTATGACCCTGCAGTGTGCCAAGTATGTTCTGGCACTAACTATTACCATGGGGACCTACACCTTTACAGACCACTTCTTTTTGGTAGACATTCTAGACACCAATGTCATATTGGGAGTCCAGTGGTTAATCACTCTCGGGAGAGTTACCACTAATTGGAGAACTTTGGAGATGGAATGGACAGGAGGGAAGGATGGCCAGTATCAAAATATCAAGGGTATAAACACATACCCCCCTCAGGTTGTTTCAGCACACAGGATGGAGGCAGATTTGTGTAGAGGGGATGTTGAATGGGAATTGGAGCTGCATATATCAAAGGTAAGGGGCAAGGATTCACCAATGCATCTAGATGTTCAGTCTCTCTTAGATCGGTATTCTACAGTATTTGGAGATATTCCACCAGGGAGACCTCCTGACCGAGGGTTTGAACACACTATTGATTTGGAACAAGGGATCCAAGCAGTAATCACCACTCCTTATAGGCACCCCAAGGCTTATAGGGTTGATATTGAGAGGGCTATCCAAGAGCTACTAACTCTAGGACACATCCGACCTAGTACTAGTACTTTTGCTTCTTTGGTGGTCTTGGTAAAGAAGAAAGATGGCACATTGAGGATGTGCATTAATTATAGGGCCTTGAACAAGAAGACCATGAAGAACAGGTACCCTATACCCAATATCGATGAACTCATGGATGAGTTGAGGGGATCTAAATACTTCTCCAAGATTGATTTTAGATCCAGGTATCATCAAATCAAGGTGAGGGAGCAAGATATCCCCAAGACAGCGTTTAGATGTCACTATGGGAATTTTAAGTTTCTGGTAATGCTCTTTGGATTGACCAATGCCCCAGAAACTTCCCAGTCTTGCATGAACCACATCTTCCATGGTCATTTGAGAAAGTTTTTATTGGTCTTCTTTGATGATATTCTTATCTACAACCGCACTTGGGAGGAGCACTTGCAGCATATTGAGACAATTTTACATATCCTCAAGGAGCAGAAATTCTATGCCAAGCTCTCCAAATGTGAATTTGGCCTCACAGAGATGTTGTATTTGGGGCACATCATAGGAGTAGATGGAGTGAGGGTACATGAGGAGAAGATCTAATCTATCAGAAATTGGCCTGAGCCCAGGAATGTCACAGACCTCAGGGGGTTTGTGGGCATATGCACTTATTACCGGAAGTTTGTGAAAGGGTTTTCACAGCTAGCAGCACCACTCACAGACTTGAAAAAGAAGGGAGCTTTCCATTGGACACCTACACCATAGAGGGATTTTGATAAGCTCAAAGAGGTAACGAGTAGTTGTCCTGTTTTGGTTTTTCCTGACTTTTATCAACCTTTTGTTCTAGAATGTGATGCATCAGGTGAAGGTATTGGAGCAGTCTTGATACAAGGTGGGCATCCTATAGCCTTTGAGAGCAGGAATATGCTCCCTCATGAGAGGTTATACCCCATCTATGATAAAGAGATGTTGGCTATCATGCATGCATTAGCCAAATTCTGGCAATACTTAGTGGGGAATAAGTTCAAGGTGAAGATTGACCATAACAGTCTTAGATTCTTCCTTGAACAGAAACAACTCCAAGAGAGACAACAGAAGTGGGTGAGAAAATGCAAGCTTATGATTTTGACATAGAATATGTCAAGGGGAAGAGAAATGCAGTAGCTGATGCACTATCCAGGAGGCCTACAACGCTATATTTGAGGGGCATGAACACAGATTGGAAAGCTCAACTTTTATTTGAGTATTCCAAAGATGAATTTGCATGTGAAATACTTGATGGGGTGGTATCATATGAGAGGTTTAGAGTAATGGATGAGGTCATCTATTACAGAGACCGGATCTTCTTGGCTAAGAATTCCAAGCTCAAGGAGAAGATCTTATTGGCATCACATGATTCCCCACTTGCCAGGCATCAAGGTTTCACAAAGACTTACAAGGCCATAAGAGAGATATTCTCATGGAAGGATATCAAGGAGGATGTGCTCTGACATGTCAAAGAGTGCACCATTTGTTAGTAGAATAAGGGAGAACACACCCACCCTGTTGGGTTATTGCATCCACTACCTATTCCGGATGGGAAGTAGGAAAGTATCTCTATGGATTTCATCACCGGCCTATCGACAGTACAGGGTAAGAATTGTATCTTTGTATTTGATGATAGACTAAAAAAGTACTCTCATTTCTTTTCCATTTCTGCACATTATACTGCTTCATAGGTAGCTAAGCTCTTCTTCAGAGACGTATTTAGACTCCATGGTCTCCCAAGGACCATAGTGATTGATCGGGACAGCCACTTCATGGGTGGCTTTTGGCAAGAACTTTTCCAGTTAGTGGGGACTGATTTGACTCCAAGCACTATCTATCACCCCCAAACCGATGGACAGACCGAGATAGTGAACAAGTAGCTGGAAGGCTACTTGAGGAAATATGTAGTAGGGTAGTAGAGAGCTTGGTTGCATTGGCTCCACTTGGGAGAGTATTGTTACAACACTACTCACCATATTTCTATTAGCATGACTCCATTTCAGGCCTTCTATGGGTATGAGGCACTCTCATTTGCTGATGTTATGGTTGGGGAAAGTAAGGCTCCAAGGGCAAAGGAATGGATTCAGGACAACCAGGACATACTCAGGGCACTCAAGGACAACATTGCTACTACCCTGAACCAGCAGAAGATGTATGCAGACCGTGATCGAATAGAGAGACAGTTTGAGGTGGGGGATCTTGTTTATTTGTGCCTTCAGCCTTACAAATAGTCCACACTCAAGGAGAAGGGAGCTGAAAAGCTCAAACCACGTTTCTATGGGCCATACAGGGTGATCAATTGTGTCGGTAAGGTAGCATATGAGCTGGAGCTTCCCAAGGGAAGAAAGATCCACAATATCTTCCATGTCTCTTGCCTCAAGAAGTCCATTGGAAGGAATGTAGTTTCCAACATGGATCTCCTCCTATTGATGATGAGTTCCACCTAATTTTGCAGCTAGAAGCAATCTTAGACACAAGGGAGAGGTAGCTAAGGAACAGAGTCATCAAGGAATATCTAATTCGATGGAGGAATCTACTAGATGAGGATGCCACTTGGGAGGGAGAGAAGATATTGCAGCATACTTATTTACTGTTGCTTGTGGGCAAGCAACTTTTGAGTGAGGAAGATTGTAATATTCCCAATTAGCCACTGCTACTTGGAATATTATACTTGCTCCATTTTTGTAGCAGAAGAGTATAAAGTCAATAAAAACAAGTCCCAGTTTGAAAAGGGATCATGTTAGGAGGAAAAATAAAGCCACCTTGGTGTAAAAGAGGAAAATTTCGATGAACTAGATCCATTTGACCAAGTCAACATCGCTAGTAAAAGAGGGAAACCAACTAGGGTAGCGCAGTTTTGAGAGGGGAATCTTCTCAAGGAAGTCACCTCATCAATGAGTTGGGTTCGGGGTGAGGAAGCTCACCAAGGATAAGAAGGAGGAGATAGCAGCAAGGAAGGCATTCAGTAATCCTCTTGTTTGATCTTTGGACTGATTGCAAGCTCCAGTTGTTTAGCTATAGTTATAGCACTGTTTAGTGCAAAAGAATTCTCATGCGGGAATTCCATCTTCACCTTTGGTCTAGCTGGTTGTGAGATCAAAAGGGAAGGTCCTGAGCTTATTTTTCATCATATAACTTGAGGGCATCTATTCTTCATCATCTACAGCACAGTCACTCCCATTAAATGCGTCATTTCTACAGGTGCAGTAACTGCTGGGTTATAACCCTTCTATTTTTTTCTTGTTTTGGAGGAGGAGGTGTCTATTCCACTCCGGAAGGTGTATTGAAGAAGGCCTTGGGAAAATTTATGTATTATTCATCTATTTCAGATCATATTCAATATTTTATAATACATATTTGCATTTTACTGCGTTATTCTCTGCAGTGCTGCATTTTATATTGCTATTTTTCCGGAAACCCTTGCCGAGATGTCTTGATGTGCATGTAAAAGAGGTCAAACCTCTCATTTATGATTCTATGTTTAATGAAAGCTCTAGATCTGTATTAAATCATATTTTTTTGTAGATTCCCTAATAAAAATTACGTTGTTTTAGTCTTCAGCAATTCTATTTTGTGAAGTTGTGGGATTGGGGTGCTTTTGAGCATATATGAGCTGGGGAGATTTGTTTAGTGTAGCTAGAATTATTTTTTTCTGATGCCATTTCATATTTAATCCACATACAGCATATATAATAGGATACAAGTCCTTTTTTGCATTTATTTTGCATGGTTTTCCTTATACAGCGTCCTCATTGAAGAAATTGCAGAAATTCCTGAAAAGGAATATTACATCGAACCTTAGGAATGAGGAGGAATACTGGAGGCTTAAGTCAAGGAATAATTGGCTGAGGGTAGGTGATATAAACACCATATTCTTCCATAAACAAGCCAAATTGAGAGAATAAAAAAACAAGATATCACAAATAAGCCATGGTGGGGGGAATTATTAAGAGCTTCGAGGAGCTTAAGGGGGCTATGGTTGAGCACTTTGGGAATATTTATGTAGGTGGACCCTATGATGGAGGAAGAGGATGAAGATTTCTTCCTTGACTCCATTCCAAAAGTTATCACGGTGGATATTAACCTAAAACTTACTCTCCACCCCCGCGAATGAGGAAATTAAGAGAGTGGTTTACTCCTTCTCACCAGAAAAATCCCCTAGGCCTTATGGGTTCACTGCTAGCTTCTACCACTCTTTCTAGGATGTGATCCAGAAATACTTAAGCATAATGGTGGTATACTCTTTTAACAATTATGTGATGGGAAGGGGATTTAATTCCTCTTTCCTGACCTTGATCCCAAAGAAGCCAACCCCTCCTCCTTCTTAAGATTCAAGCCTATTTTCCTTTGTAATGTCTCCTATAAAATATTTTTGAAAATACTGGCTCTTAGACTCAAGCCCTTGCTGCCTCTTTTGATCTCCGACAACCAAGGGGGCTTGTGTCGTGTAGGAAAAATTTTGACAACATTATTCTCATACAAGAGGATATAGACTCGAGCTAGCATAGAGGGGATGAAGGCATGATTATCAAGTTGGATATGGACACTACCTTTGACAACGTTAAGCCTGATTTCCTTTGGAAAATCCTCAAGAAAATGGGAGTGGGGGAAAAGTTCATAAGATGGATAAAACTTTGTATCTCCTCTCCTTGGATTGATCCACTAGTCAATGGTAGAGTGGCTAGGTTCTTCAAATCCTCCAGGGGGTTGCGACAAGGGTGTCCCCTCTCTCGATTCTTATACATCATAATGGTTGTATCTTTCTATCAGAAATTAGAATAGGAATTAATCTCAATGAATCTCCTAGGAATTAGGAACAAGGTGGTAATAAGAATCATAAACCATGGCCAATTTGTGGATGACAACATATTCTTTAGGGGAGCCTCTTTGGTGATTGCTAGAAAATTCAAAAGAAACCTAGACAAGTTCCTCAAGGGGGGGATGCTACTAATGACGGCAAGAGCAACATTTATAGTTGGAACATCTCAAGCCAAAGGGAAAAAAATATTCAGGAGGTCCTTAGGTTTAAAGTAGTGAGAGCTTGGAAGGACGTCAACTACCTAGGAATTCCAATATCGTTAAGGAGAGCAGCCCCCCTTGCCTGCAAAAACGTTATGGACAAAATAAAAGAAAAAATATTGAATTGGGGTGGGATATGGATCAACGTTGCATGTATTATTATCCTTTTGAAGGCTATCCTGTCATCGATCCCCCTATATAAATTCTCAGCAGTGCAAGCCCCAAAATATGTCCTACATCAACTTGGGATGTTCATAAGGAAATTCCTATGGGAAGGTGGGAAGGTTGATACCAAGAAATACCACTTGGTTAACTGTAAAATGGTTATATCCCCCAAGCAGCATGGAGGACTTGGGATTAGAGAACCTGAGATAGCTAATGTTGCTCTGGGAGCCAAGCTCTACTTGAACATGTTAAATTCGCCAACTCTATGGTGGACTCAAGTGGTCTGAGCTAAGTACTTTTCCAAAAAATCTACCCGAGAAGGTGGAGAAGGGAGAGGGGTTCACCATTCAGGCTCTTATCAGGGCCTATTTTTGCATTTTAAAGGGAAACCTTGGTAAAGTCCCAGGTAAATGAAACACGACAAAAATTTTCAGTGACTCTATTCTAGGCCTGCTTCCCCTAGAATTAGATCTAGATTTGAGGTGTCTCCAAGATCTGTTGAGGTAAAGAGGAGTAGAAAAGTGGGTTCAAATATTAGATTGGGATCAGAATGGAAGGTGGAAGAGATGGAAGATATATAACATCCCTGAAGAATTGATCAATCAAAGAGATAAACTCATCGAGAACTTAAGAGGATGTTCCCCAATCGATCGAGCTACAGAAGACAATTAGAGTTGGAAGAAAGGAAACTATTCAGTTAAAGGACGATATGAACACCTAATTTTACAAGCTTAGGTCCCTCATAAATCTTCTATCTAGAATCAAATATGGAAGCCCAATGCAATTCCAAAATTTATTTTTTTTCTGGGTTCTGGCTCACAAAAAAAAAAAATTGTTGAAAACCTCAAAAAACATGGCCAGATAGGTCCCTCGAGATGCCCCTTGTGTGAGTAAGAAGAAGAATCCATCCAACACCTCTTTCTACATGGAAAAATAAAAAATAATGTCTAGGTGGTGGCTCTGTGGCCTCTGTTTAGTAGGGTCACGTGGTCAACAGGCATCCTCTGGTTTTTCAATTCTTGGCCCAAATCCTACTCGAGCTCCCTTCAGGCCAAAGTGTCCTTTAAAATTATATGGATGACTCTCCCAAAGTATATAAGTTGGTAAATCTGGCTAATGAGGAACAAGGAAATATTTCGTATGATTAAACCTTTAGCCAATCTCGGGGAATTAAAATCCCTCTCGCAATGCATGGAGATGCATAGGCCTAAGCATGACCCCTCCTTAGATCAAAATGAATAATCTTGGATGAGCACTTGGGTCAATTGTCATCACCCGAAGCTCAGATCAAAAGAGTCCCCACCTTGTGCTCATTGGATCCTCATAGTGTCCTCCAAAGAGTTGGAGTGGATTAGAACTTCGAGGACCTGGACTCTGTAATTTGGTGGGGCTTCAATAGGAAATCCCTAGGTCGCAGAAGGGGGAGGGATTCTCATAAATCCCGAATGAAATATAGAAGATAGTTATGCTTGGATTCTAGGCAGGAGAAAAAACAATCAGGATGAGGCCTATGGGTTACTCCTTTGGATGAATCTGTCCATCAATAAAGGAATTAAGGATCTCCAAATCCTTGGAGATTCCATGATAATAATAATTCATATGAGAAATAACACCCCAGTTCACAACACTATTCTTAATCAAGTCATCAAGAGGTCCCAAGGAATGATCCCTCTCTTTGAAAAAATAACTTTCTACCATATTCTTAGAGGAAGAAACAAATAGGTTGACAAACAATCCAACATGGCTTGCAAGATCAAAAAAGAAGCAATTGTGGTGAATGGAATTAAAGGCAACCTATGTACACCATAACCATGTATAGGAAACCTAATGTGGAGCTATTATCTGACCAAGTAGATGGGAATAAGATTTGAAAATTACAAATTTTGGGGGAGGAATAATGCCTATTAATCCCATAGCCCCCTCACTCTTCAAACCCCCCCTCTATCTGTCCCTCCCCTCTCTTCTTCCCTCCACCCTTGGTGGCTTGAACCATCCCCCCTTAATCTCACCCTTGGCCACATTTTTGGTCCCCCAACCCCCCTTCCTCACCCCTCGCTCCCATATCTTCAACCGCCCTCCTCCTCCCCCCCCATCCTCCCTTACACCCACCCCCCAACCCTCCCCCTTATCCCTCCCGGTATGTTTGGTTGTCACACCCTCTTGACCTCTTCTACGTGGCCATGTCTAAGCAAGCCTCCCGATTTATTTATCACCCTCAGTATAATCAAAATTTAATTCCCTCTACTATCTCTATTCACCCATTCCATTCCATATAATGTGATCATACCGCAGTGTGGCATCATGCACAATGATTTCCCTCCACCTGGTACCTACAGCTTCTCCTACATGTGTATATAGAGAGCCTACTTCGACCTCACTTGCATACACTAGAAAATTTGTACTAGGTTCATCGAAATGGTGATTTTTTTGGGTAAGCATTTACTCCCCAAGCTCCATAATTTGTAGGTTTAGCATGGGAAGAATTTGGTGAGGGATTTACAAGAAGTAGAGAAGGTCAGGGGAATTATGGATCAACATTGGGATGCAAGAAGATATGGTATTGTGACGTCGTTCCACTTAATTTGATGTATTGTTGGAGGATATAAAAGGAATTAAGGTATGTTAAGAATCCTAAAGCCTTTGGTTGGGGTGGCTAAAGAGTCCTCAGCTTTGTTCCTATGGGTGTGGTCGGTGTTTAAGCACAGTGGCAATTCTCTGCCTGTATGGAGTGTCAATAGGTATTTTTTTCTGCTCGGGGTGCTCTGGTGGTTCATTGTTCTGCTCTGTGGGCTCTGGATTGAGTAGGCCGCGAAGATAATTTGGGGAAGTATCCTTGAAGGTCCGATAAGTTTCTTGTTTTCTGGGGTGATGGTTACTCATAGTCGAACATCAATAACCATCACCAAATTGGTCTCTACCCAAGCTTTCCAGGGCTCCAGAGCTTTTGTTCAAACTAAGGCTCCAGGACTAGTAACTCAACCCACAGCTACTGTCGGGCTCCAGAGAATTTTTCCAACCAAGGCTTCATGTCTAGTAACTCAACCCACCAAGGTCTCCATAGTGTTTGTCCAACCAAGGCTCAAGGACTAGTAACTCAACCCAATATGTTACAGGGCTCCAAAGCGTTTGTCCAACCAAGGCTCCATGAACTAATAATTCAAGCCATAGCCAAAGGAACATGAAAACCAACCAAAAAACAAAAGGGAAATACTCCCACAACACCATGGTTATCCTGGAAATGGAAAGGCTATGAAAAACCACTTTCAATCTAGGAAATCCTCCATGCCAGTGACAGATCATAAACAAATAACCATATGCATATGACGTGCATACCAAAACTAGTGAGGAAATCATACATACAACTTGGTACCTGAAAGAAAAACCCATTGTAGTATTTATCTTGATGTCCTCTTGCGCTTTCCTTCATTTCCTTTGCCTTCTTGCTCCAAATCCCAAGTATGCCACACTCCTCCAAGAGTGCTCCAAGAAAACTATAAGTTTCCAAGAGTATGAGAGAGAGAGAGAGAATATAATGAGAGCTCCAAAACTGAACTAACAAAAGTGTGTGAATTGGTCCTGAAAAGCCTTTTTATTAATGAGGCCTCTAATTTCTTTAATTTTCCATTATTTTCCTTCATTTTCCTCCTCACATGCAACATGTGACCTTTCACCTTCCTTTTCTCCTATTTTCCATTATTTTCATAAATAAATGCCAATAAATGTCACTTTGCCTTTCCAAATCATTAGCCATTTCCTTTTCCAATTTCCATAGCCATAATAAACCATATGAACACCCCAGGCACTAGGATGTTTTTCCCAAAATTTAGCTTGGAATACGTGTCCTGAGACCAGGGTTATTATTTTGCCTTTATTAACTTTATTACATGAATTTTTAACCCAGGGTTGTTACAGCTTCCTAAAGATCAAATAAGTGAGTAGTTCCACTCCAAAGAGTTTATTTTTATCGACTCTCCTAAGGCACCTTCTGAAGAATATAATAAGCCTCAAAAGGATATGTCCCACGAAGTTGAAGAAGAAGTAGCCACAAGTCAGATTACATATTCAAGAATTACATAAGGAAACTAAAATAAAGAATATTCCTCACTTAGATTTGTGTAACTTTCATGGTCTATATAAGGAATACCTTGACATATTATTGTTTGAATTTAATATATTCTACAAAAGTTATGATTGTTTTACATAAGTTCAAAAGATTAAAATTTTCCTTGCCACACTTAGGAGCACTCCACTTAATTTGTTCATGAGCCTTAGCAACTGTAGCCTACACACTTAGAGTCAGATGAGATAGAAATTCCTAGAGTACCTAGATCACTTCAATGACAAAGAAAGGAGGGACGAATTATTCAAGATGACACAAAATTAACATGAAATTCTTGAGGATTATGTCAAAAGATTCAACTATAATATCCATAGATAAATGTAGGAAAATTTGGCTCCCAAGATACTACATTTCTTGTTACTAAGAGGAATAAAAGGTTATTTCATTGAAATCCTCAACCTAATGAGTGGGGGATATGTCTCTCAACAATCCTATGATCTCTTCATTTATCTTTGTTGAAGATATTCTAGGGGAACTTCAAAATTTGGTAAGGGATCTAGAGATGTATTGACAAGAATTGGCAAGAATACTAGAAATGGTGTTATAAGAGTAGAAATTAGGAATATTTTAGAATATTTTAAGATTAATATGTTCAATTAATTATGCTCCCAATTAACTACATTACATATGAACAAAATGAAAGGGGAAGTAGATTTGGCTTTGGCAATTTTTTTCCCAAAGTGCATAAGGAAGCACCCATTGAAGGAGAGTCTATTAGACCAAATCGAGACGTGTGATATGCAGTGATGAAAATTCTACCAACAAGTTTACATCACTACTAGGATTCAATTTTTTCTACGAAGAAGATAAGGAATCAGAGCAATTATGTTTTGTCTCTTAGAAATGACCATGGAAACCAAAACCTTAAGGTATGGTCAAATACTAGTCACAATATTTTAATCCACATGTGTTTAATCCTACTATGTGGTATTGTTCTCCTACTTGGTGCTTCCCTTCTCAACCATGGATGGCTCCTTCGATCCCAAGTGTGCTTTGACAACAAGGGTGAAGTAATCCCACTTTTGGAGACCCTCAATGGGCCATAACACAACCACCCATGCAACTTATTCCCTCTCCACAAATGTATCCATCCACATCAGCCCTTTCTCGACCAAAATTACCTGCAAACTCCATTCCTAACCCCGAAAATAATGATATATCCCAATTTTTTTGACTCGCAACTTACCCAACATACTTATCTCTTCCCTATATTTCCATGATATTCACTAACATTTGGGAAGACCTTAATTGAGGAAAATCCTCCTATACATATTGAAGATCTCAATGAGGAAATTCCAAATTAACAAATAGAAGCAATTCAATCTCTAGATACCTAAAGAATAGACAAGTTTTTTATGAATGACAGGTTCCTCCTTACCCAAAATTAGACCTAGAGAAACCAGCTAACTAGTCTGGATTTAATTTCCTAGGTGAGCTTAAAAATGTGTGTGCTTTCATACTGATAGTCAAAGAAAGTAATAATGTACCTATTTACTCAAAAGTGGTAAGACAATTGTGTCTAAGAAAACCTAGTAGAAAAACAAAGGATCCTCAAATTTTTCATGTCATGGGAAAGTTATTAGAACCTATGATGGGGGGATTTCCCTAGCCAAATACTCAGATCTTGGGAGTCCAGTAATCAATATGAAAATAAACCATATCCTTACCCCTAACACATTTATTGACTTTGGAGCTTCCATCAATGTTATGATTCACGATACGATGGAATACCTAGGAATTTTTTATTTTAGGCAGACCCCACAATGCTACAACTTGCTGACATATCAACTATAAAACTAGAAAGAACCTTAGAATATGTAGTAATATCCATAGATTCATGGGTATATCCCACTAACTTTATGGTTCTACAACCCAAGTCTTCTCTTTGAGGATATCCTCTCATCTTGGGAATACCATTGATGACTACTACAGATGCTTACATCGGTTGCATGTTTGGTAACATGACCATCTCCCACGGGACCTAAATAAGAAACTTACCCTATATCCTCTCGCCAAACCCATTATGGATCTTGAAATACCATTTTGGGTTGATGGAGAAGAAACTAGTGAAGGGGGATTTTCCCATCAAATCCCCATTGTAGACCAATATCTAGCCATGAAAGCTAAAACTAAGGATGGATAAATTAGTGACTTCATAGATTCCTCCTCCTCTTCATCTAACCCACACGATATCATTCACATCATGGAACCTGAAGTCTAGGCTTATATTTTCACAATGGATGAACCACTAGTAGAACATGAACCCTCTTCCATTGACGAGACAAGACCAACTATAGAAACTATATACATTAACACTAGAAATACCTTTAAATTAATCAAGGGTTGACCAAACAACAAAAGGAATGATTAATCCAAGTCCTAAGAAAGCATAGCGATGTTTTTTCCATGGGAATACATGGACATGAATGGAATTCATCCTAACCTATGTACTCACCATATATATATCAAGGATCCAAACCCATTCATCAACCCCAACAACAGATGAATCTGAAATTGAGGGATATAGTTAAAGAGGATATATAGAAATTATTATCAACCAACTTCATCTAGCCCATTTATGATATCCAATGAGTATACCCACTTGTCGTTGTACCAAAAAAGAAAAGTAAAATCGATAATCTCTCCCGATTATAGGGAACTTCATAAATCTATGCACAAGGAACATTTTTCATTACCATTTATTTACCAAGTCTTGGATATGTTTCTAAGGAAGAATTATTTTTATTTCCTCGATGGGTTCAGTATATAAAACCAAATCCAAATCACTCTAGTAGACCAAGACAAAAATACATTCACTTGTCTTTAGGTAATATTTTCCTACCATGTTATAACATTTGGGCTTTGAATGCTTCGACAACTTTATAGTGAGTCGTGACTGGAATCTTATCCAATCTAATTCATGACTCTATGGAAATTTACATGGATGGTTTCATGACATATGATGATATATTTTACTGCTTTAGCCAATATATAAAAATTTATAATAAGATGTAAAGAGAGCCATGTAGCCCTTAGTAATAATTTTTTTACATAATGTTAAGTGGTGGTATAGCACTAGAAAATCACGTCTCATAAAAAGTAATTCACGTGGATGTAATAGTAAACTTTATTATTCCAAAAACATAAAAATATGTACAAAGTTTTCTAGGACATGTTGGTTATTATCGTCATTTCAATAATAAAAAAATTCACAGATAGATCACCCTATGTTTTACTTACTTAATAAAAATTTTGAATTTGTGGGGGTATAGAGTTGCTTGTGTGCTTTTGAAGAACTAAAACATAGAGTGTCCATAGTTGTTATTTTGAAAGGGCCCAATCAATCTCTCCCATTTCACATATCCATGGATTTATCAGACACTTCCATTAGAGCTATTTTAGGATATCAAGAAGGAAATTTTCCATATGAAATTGACTTTATAGCAAAAATATATCACCCATAGAATTGAATTATGATAGAGAAAGAGTTTCTTGCAATAATACATGCGATTAAGAAATTCCAACATTATATAATAGGTTATCTGGTAATTTTTCACACAGACCATGTTACCATAATGTACTTAATGAATAAACCAATCACAAATCAGAGGGTAACTATATGGTTATTATTATTGCAAGAATTTGGCCTAATCATCCTAAACAAACCAAGGAAGGATAGTGCATTGGTTGGTTTTCTTTCAATACCGACATCAAATGAGAAAGAGCCTCTTGAAGAAGATTATTTCCATTATGAACATATTTTTTAGTATCTACTAACTCTCCTTCGTTTGAAAATTTTCTAGCTAACTGGCTACAGGTAAACTTCCACATCACTTGTCTCCAAAAAAGGTAGCAAAAGATCATTAGGCAAAGTTGGAAATTCTCATGGATTAGTAATTTAATATTCTACACAGGGCTAAATATTGTCATCTAGAGATGTTAAGAGAATACAATATCTATGAGATATTGAAGTCTTTCCATGATGGTCCTTATGGGGCCCATATTGTAAACAAGATGAATGGGTAAAAATTACTTCATGAAGCATATTACTATCCCACTATCTTCAAAGATTCCAAGAAATATGTGATGATATGTTACTATTGTCAATGCATGGGAAGACCAGTGCAATCATATGAGATGCCATTGTAGCCACAATTGGACTAAATATCTCCAAAAAATGGGCCCTTAATTTTGTTTAACCAATTAATCCTCCTTCTCATCATAACTCCCACATCCTAACATCTATAAATTATGTCACAAAATGGATGGAAACCATGGAACTACAAATCATAACAAAACAAGAATTGGTAGAGTTTATTCATGAAGAGATATTCACCAATCAAGGAGATAAATCCACTTCAAGGCTCATTAAATATATAATGGATACATATAAGATCAAGAAAAATGTCATGACACCATACCATCCACAGGAAAATGGACGAGTGGAAGGCATGAATAAAATTATTAAGGTTGTTAACACTAAATATTTTTAGATTACATATGAAGGACTGGGTTGGCCAATTCCATAAAACTCTGTGAGCCTACCAGATGACATGGAGGACTATTACTGGTTCAAGTCATTATGAAATTGTATACATGAAGATATTACTTTTTCCAATATAAATGGAGATCCAAACACTTAGAATGGCAGTAGATCTTTGAATGGACTTACTTGAAGCTTAGAAGTAGAGCCTCCTCCAGATTAACGAGATTAATGAACTTCATCAAGATTCCTTACTGTAGACATAAGTGATTCAACATCAAAGAGCTCGGTGGCACGACAAATTCATCAAGAAGAATAAATTCAAAGCTATATATTGGGACTTGTTATTTGATTCCAAGTTCGAATATTTTAGAGGAAAGTTATGTGTTTTATAACTTGAACCTTATGATATTGACAATGTGTATGATAATGGAGCCATCAAACTCTATATCATTGATGAAGAGGGAATAACCCTAATGGAAAACAGACACATGGTTTGGTTATATCATAGACCCCTATGAAAGGAATCATTCTTAAGGAAATTTAGTTATGTATGGAAAGATAACGACTTGGAGATCTCCTATAAGGGAGAGATCTCTACCAAATGAATCATTCTTGAACCCCATGTTGTTCCAAAATAATAATAATAATAATAATAATAAATCCCTTGTATGAAAACCCTTAGAGGTATAACCTGGGTGCATATTATGTGAAAACCAACATGGTGTAGTGCTTGAAGTGTTAAAAAAAACAAACAATGACCCTTTTTTTCCATGAAACTCATGGAAAAATATTTAAATTACTAACATTTTTTTACAAAACAAGCAGGGGTGGAAAAAGAAAAGGAAATTGTTGTAGCACAAGATGAAGAAACCCTTATTGTCACACAAGAAGCAGTAGGGACAATGGAGGAATAATCCCATACTACAAGGCTCTGAGGGACCAAATTTGAAGGAAATTATGGAAGTTGAAACTTGATGCAACCTAAGAAATAACAAGGGAAAACCAATATTAAAACCTTGCTGCAACACAAGAACCAACATGGGGAAACCTAGAAGAGGGCCTTGTGCAACTTCAGAAATCAATATGGAACAACAATAAAAGGAAGAAAGGATTGCAACACCTAATGTACCAGTAGAATTATAATAAGTTGTTGCTACCCCGAAGCTGAAGAAAGCCCTCAAGTTCAAAAAGGATAAGAAAATTTATAGGTAGTCTTTCCCTTAAGCGTTTGTATGCATCTCTTCTTAAACGAAAAAAATGCTTGGAAAAAAAAAAAACTGCAAAACTTAGTCAAGGAGTGGACTAAGGGATGATAGGCCCTTTGAAAAGTTGAATTTCCTTACTAAAGAATCAGGTTTCCTTACTGAAAAGGAAAGAGGGTAACCTCTTCCAAAGGAACTATAAATAACCCAAATAGAATTACATAAGAAAGAAACCCAAGACAAGGCTTCTAAAACATAATATGAAGGTTCTGAGCTGTGTTGTGTAAATCAGCAACCCCCATTATTTTAAGTAAAAGTTACTTTAGAAAATAATGGGACCCTTTTAATTTTTAGAGTTAAAGAAAATAAACACTTAGAGTATTTGTTTTGATAGGAATAGGGATCAAAAGGGGATGAAAGCTTTAAAATTTGGCTTTCTAAACTTAAGTGGAGATAAATCGCCTCATCGCAATCGCAAAATCATTGAAAAGCATATATAATTCTAATTACTTGAAACTTTTTTTGATCCGATGAATATAATAAAAAAAAAATTTAAATGAAAAAACCATATTAATAAGTGAATCCTATTTATAAGTAAGCTATCGCATTTTGCAAATCGTATTTTTCCCCAATAGTCGTATTTGTTACCACTCATATTCCTTGATGCAATAAAGAATATCGCATCGCGATCTCGCAAAGCTTAATCGTTCTTGTTGTTATCGATCATATTCTTCGATGTGATAAAGCATATCACACATCACACTCTGTTAACTAACGCATGTTGCATACTACCAACTTTCGACGATATTGTGATTGTGATGTCGCGATCAGCATAAAAGCTAAGCTCATCAGTATTTAATGAAGATATTGCACACGATCCACAAGGTAACTTGATAGATCTAGTTTTAATTAAGAAATGATTATATAGGCACGATAACCCATATCAGTTATCAATGTCATAAATTAACGATTTTCTCGCCCATACCTCCATAATCATTTTCCTGCAACAAGCATTCAATTCATATCCCATCAGCATGCGAAGTCTCTTCCATTTGAAATGTTTCTATTACTATGGTATCCATGTATATTGTAAAACTAAAAGGTTCCCTCTTTCTGCTTATTCTTTCTTATTTATTTACAGGCAAGTCTGAGTAAGAAAAATTCTCTAGAAATTTCTAAGGAATGGAAGAAATAAAAGAAGAATATGGCTCATGTTAACCCTGCGCCTACTACATTCGAGAGAACAAAAATGTTGCCTATATTTACATATACGACTTGCAGACCTAAAAGTGGATCCTCTTTATGGGAATCTATGTATAAGTTGTTTGAACGCGAAAAACCTCGCAAAATCCAAAGAAAAGAAAATGTTGATGCCCCAAATTCTTTTGAAGCTATAATTGGAGATGTAGCTAATTCTTTTCTTCACTGAATTGAACCATGGCCCAAGAAATTACCATATACTAATATTTAAGGTGGATTATCGATAATATTATCATCGGGGATAGGGAATTCCTTACCAACAGAGGAACAACGATTGGTTCCTTTAAATCAAAAGACCTAAAGCAAATGTACCATATTCCAAGCCCTCATAAGATTTATGATAAGGAATTCCTTACACAGTTCGCGAAGGAAAATTAACTCAAATCGATGCCAATAAAGCAATGGAGGATCAATCCTAACAAACACAATAACAATGAAAATGGTATGTATTCTACTAAATATCTTGCAAGTCCCTATTGTTATATCTCTGCTATGATGTCTAGACTTTTTGGTTCCCCTTATGGAAGCACAACAGATGATTATGTTATGGATTGGGGAATATTATGTCAAATAATATTGCCACTCATATTTTATAATATAAAAAGAATTGTTCTATCTCTTCTAAAATCTTTCCTCCATTTTATATGAGCGGCTATATTATGGATGTTGTATGTTTTACCTAAGATTTTCCAGCCATGGGCTAGAAATGGACTACCCAAGATCATGTTCCCATTCATATATTTCATATTATTCTATGGGAATCTAAATATGAAAATCATTTTTACAAAATCTTTCATGGAGTTATTATACCCTTTTTTCAAGTTGTTTTTAATGATAAATCCCCCAGACTTTCGAAAAGGCCCAACCTGACTTTTATTCTATAGGAAAATGGTTTAATGAAGAGCTATTTACCTACGTACGAGTATTTGGGAGCCTAAATCAACCACATGTCTTACCCCAGTATGTTCCTAACAAAATTATCGTGAGAGAAGTTGCATATCAAACTGTTGGAAATGGTCTGACCATATTTTTGAAAGAATCCAAGAAAGCATTATGGCCTTATTTTCCAATTTTTTGTGGTGTTTATGGACTGGAAAAATTCAAACATGCTATAGTGGATATTATTCATATTGAATGTTTGAAATTATTTACAATTCCAAATAAGCAGTATGATTTATTTAAAGTAGCCAATAATTTCACTACACAAGTAAAAATCAGACCCTTTGTGCACGAAGATGATGATTTTCATGACTTATTTGAGTCTTTCTATAGCTTTGTTTCAGTTACAAAGTTGGAAACTTTACGCCTCCACCCAGAACAACTACTAAAGTTTCAGCAATACAAAAATAAGAGACTAGAAATATTTCCACTCAAAATTTTGGATGTTTCTCAAACCATGGCTCAAAAACAAATTGAATCAGAAATTAAGGATACTAAAGTCCTTAATACAATAGATCAAGATAAATCAACTGAATTTCAAACAATAGATCTAAATTTCCCCAGTAATCTAAAGGATGTTTGGAAATATTTTGACCTCAAACTCCAAGAAGAACAAAGAGTTATGATTATTGACCAACAACAAACTGTACAAAATCCTCCTACTACAAGTCAGAACTCGTTTATTGTTGGTCCCTTTGACAAATTAGTAAGCACATAAATAATGGAATACATCCCGGCCTTCCCAAACTCTAAGATCATTCTAAATATTCAATAAATTCCTCCCTTGGACATTTTTTATAGTCCTAAGCACAATGCAATTGTTAGCAAGTAGAAGAAAAGAAGAATAATAGAGCAATCCCAAACTCTCATTCAAGAATATATGTCAATGGAAATTTTTTGGAAAGACACAGAGTCAGATCCTTCACAGGATCTAACTCTCTTATCACTTTTTGCAAGAGCTTATGCTTCTGCAACCATTAACAAAGCATCAGAAATTCATCAATTGATGAAACAAAAAGATGAAACTATCATCCAACTTGAATCGAGGTTACAAGAGGAAAAGAAAAGTATTAGCCAGCAGTTACAGGTACAGATCACACAGCTTCAGGAGAGCCTGCACCACTGAAAATTCAGCATCAAAGTGAAATTAATTCTAAAGATACTCTAATTCATCAATTACAGATTTCTATTGAGAAAATGAAATATATCCCAAATATTGATGAGTTCAGGAAATAAGCCTTAGAATTAAACACTTTATTGGCACAGAAACAAGTTATATTTTGTAAGAAATTAACAAGCACCCTTGAATTATGTGAACAAAGTGATTCACTTGTGAATCACATTGTTGATATGAGGATTAGTTTCGATGACATAGATGATAAGGTCTCCCAATTTGTCACTTGGCAGGATCATGCTGATGGCTGAAAGGCCAACCTCCCCAGAATTGAAGACTCAAAGAAAGAGATATTGTTCACAGATTTGGATATACAATTAAATAATGCAGAAAGAGAAATTTGCAGAGCGAAATACATTGCCACAAATATTGTGGAAACTGACATCCAGAACCTTATCGCAACAAATATTATTGAGATATGTCCTCCTGGTGCATTACCTTTGGTAAAATATTTAATAAGACAATGGCAGGAAGTGTCAAAAGTAAAAGAGTAACTTATTATGAAGATTGAAAAGCTAGATTGGGAAAAAATACTGGAGATGTCTAGTGAAGCCTCACAACCAATGAATCATGCTTCGTTTTCTTACAGATTCACCCTCATACATGCTACCTCCATTATTTTATGTTGTTTTTATTAGACACCTACACATTAGGCCAGGCCAACCTCCAGATGTAAATCTTATGCTTAATATTCTTCAACTCAAGGAGAAAATGGAAGAAGGGACAGCAAGACAATCCTCTAAAAAATCACCCCTTTAATTTCTATTTTTGTTTTAATTTTACTTACTTTAAGGAGAGTTGTTTGAAAACTCCTCAGTTTTTATTGTAATGACTATTTTAAGACTTATTATTTTTATATTTAAACCCCTTCATGTCTTTTAAGAAGGGTTCCTGAAATTTTGAAAATAAGACTCTACTGATGTTGCGCTTTTGTACTCTTAAATTTTTCTAAATAGAAAAGGCTAGACCAAGAGTTATTTCTCAAATGAGTAGAGTAAACATATATATGGTACTTTTATCTTATGTGTTTAATTTGAGTTTCAAATGAGAAATAGTCCATTGAATGTTTTGTCTTATATATTTGTTTGAATACATTTTGTAAAATTTGTGATATAAGATTTATTAAATTGATTTAATTAAAATTTTAATTAAATCAATTATCTCAAATGTTTTCGTATCTCTAAGTGAATGTCTGATCTTTATTTTCATCCACTGAAAGATTATTTTGTAGATTGCACAGAGAAAAGGTTTCATCCCGGGATAGATATAGATATAGATATATATACATTATAGATAGATAGATTTATTTTTTATTGCAAGCTTGCCTAATTTTCCATCTATCAAGTCCCACATAGAGATAAAATCATCCATTCACCCCAACTATATCAAATTGGGAAACTGGTCCCACAAATCCAGTCAGAGCCACCATTCCAAACAGAAAGGGGACAGTTTTTAAGTCCCTGACCGGGTGGTTTTCCCCGATGTTGTTGCACCGATTTTCGGGGCCTCAACAAATTGTTGGAATTTTCAAGTTAGATAAATCCTTATTTGATAGAGGATCAAGAATTCCATGTGAACATCTTAAACCAATGGGATAAATATAAAGAAGATAAGAGGAATGTAATATTGATAGCCTATGAGGAAGGAGAAATTCTTATTATGGAACACCAATAGATTGTAGAAAATATAACAATGGGATTCAATTTGATCTTTCAATGTACTAAAACAAAATGTTAAATCCTTCTACTATTTGGGGGAAGAAAACATGATCGCACAATCACATAGAAAGTAAGAGAAAGAAACAATCAATCGCACAACATAATATGTATCTGGCGCAAGAACACTTCTCAAAACCTCTCTATTTGTATATTGTATAAATTCAAGACCGTGAAACAATACAATATTTATCTCTCACCGAGAAACTCATGCACTCTGCCAACTATCTCACTCTAATCTAGGAAAAAATTGTCAAATACTTAACCAATTCTCAACCAACCTTTCTCACACATTCCTAGAGGAATTGTCCCCCTATTAAATATGAAATTCCTTGGAATTGATTTTGCAATGCATCATAGGATTCCTCATGAATCTATAACTAACCTGTAAAATTTTCTAGTTATACAACTAATAGTTATCATCCCTTTAACCTCAGCCTCAATTAAGCCTTCCTTAGAGCTGACATACAATAGCTATTTATAGTGAATTATTAGTTAACTGATTCATCACTAGTGAATTAAATCAGATTTAATTCAATGGGCCTATCACTAGCTCATCTCTTAGTTAGAACTAGTTAAACTGATTTTAACTCAATTAGTTGAGTTAACTAATTACAACTCACAAATAACTATAATTAGACCCCCTTAAATCATGGGAGAACTATACATGCCTCCTCTTTGACCCTCAACTCTAATTTTCTAAGATAACTCAATCATTCTGCCTTAGTTGGCTAATACAAGTTGTCATGAGATGAAATTACAATTTCTCTTCCAATTTAATTAAGGGAACATTAAATCAGAAGCCCACATGGAGTGCCATTTCTTGGTGCCATTTCAAAACTCCCTCTCAACAAGAAAGGGATTATCTACTACCCCGATATTGTCTCTGTGGAATTCGTATTTTCTTCTTTCCAGTGCCTTCATCAAGATGTATGCATCCTGCTCCTCTGTGGGAATGCACTCTAATGACATAATCCACCTCTGCACACAATATATGAGATGGTGATATTGGATGTCAATATTCTTGGGCATGTCATGAAAAATTGGATTAACTGAGAGTTTGATGCAACTTTGGTTATCACAATGGATCACCGTCAAATCCATCTTTCGACCAAACAAACCAACAAGTATCTTCCTCATCCAAATGGTCTCACATGCTACCTGTCTGGCTACCATGTACTATGCCTCTGCTAAACTGAGTGCAACTGATCTCAATTTCTTGTTGTGCCAAGAAATTGTTATTGATCCTATGCTGAGGATGCCCCCTGATGTTCTCTTCCTGTCAGATGGACTCCCTGCCCAATGTGCATCGATGAAGCCTTGAAGCTTCACTCCCTCTATTCGTCTATACCATAGCCCATACTCTGTAGTGCCTCTAAGGTATCTCAATGCATTTTTTCTTGCCTTCCAAAAGATCTTGATAGACTTAACCATAACCCGACTAAGTTGGTTAAATGCGTAGTATATGTTTGGTTGTGTGTTCACCAAATACATGAGCGAACCCACAAGTTGTCTACAAACAGTAGCATCCACTACTTTGCATGCAGTAGCATCATCCTTCATCTAGTTTGCTGATAGAGGAGTCTCCATGGGTTTTCTTCCCTCAGTGTGGAACTTCATGAGGATCTCATTGGCATACTTTCCCTTAGATACAAATATCTCCCCATCTCTTTTCCATATTTCCAATCCTAGGAAATAGTGCAAGAGTCCCATGTCCTTCATCTAAAATTCTCTTTCAAGATCCTCTTTGAAATACTTTATGAGCTGCTCATCACCAGTAAGTATTAGATCATCAACATAAAGTACAATAATAAAAATATTACCATCAACCATAATATGATATAGGTTCACATCTGCTTCACTCTTGGTGAAGCCCAACCTGGTGAAATATTTTTCGATCCTAGTGTACCAAGCACGAGGTGCTTGCTTCAGCACATACAGTTCTCTCTTGAGTCTGCACACATGTGACTCCTTGTCTAAGGTCTCAAAAAATTTCAGTTGCTCAATGTACACCTCTTCCTCAATAACTCCATTGAGAAAGGTTGCCTTTACATCCATTTGATGTATCTGCCATCCCATCTGCGCTGAGAGTGAAAGGATGGATCTAATAGATGAGTACCTTGCGACTGGTGAAAAAGTCTCATCATAGTCAATCCCCTCCACATAAGAGAACCCTCTAGCCACAAATCTGGCCTTTTGCTTCTCCACACTCCCAACTATTACCTGCTTCACCTTGTAGACACACTAGGATCCTACAACTGACTTTCCCACTGGTCTTGGGACAACTTCCCATGCACTATTTCTAATAATGGAGTCATACTCCTCAACTATGGCATCAACCCACAAAGGTTGTTGCACTGCTTCATCTAAAGAGAGTGGTCCTATCTCAATACCTTCTCTCATAAGAGCCATGTATTCAATGTATCGCTCTAGGGACCTTCTCTACCTGCGTTGTGATGTGGGTGCTCCCACATTCTCTCTCACATCTAGCAACAATTTGTTAGCTTCTCTGGTGCACTTTCTTCCATATCTAGTGGATGGATCTACATGAGTTTTTTTTTCCACTCTTCATTCCTCTACTTGTGGTTGCGCCACATTTTAAGGTTCATCCCTTGGAGCTAATATCTCCTCAAGTGCATGTAACTAGAGCTCCCTCTCAAGGGGAAATCACATGGCTTTCTCCTCATCGAATTTCACAACTGTCATCCTGTGTGCTAGCAATTACACCCGATAGTTGTGAGGTGTATCAGTGTACCAGTGTACCCCACAGATATACCCAACTCCATTTTTGGTTCTAGCTTCTTCCTAGCATCTTTGGTCACATGGAAATAAACAGATGAACCAAAAAAATTAAAATACGACACATCTGGTCTCTTCCCTGAAAAATCCTTCTTTGGTGTACGCATCCCAAGTATCCAATGAGGACTTCTGTTCTACACAAATATTGTCGTATTGTATGCTTCTGCCCATAGATGCAACGGTAGGCCCTGATCATTCAACATAGCTCGTGCTTTTCCCACAATAGTTTTTTTCTTTCTTTCTACAACCCCATTCTGTTGTGGGTTATGAGGTGTTATCAATTCTCTTTGAATTCCTTCTAATGCAAAGAAGTTATTGAATTCGTTAGAGATGTATTCTCCACCGTTTTCAGTCCCCAGCCTTCACATTCTTCCCTATATCTTTCTCGACAAGTGCCTTGAACTCACAAAACTTGGAGAATGTATGATCTTTCTTCTGCATGAATAAAATCCAACACTTTATTGAAAAATCATAAAAAAAAAATCACATAATACCTATCTTTTGTTGTGGAAGTTTTCAATAACGGTACACACAAGTCTGAGTGAACTCTCTCAAGGATCACCTTGGCTTATATTTCCTTATCGTGAAATATGGATTTGTTATACTTCTCTAATGTACACCCTTTGCATGTATCTCTTTGTGCAAGTGAACCCTTTGGAAGTGTTGTAGAAATTTGTTGCATGATCTTCAAAGAGTTGTGGTGTAGATGGCCCAAACTCTTGTGCCATAACTCACCAATGTCTCATCTCTCCACCTTCTCTACTTTCGTGCTCAACGTTGCACATTCTTCCAAATCTAGTTTGTAGAGATTATTTACTCTAACTCCAATTTTTTTCACCTATAAACCAAGAACATACATGATATCTCTTAATGTGAGTGGATTACCTGGCTCCCTCTTACAAGTAATTGTACCTACACTGGTAGCGCTATACCTAATGTAGATTAGAGCTTCTGGAATCCTGTGTAATATGTAATATTACAAAGGATTCCAGAAGCTCTAATCTACATTATGTATCTGACTGTGGAAACGTTAGCGCTATACCTCCCGTCGTCACCCATCTCGATTTTCATCTAGAGATCCTTCTCCTCCAAGCTACTAAGGAATTATTTGTTGTCATTCATATGGAATGAAGCTCCATTATCCAAGTACCAAACATAACCCATCACTGATGACAACATGCATGTGATGAGAGTTAAATCTAACTCAAACTATGAAGCAATTTCTTCATCTTTTTCTCCTCCTTAGGCCTTCTTGTTGGTCTTATTTTGTGGAAATTTTGTGGCATAGTTTCCATGCTCATGACAATTGAACAATTTTACCTTTGACAAGTCTCATTTCTTTCATGCCTTTCCAGACTCTGATTTGGAATGGGATTCTTTCCCTTTCCCTTTCGTCACCTTTCAAGCCAAGGCACAATTCTCCTTATCATCACTCTTTGATGAGGATCCATCTCTGGTTCTCCACTGAAATTCTTCTTGTACCAAGTTAGACTACAATCACTCCCTGTATGGTAGCTTCTCCCTCCCATTCACAAAGTTATGGTAGCTATGCTAGATCTTGGGTAGGACTAGAAGAACTAAGCTCACCAAATCATCCTGGGAATATTTTATACCAACACTTCCAAGCTCATCTTGACACTGAGTGAATTTCATCAAGTATTTTTGGATTGTGTCACCCTTCTCCATATTAATCTTTTTTAGCTTGTCTTTTAGCGCCAACTTCCTATGGTCATTGTTATTCTAAAACATATATGTCAAGGCCTTACACATGGCATATGTAGTTTCCTTCTCATCGATACTCGAGACAATATGATCTCGAACTCCCTCTAACAAGATCCTTCTCAGATTTGCTACATTCTTCTTCCATTCATCAAGTTGTCTAGAATATATTGCTGCAGGCTAAGGAATATCAGTGTTAATGAATGTCTTCAGTCTATTTTCCTCGAGAAATCCCTCCATATTTTCCTTCCATGCTATGTAATTCAAATTTCCCTAAAGGGAATATTCAAGTTTTAATCCATTGAAAGACATCTTGATCTACTATTAGGTCCTGAAGAATAAATTTGAAAATTCGAACTTGTTCAAAAAAATCTATGTTCTTCTCTTCTATTTTGATTCCTAGCCTGCTGCTCTAATACCGTGTATAAAATCTAACAATAGGATTCAATCTGATCTTGTAATGTACGAAAACAAAATACTAAATCCTTCTACAATTTGAGGAAACAAAAAACGATCACACAATCACATAACAAGTAAGAGAAAGAAACAATCGATCGCACAACACAAGATGTATCTGAGAAAAGCACATTGTTGAAAGCCACACTATTTTTATATTGTATAAAGTTAATACCATGAAACAATACAATTTTTTTCTCTCACTGATAAAATCCTACACTCTTGCAACTATCTCACTTATATCTAGGCAAAATCAGTCAAATACTTAACCAATTCTCAACCTTTGCTCAGCTAGCCTTGCTCACGCATTCCTAGAGGAATTTTCGCCCTATTAAATAGAAAATTCCTTGGAATTGATTGTTTAATGTATCATAGGCTTCCTCGTGATTCTATAACTAACTTGTACAATTTTCTAATTATACAATTGATATTTATCATCCCTTTAACCTCAGTCTCAACTAGGACTTCCTTAGAAATGACATGCAACAGCTATTTATATCGAATTAGAAGTTAACTGATTGATCACTTCTTTTTATTTAAATCAAATTTAATTCACTATACCTCTCACAAGTTCATCTCTTAGTTAGAACTAATTAAACTAATTTTAACTCAAATAGTTGAGTTAACTAATTACAACTCACAAATAACTATAACTAAACCCCCTTAAATCATGGGATAACTCTACATGTCTCCTCTATGACCCTTAACTCAAATTTCCTAAGCTAACTCAGTCATTATGACTTAGTTAACTAATACAAGTTGTCATGAGATGAAATTACAATTTCTCTTCCAATTTAATTAAGGGAAAAATAAATCACAAGCCCCCTTGGGGTGCCATTCAACATAGATTGATATGAACCTTGGAGATAGATGGGATGAACATTTGGAAATCCATGTCGCCAAATGGGATTAATGAAATAAGGGAATGGAAAAAGAAGTTTAGAAGACTACCAAACTCTAGAAACAAGTGAATAAGATTGAAATTGCCAAAGTTTCAACTTATACTATTAGTGGAATCTATGCTTAGATATAGAGATCCTTCCCTTGTGTATAAATTTTTTTTATAGGAGAAATACATTATGTTCCATAGGAAGGATATCATGACCTCCAAGAAATATGATATTACCTCCCAATTATATTCCTGAATGCTTGTTATGCATGCACTAATGAGGAAAAAAACCTAATATGCAAGTTCTACCAACATAATATTTTTTTGCATCGTAACCCCATTTGGAACCCTAATCATTTTGTGGGGGATGTTAAATTGAGATATTTTGCATATTTCCTGAAAAAACACACTAACTAGAAAATTTCTCATCAAGTGGTTGAAAAAAAACCTTTAAATGTAATATGTGGATTAGAGGGGAGTATTACATACCTAAGGATGTCCTCCTTTATACGTTATAAATGGGTAAACATCCTAAGACATGTAGAATTTATAGCCTGAAATAGGAAAGAGGTCATTGATCATTTCAAAGCATATATTTAAACACTACCAAGCACAATTGGAAAAGGGTGTATTGAATGCTAGGAACAAGCCATAGAAGACATGCAAAAAAAAGATGGATTCAACCACAATAATTTTGCAGTGGCTCTAAAGGGACTACACTAATATTTTAAGTGTATAGATAATTGTAGAGACCATAGGGTAGGACTCAACATTCGATACCTAATGATCTAGTTTCCTTCCACAAAATACCATAAATACTACAATATATCGAGAAAAGAATAACTTATCTATTGGAGGGAGGTTGAAGAAAGGAAATACTATTATCATGTCAATGAGTCAAGGGAGGTTGAAGAAAGGAAAGACTATTATCATGTCAATGAGTCAAGGGATGTTGACTACAGTATCAGTAACCTCTATGGACACCACAATCACTAAATCTTTGATTGATTGATTTGTTGCATGGGGACATGCAATAGTTTTAGATGGGGGGAGACGATGGCTGCCCAATTTGACATCTTTTTAGCACTCGCCTAAGACCTTTTAGCACATCATTTTCCCATTTGCATCTCATTCCAACACCCTTTTCCATGAAGATGTATTTCCATCAAGGTACAATAATATTCTTAATATGACATTTCAATGGTCATTCTTATGTTTTAAGGAGATAATTACCTTCTATTTTAACCAATGGTATTCATGGGGCATAGCGACACATGTACTAGCTGCAACTCACCATGGATAGTTTTTGAAACTCACTACTTGAATACAGGTGCTACAACTTCCTGTTGTTGGCTACTACAACTTTTTGTTCCATCATAGAGGTTTCAAATTGGAAGTGTTGCAAATCTAAAGTGCTACCGCTCATGTTGTGACTCCTCACTATTGTAATTCAGACAACACCATTGTTACAACTCACCTTAGCATCGTTGTTACAACTCACTTTAGAAAACACTATTGCAACTATCAAATAGTTGAACATTTAGAAAATGTATTGCAACTCTATGATAATCGGTACATTGCATCATCTTAACTACACAATTATCGCCAACGAATCACCTAGATATTTCAATGCAACAAAAACCTAATGAAGAAAGTGACAAAGGTAATTGGTCGCTCAATGAGGAAAGCATGACCTAGCTGCCACTTCTTACATAGTTGAACGAGTCAGCGCTTGCTCAAATTTTCTATGTTTTAATGAATTCGTTGTAACTAGATAGAACAACCAGATTCTCATGGTTTTCTATTGAATCCATGATTTAATCTAGGTGTTTTATGCCATGTATAATAAACCATACTAATAGAGCTATAGTTAATGAACAAATAATAGAGGAGAATCTGGTAAGTCCATAGGATTGTAATTGTAATTTTAACTTCTTCAATACAATTTTTTGTTCTATTCCAATTCTTGTTGATGGTGTTTTGATTTATTAGCTCCTTGTTGTTCCTTTAGCCAATTCCTCGCCTAAGGAGGTAGGGACCCCTCCTTAGCCAAGTAATTTTTGTAACTTTAAAGTGTAGCTATAGTTTCATATACAATTTTTATTCAAACAATTCCTCTATTTATTGTCTTGTTGCAACTCCGATATTTGATTTTTTTATGTAGATAGTGCTACACCGCTCTATCATATACATTTCTGCAACTCACATTATTCTAGCTTGTGACTTGACTATTGTTGCATTTCGTGTGGGATCATAGTTGTAACTCATAGTTTAGTTTATCACTGCAACTCTACTTTGAACATTACAATGCTATGTTTTACATATTTAATTAATTACTTTTTTTCATATTTATTTCTAATTTACCTTTTCTTCTAGCCATTGCAATTATTTTCATGATGTAATTATTTGTAGCACAACATGGTTTGAATCTCTTACAAGTTGTGATTTATTAAATATTTGTTAGCCAATGCATTTCATGTGCATTATTGTTACATAATTCATGATCATCTAAATAATTGAACAAGTCACCCTTTAACACCAGTGTGTTTAATTTCTTGTAAGTGTGTTTTATTTCATGTAAGTGTGTTTACTTTCCTGTAAGAGTGTTATTTACTTTCTTGTAAGCATGGTTTTCATTGAAGTGTGGTGTGGTTTTCCCTAGGGAATTGTGAAAGAATCTTAATATATTTCCCCGTGACATTTACTCAAAATACTACATCTAAGATAATGCATAACAAATTCTATCTAGCATATATGGTGCATGATAGTTAGCAAGTTCCTTACGAACCTCATATTGATAATTAAATGTATAGATATTTAGTTTTCTACTAAGTAATTAGGAGATAATTGAAAGGCTCATCACAAACCATGTTAGAATTAGTACCAAAAATAATCCAAAAACATATGTTCATAATTGCATGAATAAGACATATAAGTGGGGACAAAAGTGTGATTTCTTATTAAATCAATTGAACCTTACAATATTGTGTCCCTTGTAGTCCTTGGCCTCATAATCAGGCTTCATTGCTCATTTTTGGTTCATCACAAGAGAACTAAGTCCTCATTCCAGTACCAAGTACTTATCTCTTCCTCCTCTCTCTTTGCTCCATGGAGAGCATTGCTTTTATAGATGAGTTTCAAGAGTGATCAGATGTATCTCGACATTTTTTTAACATGTTTAATATGGGCATTTCATCCTTATCTTCGAATTATAATCATTTTTTAACTTTTCCAACCTTATCCATGCACTTTTTCAACCCTAACTGCTTCTACCCTCTTTTGTTGAGGTGTTGGAGCATTACAACTATTTTTTCTAGGCCATTTGGGGCATTGAAACTCTCCTTGCTAGTGTATTGAAGCAATTGAAAGAAAAAAACTAATTTTTTTAGGGATTCCATGGAAATTTTCTTGCATTCATAGCTTCATCTTGAGTTTCTTCCTTAGTAGACCTAAAGGGGTGTCATTTTGAGCTATAACAATGAGAACCCATTGTTTTTTGGACAAGGGACTAGGTTATGTGCAATACTTTGATTACTACAATATATAGAGGTGACATATTCTATCCCCCTCTAGATTTGAACATGTGACTTCTTATGAAGAAGCATATGTTCTTAGCCATTAAACTCACTCAAGCCGACTAAAAATATTAAACCTAACAAAGTGTAGAAATATATTTATGATTAACAATTTGAAGTTGGTTATTATATCCAAAAAACAAATTAAATATATAAAAGATAAAGGAAAAACTTACTTATTGTGTCGAGAAGCACTCTCTAACCTAGTACGGAAGGGATGTTGTAATGTTATGTCTTGTTATGTTATGTTATCTAAACATTTTGACTTGGTCAAATTACATAAAAATAATAATAATAATAATAATAAATTAATAAATTTGATAATTATAATTATTAATTAAAATATTTTTACTCAATAAAGTTACATAAAAATAATAATTATTATTATTATTATTATTATTATTATTATTATTTCGGTCAAAAGCATATTTATATTATCATTTTGAAATTTGCATCATGAAAAATTAGACTTGCATTACATCTGAGCATCACAAGCTTCAAAAAATACCAGGCCAAAGGCCTGCCAAATATTAAACTTGGATGAGAACCAAGGCAACTAGTGCCTTTGGTTATTGCCAATACAAAAATGGCAGAAAGAAGTACAAAGAAAAACATCATGGAGGAGGATTGGGAGGAAATATAACTGGCAGTGTAGCGAAGAGGCATGCCCAGTTGTGGACGTGATAGTCAATGTGTTCCACCTGAATTTCCAGTGCTCAAAGGTGGTCATGGGAGCGTCGCAACTTGCGTCGAAGACTCTCCAGAGCATCCAGAGTTTCATTCTGTAGATGTTGAATATCATTGATGTAGGCAATAAGTTCATTTCTCTCCTCATACCTATGCCCCCGCATGTTATCCAAGTTGAGTTGTATATGTTGAAGTTGGGTTGCAATCATGTCCAGGGTGACCGAGGCTTCCACTTGGCCCAAAGAGTGAGCTGGAGGGACCATCATAGCAGCCAAAAAATGTTGACTCTCTGTAGACTCTGAATCAGAGCTTAACTCACCATCCTGTCATTTATCCTCCATGTCGTGCCCAAGACCGTCTCTTCATGCTCTGCCTCATTGTCGTGGCATATAGCATGTCTCCCCACCCCACTCTAGCGTTGGGTTGCAAGGCCCCTCTCCCACATAGGAAGTCGCACCCCATTTCACTCTGTCAATATGATAACAAAAACCACTAACGCGGCCCTTGGTGACTATCCGCTCACGAGAACGAGTTGTTGTCCTAGGTGCCAATTCCACGCACAACCTTGCTACATACATAACCCAATAAGAAGGTGTGCAGTAGGAAATCAAGACCCCCAAGCGCCACCCGAGCTTGAACCAACACCGCTCCCTTGCCTCGTCCGCAGGGCACCAAGACCCACACCACCACGCAGGACCAAACATTTGCACAAATACACGCCCAATTGGGTTCTCTTCCCACCACCGAAAGAGCAGGTGGCACACTAGTCACGACTCCTTTCACAGCAATTCTAGAAGTGTCGAGATCCCACAACCGAATGTTGAACCAAACCCACTTCCTTGCCTTCTCACCATTCCAATTTTCACCCTGCGCAAGAGGCTCAAGCCATCACTTGAGTTCAAATGCCGAGACACGGGGTGCTCTCACCCACCTCGCCCTCACCATCGCCCAAACACTACAGAATGTACACACATAGCCCATCAACCTTGATAATAATTGGATACCAACGAGACGGTGGACAAATCAAGGTGCCATAACCCTGAGCGTGTGTGGAGCTCTTAATGCTCGCTGGTGGTGCGTGCAAGCCAGCGTATCTCTTTCGCATTCACCACCTCCAACTATCCCATTGACATGACACCCCGATTGAGAAATTATTATTATTATTATTATTAACTATTATTAATTATTAATAATTAAATCGATCTAGATTTATCTTAATTCCAGATCTACTAAGTATCAAGATAGATCAAACCTCTTGAAATGCAAACCTCATTTAGAATAATAATAATAATAAATAAATAAAATCCCTCTCAACACTTAGGTAAATCCAAAATTAAAAAAAATCTAAAATAATAATAATAAAATACATAAACTTTAATTTCAATCTTATAACATTGATCTAAATTTTATATATGTAATTTTATTATAAAAAATATATATATGAAATGAAATAAAGGAATAGCTCTCGTAAATCGTATATAGAAATCAATAGGTAAATCCCTATCCTTATTTTTCTTTTTTAAGAAAAACTATCTAATATGTGCAACTTCGGGGTTTTGTTCACCAAATTCAATTCCTTTTAAAATGTCCTTTGTTCAACTATATTAGATGTATTTATTATTAGGTTAAAACACGTTTAAATAAACGACTGTTATAATTATTTTTGAATTAACAATTAATTTGTTTTTTTTTTAACAGTAATATTTGTTTAAGTAATTTTTTTTAAAGATAGTATTTATGCTAAATTTTAAATGTTTCAAACAAATTAAATTAATAATAATAATATTTATTGAGTTGAAAAGCTTATTCTATTATCACTGAGTGTGAATGTGAGGTGTAAGAATGTTGATGTATTTATTATTAAGTTAAAATATGTTAAAAGAAATTATTTTTATAATTATTTTTGTGTTAATAATTTTAATTTATGAAGAAATTTGTTTAAGAGTGAAATTTTCTAATAAATCATATTTCAAAAAATCTAAAGTCAAGCTTGGAACTAGTGAGTGTCATAAGGATTTTTTATTTTTTGTAGTATTTATCTTAAATTTTAAATGTTTCAACATACTAAGTTAATAATAATAATTATTATTGAGCCAAAAGGTTTATTATACATTGAGTGTGAAGGCAATGTGTTAGAATGTTCATTCTCAACATAGAGTTGACACGTGTCTTTGTTAAAATAAGAATAAAATATTTTCTAAATAGAAAAAACAATGTCAACTATAATAAAAAAGAAAAAAATTTATCCACTATGCTAGTTTAATTAGTTGTCCATATGACTAGATATATTTTTCATGTAAGGTAATTAGAAGAGAAAAAAAATTATGTGAGTAAGATTTTAAACCTTATACTTTTCAAAAATAGTTTAACACATATCAACTTCATATATATATCTATATATAGAAAAAATGTTAAAAGAAATTATTTTAAAGTTGTACTGGGTTATGAATAAAATATTTTGATACCAATTAATATTGACTTACACTTAAAAATATATTAATAACAAAAAAAATCATTTCAATACACATGTTTTGTAATCTCTATAAGATTAAAAAATACAATTTAAAATTACACATTGTTTTTGCACTCTAAAATAAGTTTACACTTGAAGAAAATTGATCCCTTGTGACACCCTCATTAAAGAGACAAATTAGTTACAGTTAGTTAAAAGACTATTAGTTAATTATTCTCTTTTAGTTTTTATTTTCTTTTATTATTATGGACAAGGAAAACTTAATGGCAATTGCTCAAGACATAAAGCTTTATTTTGTTACTGAGTTAATAAATGGAAAACAAAAAATAAAATTAAAGAAAAGGAATCCTTTAAAAGCTGTTGCAAAAGTGTTTCTATGAATAGGAGGTGGTTGGGTTGACAGTTAGGAGATACAGTTACCCACCCCTTTAGGATAAAAGGAGAATCCTGGAAAGGGGTGGGGGTTCTGAAAACTTTTGGGAAAAAGGGGAAAGCATCTTTCTTGAGCTGGGAAGCCCAGTGGAAAATTGTTTCCCGAATTCCATTGACTGATCAGATTCCTGTTAGTGACTGGATAAGCCATCCAGAGGTCACAGCAGAGGTATCTCCACTGTTAACCCGTGGCACCGTCCAGAATTCAGGAGCTAGGGGGCAAGTGGAGGATGTAATAGCCTCCCTTGAAAGGTTGGGAGGATAATAGCTGGAA
Source organism: Pinus albicaulis (assembly GCA_034641835.2). Classification (NCBI taxonomy): domain Eukaryota; kingdom Viridiplantae; phylum Streptophyta; class Pinopsida; order Pinales; family Pinaceae; genus Pinus; species Pinus albicaulis. The sequence continues at coordinate 43,256,766 of CM076574.1, forward strand.
AGAAAGGATTACCTAAGACTCAGATAAGTAAATGTTGTGTGATTTGTAAATAGATTTATTCAGTTTTTTGTGTGATATTGTTAACTGGATAAATAGTTTAGAGTGATATGGTTGATTGTATAAACATCTTGGAATAATTTCAGCAGATATATGAATGTAGCTTCCAAGGGTTTGAGCTAGCTTTTAGCAAATCCAATATCGAATAGAGTAAATAAATCTGTTTTGGTTACTGTATAGATTTCAGAAAAAAAAAAAAATAGGAAAGGAACAGTACGGACTCTAGTAGTATAAATAACAAAACTAAGAAACATTCTGTTCTTTTTGTATTTCTTTTGCCCTGAAGCTTCTAGAATGAAGAAAGACGTATTTTTCTTTTCTGGTCAAAAGATTATTATTATTTCTTGTGATTGTAGTAGCAATAGCGAAATTTCGCTTATGGCAAGCGAACAGGAAAGTAAGACAAAAACGTTTCTGTAAATGAAATAGAGAACAAAACAAAGTGCATGGCAAATTATCGTAGTGCCTGATAGTGTTAGCCATAAGACGAAAGAACAAACCAGAGAACGTAATAGCCTTTTACATAAAGAAAAACCCTAATTTCTGTAGGAAGATAGCGACCTCAGAGTAAAAGGGTAAGGAAAGAAATTACTTGAGGTAACCCTCAAGCTCGAGCGAAACCGGTGCCTGACAATTACAGGCTCTATGTACACTTACAAGCTAATATCATTAAGGAAGGAGAAAGCACAAAAAATATAAACCACAAGAACTTCCGCCAAGAAGAATCGATATGAGAAAGTAGATTTACACCTTATGTGTCAACCATAACAGAACGCAGAAATAGATCATTGCTGTTACAAACTGAAAGATATGCATTAAAACTATGAAAACTGAGATTACATGCAAATCGACTACCTCCTTAATTTATTTTCAAAGCTGTTTAAAATACCAAGATCATGCAGAAAACTTAAGTAAATAGGCACAGTTCGGCCAGTGCAAAGATCTGACCCTAATATACAAATTCGGGCCGGAACTTAATTCCGTTAACCCATTTATTTTTCATCGTTTGATAAATGCGGCAAACCCAGAAATCCACTATGGATAGAAACCGCAATTACTGCCGAGGAGTATAAGAAAAATCTATGAGTAGCTAGCAAGTTAATCCACAGAGAAGACTAACAGCACAAGGCCTACTTTGGCACAGACCATAGCAACCGAACCCTTGAAGCTTTCGACAGAGCAATAGAATATGTTAAGCTCCTTTGGTAGGATTAAATACCTGTACAGGGGAAATCGTTTAGTTTAGCCATGGACTTACTAAAAGTGACAGCCAAGGAAAGGCGTCGGAGGGTCAATTAATCCACTCACCCATTCTGCACAAGAACGACAGAGACGGAGTCAGTAGAAGGAACAAGGGAAAATTTCCTGTAGGGAGGGTTTGTGCATTGATTATAAAACAAAAACCTATTTCATGTGAGAATTACCTGATGAGGGGTTGAGACCAGTAGTGTACCCTGTAGAAAAATAGTCAAGAAAAATGTAAGGCATTGCCTGAATAACCAAGAATGAAGAGAGGAATACGCAGAAGTTCAACTAGAACATTTTACTTGGAGAAAGGGTGCAATAAACGTTTACCTTGATATGAAGAAAACATTGACAGAAGACTGCCATAACCGGCGAGGACTGTTGTGGTGTCCATGAGGAACTCTGCACGACAAACTTGTTGAGTTAGATAAAACCCTTAGCCCGTAAACAGAAAGATAAGGAAAAAGACAGCCGAATATGGTAACAAGAGAGCTTTGCGCTAAGTTTGACTGCATACCTGCAAGGATTTACCCTATAAATATTTGCCAGAGCGGAGATTGCTAAGTCCGTCGCACAATCACAGGGGTTCCGGGAGAAAAATCCTGAAGCTGTGAACTCCGAGCTGAACAAGGAACTAATGTCGACGAGCACACCGACTGCACTTGGAGCAAATGACAAAGGATAAGCCGGCGGGAAACCATAGACTGCCAAGCGAGTTTATCGCTGCCATCCGGACGAGGTAATGAATGTACCTGCCAGGTGGTACAATTACAGAGTTTTCATGCGTATAGAAATTAAGGCCAGTTTAATTGATGTGCGCCAATCCTGTAGAGTGAGTCATGCGGAGACTTGAATGTGAACCCAACTTGTGACTCAACCCTACACATGTTAAACCAGACTTCAATTTTAATTTGGAGACTGTGTTGGTTTGGTCTACGTGGTATGCCTCGTGGATTACATGTGGCAATGGCGCAACTTTATAACCCTCTTCTAGCAACGTTAAAACTATATTTGCTATAAAAGAAAACTTAGCCCTGTTGTAAACTGCTGTAATAGTTTTGGTTCGGTAATTTTTTTTTATGTGTTAATTTTATATATATGACAAGTGTTATATATGTGACATCCCTCTAGGCTCAAGTTAGATTTGTGCTTAGATAGATGTATACTAGTAGTAATAAAATTTAGATAAAAGTATTCTCATGGGACGGTCAAGTGGTTGGCACCATGGGATGTTCAGCTCTTGCTAATATATGTGGGGTACTATGTTTTAGTAGAAGCCATTGGATTTGATCTTGGAATTATTAGTAATAGTTTTTAAGTGATTAGAAGAAACTACAACTACATTGGTCTCTTACTTTCACATGAAATAGGGTAGATTTCCATTGTTACACTGTACCACTATATATATATACCATGGTGAATGGGTACATTGTACCACTATAATCTCTAATTAAGGATTAGGGATGTGGGATATCTATAGAGTTTCAAACCAATGACCATTATAAAAGAAATAATTTTAATTGTACACTCATTCACTAACAATTTTATACCTCATGGAAAATGATATTCATTAACAATTTTATACCCGAGTAAATAATTTATTATTATTATTATTATTTAAAATAACTATAACAAAGTTATTTGTAATTATGAATAAAAAACAAATTTATTATGATTTTACAAAATTTAAATTATGTGTTAAATATATAAATAAATTTATTACTAGAAAAACTTATATTGGATGTATGCAATTTAAACCATCAAAATCTATAATTTCAACTTTCATTTATTTTTAGACAAATTTATTAGTATGATCATTCATTAACAATTCTATACCCCATGGAAAATGATATTCACCAACAATTTTATACTCCACAATAAATCATTTTATTAATATTATTATTTAAAATAATTATAACAAATTTATTTGTAATTATGAATAAAAAATAAATTTATTTATTTTTAAATAATTATCATTGAAATTTTAATTATATAATTGTTAAAAATATTATAATTTTACATTATTTAAATTAGTGGTTAAATATATAAATAAGTTTATAACTAGAAAAATATAGTTATATTTGATTAATGCAATTTCAACCATCAAAATCTATATTCCATATTTCTTTTATTTTTGAAAAAATTAATAATACAATCATACACTAACAATTCTAGCTTTTACTGAAAATGATTTTCACACTAAATGATTTATTATTATTATTATTACTATTTAAAATAACTATAACAAATTTATTTGTAATTATGAATAAAAGATATATCTATTTATTTTTAAATAATCATCATTAAAATTTTAATTATATAATTGTTAAAAATATTATAATTTTACATTATTTAAATTATATATGTTAAATATATAAATAAATTTATAATTAGAAAAACTTATATTTGATTTATGACTTTCATTTATTTCTAGACAAATTTATTAGTGTAATCATTCACTAACAATTCTATACTCCATGGAAAATAATATTTAGTAACAATTCTATATTCCGCATAGAATAATTTATTATTATTATTATTTAAAATCATTATAACAAATTTATTTGTAATTATGAATAAAAAATAAATTTATTTATTTTTAAATAATCATCATTGAAATTTTAATTATATAATATTATTATATAATTATTAAAAATATTATAACGAGAAAATTTTATATTTGATTGATGCAATTTCAACGATCAAAATTTATAATTCCAACTAAAAAATAAAGAAAATATATTCTAATTAAAATAAATAAATAAAAGTAAATCAAAAGTGAGTAAAACTGAATAAAAAGCAAAGAGGAAAATATATTATTATTAATAATAAAAGAAGAAGTAAGTCAAAAGCAAAGCCATTGTAAGTAATGATGGAGTAGTGTTTAAGTGAAATAAGTATCTGGGAGACTTTCAGTCATGATAACTGAAAGAATGTGAATGATTGCATTAAAAACACATTTAACGTGGTCATGGAATTTGAATAACTGCATTTTAATATCCATTTAAAATGGTGATGTCTAATTTTATTTAAATAATTATATATTAATTCCCTTAAAGGCCAAGGAGTCAAATACCTCATTAGATTCTGGGACGGGATGAAATTTCTAACATTTATTAAAAAAAATAAACTTTATTGATTGATCCATATGTTGATTTGAAAGAAGATACTTCCACTAATATCCTATGACGTTGGAATAAAGTAATATGCTTGTATAAAATGTTGGTGGGTATATTATTTTATATTACTAAAATAATTGTGAGAGGGATTAAATTTTATTATATATAAAAAAAAAATTTAAGAAGAGATTTAATTTTTTTTAGTTCTTGATAAATTTATGTTTAAGATAAGTTTATAATAGTTTTGTGTTTTTCAATATAGATTATGTATAATTTTTTATTGTTTAAACCGTATTTTTGAATAATAATAATAATTATTATTATTATTATTATTTTATATTAAAAATTTTAAAAATTACACATTTTCCTAAATTATTTTATCTTTAATTACTTTTTTCTTTTAAGTATTGAAATATTTCGCTAAAGTAAACATTAACACACATACATATATATACACACAATGAGAGAGAGCTTGTAATGGAATATATTTGTTAATAAGGATATTACATGTCAACTTCAAGTTAGCACGGACGGAATTAGACATGACTCTCATATTGGATAGTAGAATGAGCCTCTCGGAGACTGAACTACACATGGCTCTCATACTAGATGGCTCTCATACTACACATGGCTCTAATATTGGATGGCTCTCATACTACACATGGCTCTCATGTTGGATGGCTCTCTCATACTGGATTGTAGAAACTACACATGGCTCTCATAATGGATGGCTCCCATACTGGATTGTAGAAACTACACATGGCTCTCATAATGAATGGCTCTCATACTCGATTGTAGAAACTACACATGGCTCTCATATTGGATTGTAGAATGAGTCTCACAGACAGAATTACACATGGCTCATAGCCTCAATAATATAAAATGTTGGTTGGTATATTATTTTATATTTTTAAATAAAAAAATTTCATGGGATTACCTTGTCGAACTAGTTTATATGGATTTTTTCACAATTTTCACCAAGTAAAACATGTTTCCAAAGATTTGAACATGTCATAGCTACAAACACAATATGTGCCTCTACCACTTGAACTCAACTCATTCAACATATTTTTAAACAATTATTCTTAAATATTGGTTAGTGTATTTTTTATAAATAAAAATGAAATTTTATTATAAAATTATTATATTTAAAATAAAATTATTATTTATTTAATTTTTATGAGTTAATATATTAAAAATATAAAAAAAAAAATTATAAATATTTTGAAAATCAGTTTAATCTTATGTAAAATATTATAAAAGTAAATTTTATACCAAAAAATCAATTAGGATGTTTTCAATTTTGTTACTTTCTAATTTCATTATCAAACTTATTATATTTTGTAAGTAGTTTTGTAATATTTATTTATTGAAATAGATAATTTTGTTATTTTTAGTATGAATGGCATGTTTTTTATATTGTGTGTCACTTTCAATTTCAATATAACATTATAGTTTTTCTTTACAATTAACTATAGTGATATTATCAATGTTGTGGATCAGGATTGTGGGGAGCGAATCTCCCTTTCAAATTATTTCTGGAGCGCACTCTAAGTAGGAGTAACCTAGGAGAGTGCTCTTGAAATTTGCTCCCTTTGTGCTCCCACAAAAAAAAAAAAAAAAAAAAAATGCTCTTTGTTTTTTTCACAAAATTGTTGTCACAAAGATGTTCCAAATGCAATTTTCTTTCAAAGAAACAAGATGTTTTGAGTATGGAAGCCTAATATTCAAGCTTATGAATCTAGTATTAATATGCAATTTATGGTAATACTAAATATTAAAGTAAAAGTGGCATTCTCCTTTATCTTTCATTTTCATCCTTTTTACTTAAATTTTAAACATTACCATGAAATGACTAAGGATGTTTGAGATTGGTTCCAAACTCATTGGATTTCATATGGAGAAAGTAAAATTTTAGATCTCACTCAAAATCAGCAGACTTATCGGTTTTTCTAGATTTCTGGATTGGGGGGATTGCAATGTTTCCATTGGATTTTGTCATGTACTAGGGTATGGGACTCATATTTAATCAAGAGCACCAAGCCCTCTATGTACCTTCATGTTAGTGACATTAGTTGTCGAATTCTTCTATCATGACCAAGCTACTAAAAACGTACCCATCACTCAAACAAATTCTTGACTTTATATGCTACATTTTTTCTATCTTATGTTAATTGCTTAGAGGGTGATATTAATGACAAAGATCCCAAGATAGGAAATGATTTTGATGATATGTAGCTATTTGTTATAGCATGATTTTTTTTTATGTTATATGTCATCTAGAGCCTATTTGTTGGTGTATTTTCAGTTCAAAGATGGATTACTCTCGATGCTATTTTGGCTATGTGCACCTTTATATGTTATATAAATGAGAACTTGTAACTTGTGGACGTGGTTGATGAAGATTATAACTTCTAGATGATTGATGGTATATGGTGTAATCCATGTTTTCATGCTTTTTATATATAATTCAACATTCTACATGCTTTTGTTGACATATATGCATCAAAATATATAAAAATATATATTATATAAAAAATCGCTCTTTATTCACTCCCAAACTGAGAGCTTTCGAAAATGTCGCTTCTCGCTCCCGCTTTCGCTCCCTCTCCCTCTCTGTGCTTCCGCTCCAGCTTCCAAGTAACCTTGTTGTGTATATTCTAAAGGGCATAATAATGGATTTAGGAGTTGCTTTTTTTTCACCCTCTCTTTAGCCTATAATGACTTATTACACTTTTCATGGGTGGGAAACTAGCCTCTAAAAGAATGACGAGGTGTTAAGTCATATTTCCTTTAATTATGAGATTGCTTACTATAAAATGCTTATGGATTTTCTCAATTTTCCTTATGTCCACTTAGAAATAATAAAACCTCAAATTTCACAACTATATAAAATCATTGGGATAACAAATGTGTAAAAGAGAAACTTCCCTTTTTTTAAAACCAAAACTTAGCTTCTTTGCACTTATTTTCAAGGCAAAAAAGGCTTTATACCATCCATTTATAACACCACAATTATAGTTTAGCAAATGATGAATGTCAATTCATAACTTGATCATCATTATCTTTTTTTTATTAGTATTCATATTCATCCTAGAGTTAACCCAAAAAAATTTAACATTTTTAAGTTGTTTTTAAGGTAGGAAGGCTCCCTTGCTAGATAAACAATGTCCTCTACATAATAGAGGTAGATGCTTGAGACTTGTCCTATGAGGTTAGTTACCATACACCCTACTTTCTCTAGGAAATCTTCTAACTTGTTTAAGGGGTGGAGGAATCTGTGTGTGTGTGTGTGTGTGTGTGTGTGTGTGTGTGTGTGTGTGTGTGTGTGTGTGTGTGTGTGTGTGTGTGTGTGTGTGTGTGTGTGTGTGTGTGTGTGTGTGTGTGTGTGTGTGTGTGTGTGTGTGTGTGTTGAGCAAAACCTAATGGGATTCCCCTTTTCTCTAGAGTTGATCCAAATTAGATGTGCACTAAAATATATTTTATAAAACTTTGTATTAAGCATAACTATTTTACAAAGTTGAGAGAATAGTCCAAAAGTTCCTATAATAAGACATGAAGCATTTTAATGAATGACCTTCCAAGACAACCCATTAAATATAAGGGTGAGTATAAGAAGGGGATTCAATGGAGAAGAGAACTGGGGAGTAAATGAAGAAACAAGACAATAGCAAAGAATGAGAGACTCAAAAGAAATGACCTATTTGAACATTGAAGGATGTCTTTGAGCCAAAACAATTCGTGGAAATGCACCAGTGAGTAAGATTGCATCATAATTTAAATTCAGAGTGTGTAACTCGCCATTGTAATAATTTATTCAAGCAAATACAACCCCCCACCAAACCTTGGTGTTTCCATTTGGGTTTTCAAGGTAAATCTCTTTGTATTTTTATTTTTTGTGGGTTTAAATTGTATGAGGTGTCTCAAAGTATATTTATGGTATTTCCATTGACAAGCACACACAACCAATGATTTCACTTCTCTTTAGTCACCAAATCAATAACAATTCACCAATAGAATTGTCGCATATTCCTCTTTAGAAAATCAATTTCTTTTTATTCCATGATTTTGTTGAGAAATATAAGAGCAGCGATTTGAGTTGTGATTATAAATTAGCTTCAATATAATATATTCTTGCATTCACTAGGAAAACCCCACATGCAACATTACCATTAGTTTATTGAGTCGATTGGTTTGTTGAACAACAGGTCATGAGATTGTTTTCTAATGTATGGTATATGTAAATAATGGGAGTTTCACCACAACTCCATCGCTTCAGTTTCCAAGTTGTTGGAAATTAATTCCTTAAATTCACATTGAGATCTATAAACTACTATGGATATTCCATTGGAATACTTTGTCATAGCGGATTTGATAAAAATATTTGAAATATATATTATTAAGGTTAATTTTCCTTTAAACCTTTGATTCTTTAATCCTTGATTTTTTACTTAAATATATAAAATAACTAAAACACGAGAAATACATAAATAAATACACACACACATCCACATTATAGACACAAGTTTTACCATGAGAAACCCTTACGGTAGAAAACCCAACTAAAATATGAGGTTTCTTTGTGCTCTTTTCTCTGGTACAGAAATATGCAAATTACAAAGGAAGAGTTACTCTCTATGGAGTTAATACATGTGTCTTGTAAGGCTACTACAAAACCTGAAGCCTCTCTTCTCTTCTCTCTAACTTTTCACTCTTAGTTATTCAACCCTTTATAGAATAAAATACAATGGCATTGAAGGGAACCCCTAGTCCTCCTTGTGAAGAACTGGTATTTAACATAACCCAATAACTAATTAAGGGTAAGGTTTAACTCCCTCAACCCTCAAATAGATTTAGGGTTTTTGGCCTTTTATATTATTTTTAAAATTCCACATGTGGATGGCCCCATTTGCGTGAGTAATGGGGGTTGATGTTGCATCCTCTCGTACCATGTTAGTCAACACAATAGGTCAACTTACAAGAGATGTGACTTTTACATGCGAACTCTTATTGATGTGATTCTTACATCATTAGAAAGGTCTCCGAGTGTATGTCAACGTCTCAAGGTCCATGCTAAAGAAGGGAAGTTTCACCACAAACAATTCATTTGTTGCCTCAATTTGTCTTCAAAAGGTTTCAAACATCAATTCTCCAAATTGATACTTGTTAAAATGACCTTACAAGCTTATTTCTCCAATATTTCCACTCTAGAAGCATCCAAATAAATGAAAATTAATATAATTCTCCAGTCCAAATCACATTCCTTATTTATCTTGAATGTAATGTTCAACAACCATGGGCATTGAATCTTTTGTTAAATTAATTGCTACCATGGAATACCTTTGTATCATGTGTTCTATGCAAGTCAACAACAACCACTACCACTTATATTACTTTGCTATAACCTTATATGTGATTGGGCATTCTTGCTATTAGTTCCCTTAATTCATTGGCGACTAATTTTTATTGGGTACATACAGCACTCTCTTACACTCTCTTATTGGCTACTAAACATCCCCTATCGAACAATTGGGGCATTTCTAGTAATTAGTTTGTTAGTTCTGAATTGTTGTGTGTGTGTATGTAAATAATTATAAACACATTCTTAATTATGTGGGTCAAAGAAGCTTGTTTATATATAAGCTTGTTAGGTGGATTTTTGATAAATGACATAAGTATAATTGATTATCTATAAAGTATGTGAAGAAAATGTAGTTGAAATGGAGTTGAGTTCTACACCTTTAAAACAAAGCATATAAGCCTAGTTTTCCAACAAATGTTGGAGTGATTGTGATGTATAAACTGAAAATTGCGTACATGTTTATTTATAAAAAAGGTATCAATTTGATGAGAACCCTCTAGTGGTCTCATTTTTCTAGAGGCCATATTTAGTGGTTGGTGTTATCCTATTTCAAAAAATGGTGTTACTAGTAACACCTCTTTTATTAATGTTTAAATTTTTATTATGTAATATTTTTAGGTGGTTTTTTTTTTAACTTCGTATAATTTTTTTTTTATGAAAATTAGGAAAACATAAAAATAATTAATTAAAAAAAAAAAAATGGAGTTTTTAATTTTAAGAGATTATTTTAACCTTATTATTAGTGATGAGACTCATTTTCAAGGTCACATTTTCAATTGAGTAGTAATTTTGATTCCAAATATAAATTGGTGTTACTAGTAGCATCACTTTTTGATTCAAAGGTCAATTTCCCATAATGCAAAGATTTTTTGAAATTGTAGATTTTTTGAAATGTATCAATTGTCATTGCTACAATTTCAAAAAATCTTTGCATTGTGGGAAATTGACCTGTGAATCGAAAAGTGATGCTACTAGTAACACCAATTTATATTTGGAATCAAAATTACTACTTAAATTAAAAAAAAAAAAAAAAAAAAAGCAAAAAACAAAAAAATTGCATAGTAAAAATTTAAACATTAATAAAAAATAATTATCTTTTTCAAGAAAAATAATAATAAAATAAATAAATGATAAATGATAAAAATCGTCCTAGGGTGAAGACAAGTAATAGAAGGGTAAGACGATCATCCATCCCATCCAGCTGTTGCTTCTAAGGTAAGGGATCATAGCATTCCCAACCGACTTACTATGTGCATTAATGGTATCGGGCTAAAAAAAAAAAAAAAAATCATTTGAAAATTTAAGAAAAGGGAAAAAAACAAAACACATTGGAAATTTAATAGATTAAAAAAAAACTAAACAACCATAAAAAAAATACACAACTTATATTAAAAGAAAAATATATAATAGAAATTTAAACAACATCAAATGGCATGAGAGAATTTTTTAAAAACTAAAAACAAATCAAAATAATAATAATAATAATAACAAATTATAAAATAAAATAAAAAATATAACAAAAAATAAATTAATTAATTAATTAAATTGGAAAAAATAGATAAAAAATCATTTTAAAAAACAAACACAATAGAAATCATATAGGTATATATAAAAGCATGTGGGGCTTTGGATTGATAATGAATGAGTGTTATGTAAAGATATTGCATACTAAAAGATCATTGGTTCAAATACCTCACAAGTGTTTACCAAAAATTTTTTTTTTTTAAAAATAGAATGGGGGTGGATGACGAGTATCAATTCGGTTGGTGGAGGGTGATGCCAACCACCCCATAGAATCCCAAGGCCCAAAAAGGAGGGGAGTGGTGTGGCATGCCCCCTCCCCATGCATCAACATGTGGTAAATAACCTAAAATCATGAAAGAATTTGTATGATGTTTTGCCATTTAAACATTATATATATACAAAACAATAATAAAATAAATAACTTAAAAATTAAATAAATGATATTAAAAAAAAAACATTTGAAAAAATAAGAAAAGGGAAAAAAAACAAAACACAATGGAAATTTAATAATTAAAAAAAAACTAAACATCCATTTAAAAATAAATAAAATTAAAAATACACAACTCATATTAAAAGAAAAAGAATATAATAGAAATTTAAACAACATCAACGGCGTGAGAGAATTTTTAAAAAACTAAAAACAACTCAAAATAATAATAATAATAATAATAACAAATTATAAAAAAATAAGAGAAAAAAATTAAAATTAAATTGGAAAAATTAGATAAAAAATAATTAAAAAAAAAAAAAAAAAAATATATATATATATATATATATATAAGCATGTGGGGCTTTGGATTGACAATGAATGAGTGTTATGTTAAGGTATGCATACTAAAAGGTCATTAGTTCAAATACCTCATAGGTGTTTACCAAAAAAAAATTGAATGGGGGTGGATGACAAGAGTATCAATTCGGTTGGTGGAGGATAGCGCCAACCACCCCACCGAATCCCAAAGCCAAAAAAGGAGGGGAGTGGTGTGGCATACCCCCTCCCCCATGCATCAAACATGTGTCAATTAACCTAAAATCATGAAAGAATTTGTCTGATGTTTCGCGATTTTTCTCTATCATTTCTCGTCGATGTTGGTGGTCTGGTGCACTGAGATGGGAAAGGGTCGACCAAATGGAGGCCATGTAAGTGTGGTCTTGAAGCTCTGGGATGGACATATCCTATCACATTATTTGTATTTCATGCAAACTTGTGGATGGTGAGGGCTCGTCGATAAATTCTAGGATCTTGGCACTAGATAAACCTCAAATTCCCAGGAGTTGTTGAGCATAAAAGGAGCAGGGAAAAGGATTCTCCAAACAGTTGTGGGCCAAGGGTGGAGCTCCTATCTTAGCAATCAACTATTTTAGGAGGTAATTTAGGCTCCCTGATTGGCCTATTTCTTAGACTTTTTTTATTGTGGTACACTAGTTACTTTCTAGTTTTGGCCCCTCTTGTGCTTTACATTGGATGTTGGTTTTTGTGGTCTATTTTGTCTATTACATTTTGTTTTGGGGGTTCATTTGTGGATCATGCCACAAGGTTATAGCTAGGAACTCAGACCACTGATCTCTGGCACTCATTATTCTTAATATTCCCCACAATGGTCTAGTACATGCCAGAGAGAAGGGGTAATGTTATAAACCTTATATTGGTTGCAATGGTGGATTGGGGGCTTGCAATAATATTTAATTCCTTGGGACTGGGGGATTTTTTCCTCTCTTCAGAAGTGGGATAATCTTCTCTTGGAGCTCTCCGGTGAATTTTTCAAACCCAGTTGTCATTGGCTTATGGTCAACTTTAGTATGCCACGACAACATGGTCGCGCTCGTATGGGAATTGGAGAAATGGGCTAGTTCGATCGGCATCTTCTTGAGGCTTTGGCTCAAGCATATAAATAAACCACCCAGGAACCAAATTCACATAGCATGCAGGAAGAAAATCATTGTTTGGAGGGGTTAGCACACTAAGATAGGCACTTGGTAACTGATTCTAATTTACTGTGTGAAGTGCTCACCTTACACAGGAAGAAAAAGGTGTTATTGGAGAAAATACTAAAGGTAAGGCATGATGAACAAATCGCATTTGTTTCATTCATTAATTACCTTCAAAGGAACCAATGGAATATGTAGGACAATCTAGCTCATCTGCAGCGAAACTAATGGCGCATGCAGGAAAGTTTGGAATGTATGGATGGCCTCTTGACCCATATGGAAAAACATGTTCATTGTGAATTTCAGTCGCCACCTCCTCCTAGCTCTAGGTCGGAGAATGCTGCTCTGATAACTTAAAATGGCTCCTAATGGCGATCTATTGTGTTTTTGTTTTGATGGTTTTCTAGTTTTGAACTACAAAATTAGTTTGGCTGAGTGTAATTGTTTTTGGAAATTTTATATTGGCCAACAAATTTGGTTAGAGTGAGGCCGGTAGAATTTTTCTAATCAGTGGAAAATAATGTTATTTTCCTTATAAATTAAAAATTTCGACTTACAAAAAAATATATATATTGAAGAAAAAAAATGGTGGTGGGGAGTGATTTTTATAATCATGCCCCACACTTATGCTCACTTGGTCACCAATATATCTATCCACTCCCCCTCCCTGCTTCCTCCCACCACTCATGAACAATTCAACAAGTGGTGGTTCCCAAAGCCATCACTCCCTTCCTTGCTACTTGTGGTCCACCCAAAAAGAGGTGGATTTCAAACTTATGGCTCCCTTTCCCCAATGCTTGTAGAATGTTGAACAAGCAATGGAATCCAAACATGTTTATCCCTCCTCTTGCCATTTGTAGACCACACAACAAGTGGTGAGCTCCAAACCTACTACTCCTTATGGTGGTGAGGGGAACCTACTGCTTATTGGGTGGCTTATGCACAAGTGGAGGGGGAGGGGTCAAGCAGACCAATGGTTGGGTGACCATGAGGGTAAATTGTTTATGTGATTTTGAGAATTGTGTTGCTCCCTTTGTTTTTCATTTTTTTAATTATATTAAATTTCCATTTTTTCTTTTGTTTATTTTTTCCATTTATTTATTTCAAAATGTTTTTTCTTTTAAATTTACATTTTTATAATTAATCTTATTAAAGATACATTTTTTAAATTATCAATTTTTAAATGTTTTCAGTGTTTTGATATATATATATGTGTGTATATGTTTTTGGATTTTTTTTAAATTCATGTTGGTTGAAAATAATCATAATAATAATAATGTTTTCACTTCTGGTTAAATTTCATGTATTTTTCTTCTAGTTTATTTTAAAAGTGGCTCTTTTCCTTTTTTTTTAACTTCTATATAAAGTTTTTATTTTTGTCTTCTAATGGAAAATATTAAAAAAAAAAAATTAATTAATAAACAATTTTTCAAGTTTTTAATTTAAAAGATGATTTTAATCTTTAACTTACAGTGGGACATATTTTCAAGTCCACTATTTAATTAAGTAGTAATTTTAACTCCGAAAATAAAATTAATGTTATTAATAACATCGCTTTCCAATTCGAGGGTCAATTCTTTACAATGATATTGGTTGTTAAGGCCATGAATTCAAAAAATTCACAATTTTAACCACCCAAAAAAAGGCGTTATTTTCACACTACTTTTGAAGCTAGGGTTAATTTTGGTGTTTTTAAGCCAAAAATATGTGTTTTTGGGGTGAGAGTTCTCGTTCTGAAGTCATAGTTCTCATTAAGTCAATAACTATGTTTTATCACAATTATTTGCATTTGCAACTCTATATAGAAGTTTAAATTGTGTCATTAAAGGAATTTTGGTTTTGGAAACACCAATAGAACAAGGATTCTCACCCATGCTCAATGAACTGAATAGTGGAACAAATCCAAAATCAGTGATCTCGACATATTATGTATTGCATTCAAAATTTATTAGTTAATTGTAGACATTGAATTAATTTTACTTCGTAGAGTTTCTATGTTAGTGAAATAGATTGGCGGCCATATGCTTACCATTTGTGGATCATATTGGTATCAAAGCAGGTTAATCAAAGATCCTGAAGTAGCTATTTTGAACATGCTTTGAAGAGGGATAAGTTGGGAGATTTAAGAGACTTCAACAAGCATATCTAAGAGGAAAGGTGGTATTGGAAGTAGAAAGCAGACGAGCTGAAAAAATAACTTTCTAAATGCCAAGATTCCTACAGTGCCATGAGGAAAGAATTAGACAAGAACATATTACAGGTATTGTAATTGGGGGATAAATTCACACAATTAGATAATTAGAAAGAGGCGAAGGTCAATGAAATGACTACTCAATTATACTAAAATTTTGCATTGAAGGAAGACGCATTAAATAATTTACAAGCAGTTATCTAAAATATCAATTGAGTCCCTTCTATTACCATTGTGGAAGCTAGCACCACGATGGAGTCAAGCATGGTAAACTCACCTTTTAATATCCCTCCACAATATCCCTTCAATTATTTCAAAAATAATACCAGGGGCATCAATTCCAAGTTATTGAGACGAATGGCCAAGGCTAGGCAAGAAAGGACAAAGGATTATGATTCCCATTATAGCTCAACAGAGACCTAAGAATGAAGGTCTGGGATTCAATGGACAAGAAGCAAGTATAATTTTAGCTCAAATAACCTTTGTCAATACAAGAGGAACTAGAAAACAAGTTGTTCCCATGGAGGAAAGGGTAGTTGGAAAATAATTGGGTAATAAGTTGAATAAATTTGTATGTAAAGGCTTGAAAGAAGGTAGCAACGGGATGATTTTTCTTGCCAAATCTACTACAACACTTTGGGGGACCAAACAATCAATTTGGAAGGCATCATCACAAATATAAAAGGCATGGTATAGTATATTTGGTTTGTTTATGTTGCAATGAAATAGGTTATGGCTAGAAATTATTAGCATTATATAAGGCCAAGAATTCCATGGTGGAAATATTTCTAGTATTTCAACTTGGTTGGAGAGTGAGAGACCAAATGTTGGAGGCTTCACTTAGAACTCCATCCTAAGAAACAAACAACCAAGAAGAAATCTTGGAGAGTCAATTGTCAAGGGGAAAGAGAAATGTGCTTAGAAATCTGCCTCTTTGAGGGGGAAAACTCCTTTACATTACATAAATGAACAATTATTGGATCATACAAATGAAAAAAACTCCTTTCTATATATAGGAGTCCAATGGGTCATAATATAATCCTAACCGACATAAAAATAACAATAGTGGGCTTCTATGGGGCACAATAATAACAATATGGGGACTACATGGGAACAACAATAAAAATAAGGGGGCTACACTAACCATAACAATAAGGGGATACACTAGTATTATAGGGACCTAGCATGCCCCTCTCCTTAAAAAAAAAAATTCCTCAACGCTTGAGTAGTTTTGGATGCTTCTGTATAAAATTCTCATCCTCTCAGGTTGAATCTTCAGTGAGTAAGTTCTTCCACTTGATGAGATACTCTGAAATTGATCGATTTTTTAGTTGTCGATTTCTTGTTTCTGTAATTGCTTCAGGTTCCAATATTATTTTTCCTTCTTCATCAAGTTTTGGAAATATTGTTTGAATTCGAAGCTTGTCACCTATAACCTTCTTTAAGCATGAAAAATGGAAAACTGGGTGCACTCAGGAAGATGCAGGAAGCTCCAATTTTCATGCCATAGTACCAATATTTTTCAACACTTTGTAAGGACCTTAATACTTTGGTGATAATTTATTATCCTTCTTAGCTTTCCCGAGGGACATTTGTTTGTATAGTTGTAGCCGTAAAAATACTTAGTCACCTACATCAAAACTTCTTTTGTTGCGATGTTGATGTGCCTATTGCTTCATTCGATTCTACACCAAGGTGAGGTTATCCTTTAAGAGTTAGAGAACTTGTTCTTGATGCTCTCTGTGATCTTCCACTGCTTGAACCTTAGAATTTTCTCTTAAAGATGATGTGATGGTGGGTGGATGATATCCATAAAGTGCCAT
Organism: Pinus albicaulis; assembly: GCA_034641835.2. Taxonomy (NCBI): domain Eukaryota; kingdom Viridiplantae; phylum Streptophyta; class Pinopsida; order Pinales; family Pinaceae; genus Pinus; species Pinus albicaulis. Next base: position 43,274,013 of record CM076574.1, read on the forward strand.
AAATGGGGTCATTTTTGTTGCAATATGGAAGGAAGTGTTATACCACCATTTAACCAGAGGTAACCACTTGACCCATTGTGTTTGTTTATCATATACAAATAAATGAAGATATCCTTCCAAAACATTTGTTCACTATATCATTTTCCCATCAGATTGAGGATGATATGATGAGCTATGAGCTAATTGAGTACCCAAACAAGAAAATTAGTTCTTCCAAAAAATTCCTATAAAAATTGGATCTACGTCACTTACAATAATATTTAGTTTTCCATGTATCTTTTTAATTATGTCCATAAATGCAGTAGCAACTGTACTGGGTTTAAATGGATGATATAATGTTCAAAAGTGTGCATACTTGGTAAGTCTAACAACTACCACCATGATGGCAGTCTTTCCTTTGGACATGGGTAAACATGTGATAAAATCCATTAAAACCTCCTCCCGACGTTGACTTGGAATGGATAAAGGTTGTAACAGACTTGTGGTCTTAATTGTCTCAACTTTATTTTGTTGGCAAACCAAACATTCTACCACAAAATTTTGAATATCAAATTTAAGGCCATCCCAAAAAAATCCCTTCTTGACCCTGTGGTAAGTTTTTAAAAATCCTGAGTTCCCTCCTAAGGGAGAGGTGTGCAATTCCAAAAGACTCTTTTGTTCGAGTTGGGAATTATTATAAATATATAGGTGATCTTTGTACCATAATGAATCATTTTTCCAACTATATGTTTCATATGTACTGGGATCTTGCTGCAACTTTTGAATGAGTTTCCACACCTCTTAATCATTCATCCATTCATCCCTTGCTTCAGTTATCCAATCGGGTTGGATAATAGAAATGGCACAAAGAAATGCTTCCACATCCTCATCCTTTCTTGAGAGTGCATCTGCAAGAACATTTTTCTTCCCTTTTTTTTAGATGATTTGAAAGTCATAACCAAACATCTTTGTGGCCCATTTTTTCTGCTCTTCTGAAGATAATCTTTGTTCCAAAAATCATTTAAGACTATCATGATCTGTTTTTACCTGGAAGTGTCTTCCCATTAGGTAAGGTCGACATTGATTTAGTGCATGTAGTATTGCCAACATTTCCTTCTCATAAATAGGTTTCAATAAATACTTTCCTTTGACTGGACAAATTTCAAAATCAATGGGTCTTCCTTCTTGCATTAAAACTCCACCAATTCCATTTCCCAAGGCATCACATTCCACAATAAAGGTTTTTGTGAAATCTGGTGTAGCTAAGACTAGTGATTGGCATATTTCCTCTTTAATAAGTTCAAAGGACTTAGTTGCTTCTGGAGTCCAATAAAATTCATCTTTCTTCAATAAATATGTTAAAGGTGTTGATATTTTCCCATAATTCTTAACAAACTTTCGATAATACCCTGTTAACCCCAGAAATCCTTGAAGATGCTTTATGGTTGTAGGGATTTTTCATTCCTTGATGGATTTAATTTTGTTAAGGTCTACCTTAACACCCTCATGAGATGCAATATGACCCAAATATTCCAACTCTTGTACTCCAAAGAAACATTTGGAGGTTTCTTCATATAATTGTTTCTCCTCCAATAGTTTGAGCACCATGTCAACATGTTGAACATGATCCTTCCAAGACTTGTTGTAGATTAGTATATCATCAAACAATACTAACGCAAAATTTATAAGGAAGGGTTTGAAAATGGAATTCATCAAACCTTGAAATGTGGAAGGTGCATTAGTAAGGCCAAAAGGCACGAAAAAAATTTCATAATTACCCTCATCAATTATGAATGTTGTTTTCATAATGTTTGCAGTCTTCATTCTAATTTGATGATATCCAAAATGAAGATCCAGCTTGGTGAAGTAAATTGCTCCATGTAATTCATCCAATAATTCATCAATGACAGGGATGGGATATTTATCTTTAATAGTGAAATTTTTGAGCTCTCTATAATCCAAACACATATTCGATGATCCATCCTTCGTTTGCACCAATACTAATGGAGCAGAGAAATAACATTGACTAGGTTGAATTACTAGCCTCTAGAATTTCTGCAACCATACGTTCAATCTCACTCTTTTGAGCATAAGAATATTTGTAAGGCCTGATGTTTGGAGGAAAAATTCCTGGAATCAAATGAATAGCATGATCATGCATGAATAGGTGGGAGTCCTTTGGGAGTCTCAAATACCTTGGAATGATTGTCCAGGACTTTTTGGAGATCTAGAGAAATAGATGATTTTGATGTTTGAACCTATAGTGAGCATAATTGTGCAATTACACCTTGTTTTTATTTCTTCAAAAGCTTTATCATGACATTATAGTTGATTATATTTCATGGCTTCCTTATGATACCACACAATTTAAATTCCTTTCCTTCCGAAAAAAAAATTCAAGAAAAGTTCTTGAAAATTAAATGCTACCATCCCTCAGGATTGTAACCATATTACTCCTAGTACAACATCAGAACCACCCATTGGTATGGAGAGAATTGGACTGTTCAATACATATTTCCCCATGGTTAGTTTGATATTATGGCAGTTTTTAGAGAAATTTATAGTTCCTCCATTTGCAACCATCACTTGACACCATGGCGCTGGGTATAGGAAGCAATTCAATTCCTTGGCTATCTTATAATGAATAAAATTATGGGTACTACCCGAATCAATCAACAATACTACATTTTTCTTCTTGATATGTCCTTCTATCTTGAGAGTTTTAGGAGTGGTAATTCCTAACAATGAATTACAGGATATGGTCGGATTCATTTCTTCTTCCTCTAGGTTTTGTTCCTGGTGTATATCCTCTTCATTTGAAGTTTCTTGTTCCTTTTCTTCCTCCTCTTCACTATATATGTAAAATAATTTCTTCTCAGCACACTTATGACCTTTAGTGTATTTTCTATCACAACTGTAGGAAAGCCCTTTTGCTATTTTTTCTTCCAATTGCTGTGGTGTCAAACATGTAGGTTGTGGAAGTCTAGGAGTATCAACACTTCCATATTTATAGTTGTGAGTGGTTGGCTTCCTTGTTTCCATAATTTTTCTTTCCAATCTGAACGCCTTATCCAATTAACCAGGTTCCCAAAGGTGAACCTCATGTTGGATGTTATCCTCTAAAGTCCCTACGAAGACATCAATCATGTTCCTCTTTGGAATGTCATTTACCCTTATATTCGATTTTTGGAAGTCCTCAATGTGCTCCACCATTGAACCCTTTTGTTTGAGATTTATCAATTGGCTGAAGAAGGTCTTGCTCTTTGTATCCTTATAATGTGATATCATTTCCTCCATAAAAATTTACCAAGTGAAAATTGTTTTACGAGAGAAAAGCCATTGATACCATACAAATGTATTTTTTTCTAAATATAAAGTTTCAATGCATAACTTTTCTGTTTTTTGCATATTATGGAGATCAAAATATTGCCCCATCTGTAGTATCTGTGTTACCAAATCCTTACCATCAAACTTCATCATATTGATCTTTGGAATATGGTGGGTCTTAAATTGAACATTAGATTCTATGAAATCATGATTAAAATTTCTTTTGTTCTCATCATGAGTTTCATCTACTACCATTTCACCATTAGTAATCATTTCTTCTAGCATCTTTGTCAAACCTTCCTTCAAACTTTCCATGTCTTCTTTCAGTTTTTATTCTATACCATCAATCTTAGCTTCCACACCATTCTTCAAACCATACATCTTAGCTTCCATGCCTTTCTTGAATCCATGCATGTCTTTCTTCAAACCATCCATCTTAGCTTCCATTTCATTTTTTGTTACTCTTTGCGAGAGAAAAATTTGTTGCACATGATCTCGTAATTTTGATATATCATGTTGCACTTCTTCCTCTTCACTAGTCATAGTAGAGCCTTCTGAGGGCTTAATGGGTGGGGAATTCATTTTTGGGGGGATTTTAGAACCCAATACTGGTATGTATGCTTCAATATGCCCTTGGAATCACTTCAAACTGATTTTTCAAATAAGACACATGTAATTAAAAAATATATATATACACACCTTTTTCCTGCTTTTGAGGAGCTTGATATTGAAACTAATGTAACTCTATAATTTTGAATCCCCGAGATTTCATCTTTGGTCTTGTGGTATCCCTCTGAGTCTTCTTTTCAATGTCGCATGTCAGACTTAATTTTGATTCTTCAAGATAAATTTATACCCAATCTCCCACAATGACCTAATTATGGGCTAGTTCAAAAGAGAGAACTTGTATTGCATGCCACGTGTCACTATTTTGACCTTCAGATCTGAAATTGATACACAAGAAACAAAATTTTGTTCACTTTCAGTCACTTTTTATAGAATTCCAATACGATGCCTAAGACAAAAGTTATGACAATTTTCCCTCTGCCACCTGTTTGAGTTGAAATTTTGGAGCCTTCACAAACTCTAAATTCCTCATATCATATCTTTGAAAATATAGCGAACCAAGATCTGTAATTTTTGCATGAAGTGCGCCAGGACTTCGGCTCAAATAGGTTTTTTTTAGCTTCTAAACCTTTGTAGAAAAAAAATTATAGCAAAAATTCCAAGATGACCTGTTTGCAGGAGTGAAACCCTAGAATTCAAAGCTCTGATACCAAATGTTATGAAACCAACACACAAAATACAAGAAAAGATAGATCAACGACTTAAAAATATAATTCTTCGAGGGGGAACCTCCTTTAAATTACATAAATGAACAATTCTTAGATCATACAAATGAAAAAACCACCTTTCTATATATAGGAGTCCAACGGGTCACAATATAATCCTAGCTAACATAATAATAACAATGTCAAGGCACAAAAATAATAATAGTGGGATTCTATGGGGCACAATAATAACAATATGGGGACTACATGGTCACAACAATAACAATAAGGGGATACACTAGTATTATAGGGACCTAGCATCAAGGTCTGAATATCCTTCTACGCGTCATTTAATTCTTATTCATATGTATTTTTTAGGAACTTTTCATCTTCATGTACTAACAGTGGCATACAGGATTCAAGGATTGCTTAAGTACTACTTAGTGGAGGGTCGTGACACTAGATACAATTCCTCGTAGATGTTGCAATGCTACAACTCTCTTTGCTCGAAAAAGACTCAATGGCTACAACTCCAAGATGTGACCACAATCACTACAACTCTCCATTTTTGTTGCAACTCTTCACAATAGTTGTAACTCACCATTGTTGTTGCAACTCTAGGGTGAAATTATCATTTTTGTGACTTTGATGCTACGATTCTTGTTGCCGAAACTTGTGTTATAATTTAAATCATTGTTGCAACTCACGATGCCCTGAATAGTGGTGTGATTGTTACAACTACATGTTTTTCCCAATGCTACAACTTTGGTGACAATGTTACAACTTCATGCCTATCGTGCTAGTGTGATAGTCAACCATCCAAATATCAATTTTGGACCAAGTAGTTGAGTTAAAAAATAGTTTCTATGTAGGGAAATGAAAGGAAAAAGTGGATGACCTAGGAAAGGAGTCAAATCAGCCACCACCTATCACATAGTTGAATTGAGTTAGTCGATGCTTGTTTTTACCATTCTTTGAAGAAATCAATGTAACAAGATGAACAACCTAATTTTCATGGTTTTCCATCCACCTATTTGGGTTATTTTAAATAGAATATATTTTGTACAAAATCCTTTTGCTCTCCTTGAGTTAGGGAGGAATATTAATTTTAGGTGTATTATTGTAATATATTTTGTACAAATCTGAATTGTAGGTGTATTATTGTAATATTCCAAAATTTGCATGCAACAAATTGGAATATTAATTTTTTCTTATATCATCTAGGAAGTGAATAAAATGGGAAAATAGACCCATAAGTAGGAATAAATCCCTCATAGTGTGAAAGGAATCAACGGAGCAGCTTTATTTTGCACCTTCCAGTGTGAAAAGGGGCAAATGCATGAGGACAAGGTCAAGTTTGACCAAGTCAATAGCACTATCTAATAGGTGTAGCTTGCTTGGGAAGACAACGCAGTTTGAGAGGGAGAAAGATTCTTTATGGAAGAAACCCCAATGTGTAGGGTCCAGGGCAAAGAGTCATTCACTTGCATAAAAGGAGGAAGAGGCAGCCATAGTGAGACATCTTGAGTATATTGATTTTGGTCTGAAGAGTATTTGCATTCTCCGGCTGTTCAGCTGAGTTGCAGTGTTGTTTAGCATGAGGGATTCCTATTTAGGATTTCCTCTCCTTCTTGAGAGGCCTCTTGAAGGATTGAACTTCATTTCTCCACATCTAGGCTCAAGGCCAAAGCTACTCTTTCAGTCACTGCGTTATTTCTGCTGAAGTATAACACAGTATTGCAAGGTGTTGCAGTGGAGGGTTCCACAACTCCATTCCTTGGCTCATATTTCAGAAGAGGGAGATCCTATTCCTCCGGGAGGTTATTAAGGGATATTTCAGAGCTAATTGCACATGTTTGGCACCAAGCCAAGCATTCTCTATCTCCTACAGCGTAGTCCATCTCCTTGACTGCGTTATTTCTGAGCACATTGCAGTGGTGGTTGCACCACTATTTTGGAGGGTAAGATCTTCAGGGGTTAGATCAGCCTTTCACCTGAGAAATCCATTGGATGAGATATATGCATCATATGCATCATCATAAGCCATCTTCATCCATTTCTATTTTCTGAGTTGCAGCTGCTGCCCAGCAACTCCAGCATTTCTGCAGATTTTCCATTTGTACTTATATTTCAGCCAATCCTCTTAAGAATTGTTGTATAGTTATTTTCAAGGGTTGAGAGCTTGCTCCCCCATATTTCTTGAGCTCATATTGTCATATCATTGTATTATCTATGATTATGTTGCAGTGTCTCCTATAAACTACGTTGTTATAGTCATGGCTTCTTTCATGTAGCAGCATTTTCCATTGATCATGTATATCTTCCATTGAGGATGTATTGCTTTACTTCAGTGACTTCTTCCTCAAGAATTTGTACACCATTTCTATTATAATATAAATTTTTTGGCTATCTACTTCTTCATGTGCCCAGGCTTACTAAAATAACGTTGTTATTTCATCTCTTGCTTAAGAATTGTTGCAGTCCCTCATTGGGAACTTTCTAAGGACAACTAGGTGTGGGAGATCTATTTAACCCACCTAGAGGGATTTATTTTGAGCCACCTCTTGGATTTAGGTCTTAGATACATTTATCTAAGGGATCCATGTACTGGTTTTAAATCTTGTAGCAGTCATTACTATAAAATACGTTTTCCAGTCATGCCTTGCTAGCAGATCCCATTTTGGGATATTACAGTGGTATCAGAGTTGCTTTCTTGGCTCAGCCTGTGAGTCTCAGCGCAAGAAGATCAGAATATTGAAGAGGATGGGTTTTATCTCATCATATTTCAGATCCATGAAGAACCTCCCCAAGGAGGATAAGAAAATAGGAGAGGAAGGCCCATGCACTTCCTATTCTCATCAAGAAGGAGACAGAGAAATAAGCAGGAAAAAGACTCCATCTTCTGGAGGAGAAAAAGGGGATAAGCTTACAAATATTCTTCCTAAATCTGTACATGATATTCATGAATATTTCAAGAATATAAGGAGGGAGATGTATGAAGGATATCCAGGATAGTTTGAATCTAAAGCAAACTCTAGATTGTCATATGAGAAGTGTGAGCAAGCAGCCACACACTCTAACACGTAGCGCAGTCACATGCCCAAGATTTCCAGAAGAGAGATGGAAAGAGGAGAAGAGGTTGCTAGGAGGAGAAATCTTAGTGATTTCCTAAAGGAGTATGAGTCTCAAACTTAGAAATTCGGAGATCATCTCAGTTTTTCAGATTTTTGTAAGATGAAGGTGAAGGGAAGAGAGCAGCAAGATAGATTTCTTCTATCTACCTTTGAGGGTTCACCTACATGTTCAGCCAAATCTTGGGTGGAGGAGTTAGATACCTTCTTTCAGTAGCACCAAATTCTTCAAGATGAAGCCATAAAAGTTGCAGCGCTGCATTTGAGAGGTAATGCTTATGCCTGGTGGATCTTTGAATCCTTTTCTTTGAAAAATGTAAACATTGCATCTTATTCAAGTTTCACTAAGGCATTAGTGGAAAGATTTGATGGAAGGATTCATGAGACACACATGATGGATCTAAACAAGAAAACTCAAACAAAACCCTTGCATGAGAACGCAATTCCATTTCAGAAAACCATGAAGGAGGTCGAAAACTTGCACCATAATTTTCTGGAAGAAAGGTTTTCATCTCACACCTTTGAGCACAGGAGCATGGAGATCTCTTTTTCAAAGAGGGATCCAATCATTGGGAGGTTACCCATTCATGTTGCAGAGATTTAGGGCAATAGCGCTATCACATATAGAGATTATCTAGTGCCTCGGGCGGAGGAAGGAGGAGCTCTTGCTCCAAGTAGAGGGATGCTTTCATATTTGCAAGGAAGTCCCCAGGATCTCATGTGTGGAGATCAAGGCACAACTCATGTGCCATTGTTGAGGAGGTGTGGAACCTTGGAGACACAAGGAGGAGGTAGGGAGAAGACCCAGCATTATGAGATGAGGAGTACACATCCCTATTCATTTCTGGAGGTTGTTACACCTAGGAGGGAGACTAGATTGCGCAGTGAGAGCATGGGCAAGTTTTTCCATTCATATATGCAGTCATATCTTAATGATGATGTCTCATTTCATGGAGACATTTCACCAAGGAGACCACTGGATCAGCAGAGGAGGATGGATGCTTCACATGTTGGGGCACCACTCATTGATTTCAGGAGGGTGGAGACCTTGGGAGAGTTTGATACAGCGCTGGGAGTCTTGGGTAGACTCAAGGAGAGAGGGAGCATTCCCTCAGCATCATCATTACCCACTTCCATTTCAGATTATGTGCTGTGGCAGAAGCAGCAGGTGAAGGATACCAGCCTTCCAACTTGCATCTTTGACATGGGAGATGTCAAAGAAGAGGGCAGCCATATGGCTGATGTTCTTCATGAGAGATCATCAGCGCTATCACTATGGAGGATAGATCCATATTGGAACTCCCAGCTGTTGGTGGAGTATTCCAAGGATCTTCATGCTTGTATGATATTGGATGGCCAGTTGCATTTGGAGGAGTATTCAGTCAAAGATGGGGTCATCTACTATCATGGTAGAATATTCTTATCTAGAGCTTCAAAGCTCAAGGGGGGGTTGCTACAAGTAGCACATGAAGATTTCCTTTTCAGCCACACACATTTTATGAGGGCATACCACACCATCATGGAAGGGTATTTTTGGGAAGGCATTGAGGAGGAAATATATCAGCATATGAGGAGATGCATAGGTCATATGGAGTTGGAGGAGAGACATAACTCTTTGGAAGAGTTAGCACAGCCACCTCTTTTCTCTTTGAGGATGAGAGGAGACTTAGTTATGAGCCACTCCCTTTGTAAGAGTAGAACATATGGTAAGGGTATTGATTGTTTACATGATTATTTATATGGTGTATGTATATCTCCCTTAACCTTATATGTGAAGGATGTTGCTCCAAGGAGGAGCATACTTTCTTTTAGGCTTCATGGTTTACTTGAGGCCATAAGCATGATTGATGGCCACTCCCTAGGAGGACTTGGGGGGGAGAGAAATTATGGAGGACATGCTCATTGTACACCTTGCATCCTCCGTACTTATGAGGAGATTGGAGCAGTAGGCAAGTGGTGTAGAAGCCACATCTTTTATCAGTCTCTATTGAAATTGAGGGTCAAGCTGCATTGATTGCACTTGAGGGACCATTGTCCTTCTCATTTGTTACATATGGCAGCAAGCATGATTCTCATTTTTTCTCCCTATGGTTCTATTGTTTCTGTCTTTATGCGGAGCATGTATGGGAGAAAGACAAATTGGGTGAATGTGTCCTTTGAGGGAGAATCCTCCCACACTTTTTGCACTACATGTTCTAAGGGGAGCATGGGATATGTCATGATCACCTTAACAACACATTTGTCACTTTATGAGGTGAGCCATATGATGGATGAGATGCCATATGATGATGACTTCCAACTTATTATGTATGGGGATGTTTGGGCCAGCATGATTTGCAGCGTTGGAGGATAGATATTTGGAGATCTAGTCCTCATCTTGCCACTTGAGGGAAACTTTATTGCAGCCCAGGATCAGCAGACACTCTACACTTATCTTAAGTGGAGAGGAGGACAGTGTGGGGTAGACTATTTTGTCTACCATGTGCAGATTTTCATCCCACCTACTTTGCCGGAGCCAAAGGTGGATGACAGTTTTCAGGAGTTGCTTCGTTGGAAGGTGACTCATTTTGCATGGCTTATATCTTGGGGATGGAGGATCCATATGGGAAAGATAGTTCCCATCATATTTCAGATCCCATTCCTCAAAGGGACCTCTATACATCACTTTTCTATCCTCTTGATTATTTCACCTTTACATGATGATGGCTTGATAGATGACTTGCATCCTAAGGAGGAGGAGCAATGTGGAGACTTTATTGATGAGATAGTGTCACTTTCCTTGGAGAAGATCATCATAAATGGATGCTACAGAGAGAGGAGGAGAAAAGAGCTCAGTCTGTCCTTGCACTTGCTTGAGGACTGTAGAAATTAGCTGAATAAATCACTTATTCAATGGAGATTAACCCGATTACACATCAATTTCGAATTGCATGCATAACACATAATCTCATCTACAATTAGTTGTCACATGCGGAAATAATAGAAGCAATCTCACATCAAATCAATCACACATTAACTCAGTATGTATGGGGAAAGCCTATAGCTGAAAACCCCGCAGCTATTGTGTATATTATAATGGAGAAATCATGTAACCAAACAAGTACAATACTCCTCACAAGTACTCAGTACTTTCTCATAAAGTCACACACAATCTAACTCAGTTTTGAACAAGTCACTGGTTCAAAACTCACCGCTGATTGCCTTGCCTCTATTGTGCAATCATGGCATGGTTATGTAGAGATCCAAGGTTCGAATCTCCTTGGCTTGACTGCACAATTGTCATGGACAATTCCTCCAAGTGTGGTGCAAATCTCATGCACAACTGATCCTCCAACTGATAGCTATACTCACCCTTTCATCTACCTCTTTCACTGGTCTCCACTGAACTGATCATGCACTGTAGTGAACTGATGTGTTCTTGAGTTGACTAATGAGTTAATAATTAATGAATTAAATAATATTTAATTCACTCCACTCATAACTAATTGATTAGCTAGTTAAACTAATCTCAACTAGTTCAACTAAAATAAACATAACACAACTCCACTATCTGTCTCATTAACTCCTCCAAAACTTCTGCCACTGAAGTCCAACTGAAGTCAACCATGCAAGATGCCATCAAACCCTAGGAACCACGTGATTCCTCTGTCAGTTGCATGAGCCACCTCCATGACTCGAACCGAAGTGCTCCAAGAGAGTAAACTGCTGTTTATAGTCAAAATATTATTAAGGGTAAATAATATTTGACTTCCATATTTTTAGGAGATACAGTCTAAAAATAGCCTGGGACCTAAAAATAAGAGTCTCATCTATTTTTACCAACATGTCGCATGCTTCAAGAATCTCCAACTGGAATCTCTGAATCATGCTCCATATGTCTAAAAATAGACATAGTCTAAAAATAGACTTTGCGCCAGAATTTGCCTGCGGGCCCACTTAGTGAAGGCGACTTCATTTCACTAAGCTCCATCATCTTGCCGCATTCTCAACACTCCCTCTCAGCAAGATATGGATTATCTGCAATCCCTATCCTGCCTCTGTGGAATTCGAACTTGCTCCTGGTGAGCGCCTTCGTCAGGATGTCGGCATCCTGATCCTCCGTGGGAACATATGAAAGCATCATGATTCTCCGCCGAACACAATCTCTGATATGATGGTACCTGATGTCGATATGTTTGGACCTATCATGAAATACTGGATTAGCCGAGAGCTTGATGCAGCTCTGGTTATCACAGTAGATCACTGTAGGCTCCAAATGCAACCTGAACAAACCTGCGAGGATCTTCCTCATCCAAATAGCCTCGCATGCATCCAAACTTGCTGCCATGTACTCGGCCTCTGCTGAACTGAGTGCCACGGATCTCTGCTTCCTGCTATACCAGGACAATGCGAACAAACTCCTCCAGTGTCTGTATGTCAGATTGGGCTCCCTGCCCAATTTGCATCAGTGAAGCCGGAAAGCTTCACTCCATCCTCCTGTTGGTACCATAGACCATATCCCGATGTGCCACTAAGATAACACAATACATACTTTCCTGCCTTCCAAAAGAGCTTGGTAGGCTTAACCATAGCTTGCGAAAGCTGGTTAACTGCATAGCATATATCGGGTCGTGTATTGACCAGATACATAAGCGACCCCACCAACTGTCGATAGACAGTGGCATCCACTACCTCCGCTGAAGTAGCATCCTCCTTCCTCCAACCACCGGGAAGAGGAGTGTCAACAGGCTTGCAGCCTTGCATGTTGAACCTCTCCAGAATCTCCCGGGCATACTTGCCCTGAGAAACAAACAGTCCTCCGCTGCGGTGCCAAATCTCCAATCCCAGGAAATAATGAAGGATGCCCAGGTCCTTCATCTCAAACTCTCGTGCAAGATCCTCCTTGCATGAAAGTATCAACTGCTCGTCGCCGGTCAAAATCAGATCATCTACATACAGTACGATGATCAACAGCTTCCCCTCCACCACAATCTGGTACAGGTTTGGATCCGCCTCACTCTTGGAGAATCCAAGCCCGGTGAAGTAGCTGTCTATCCGAGTGTACCAAGCACGAGGTGCTTGCTTCAGCCCATACAGTGCTCTCTTGAGTCGGCACACATGCGACTCACTTCTGAAGATCTCAAAACCTTCAGGCTGCTCTATGTACACCTCTTCCTCAATAACTCCATTGAGGAACGCAGTCTTCACATCCATCTGATGAATGTGCCACCCCATCTGCGCTGAGAGAGCAAGGATCGTACGTATGGAAGAGTACCTTGCGACAGGTGCAAAAGTCTCCTCATAGTCAATCCCCTCGATCTGTGAGAAGCCACGGGCGACAAATCTCGCCTTGTACTTCTCCACACTCCCGTCAGCCGCCTGCTTCACCTTGTAGATCCATCGCAAACCCACCACTGATTTCCCAACCGGTCTTGGGACAATCTCCCATGCACTGTTCCTGATGATCGAATCATATTCTTCGATCATGGCATCAACCCATGCGGGTTCCTCCACAGCTTCCTCAAAAGAGGATGGCTCCGTCACAACACATTGACTCACAAGAGCCATGTATCCGGTGTACCGATCCGGTGACTGTCTCTGTCTGCGCTGTGCTGTAGGTGGTCCTACAACCTTCTCTGCATCCCGAGCCAGTCGCTCAGCTTCTGTAGTGCGCATGCGCCCTCTGATGGTTGGCGCTGCCTGGGTGGTTTCTTCCACCTCCTGAACCTCCTCTTGTGGCTGATCCACATCCGGAAGCTCCTCCTTCGGAACTAACAGCTCCTCATCTGCATGCAAGTGTAGCTCCCTCTCAAGCGAACACTGCATGGCTTTCTCCTCCTGGAATTTTATATCCCGTCGCACAACAGTCTTGCGACTGTCTGGCACATACACTCGATAGTTATGAGGTGTATCAGTGTACCCCACAAATATTCCAACTTCAGCAGTTGGATCCAGCTTCCTTCTCGCATCCTTCGTCACATGCATGTAGACAGGAGATCCGAAAATCCGCAAATGGGAAATATCAGGCCTCTTGCCAGAATAATCCTCCTCTGGTGTACTCATGCCAAGAACCTTGTGAGGACAACGGTTCTGCACATACACTGTTGTATTGCATGCCTCATCCCACAAGTGAAGGGGTAGGCCCTGATCATGCAACATCGCCCGTGCAGCACCCACGATCGTTCTGTTCTTCCGCTCAGCCACCCCGTTCTGCTGTGGGTTATGGGGTGCGATGAGCCTCTCCGAATCCCTTCTGCGCTGCAGAACTCCTTGAATTCAGCCGAGATGAATTCACCACCGTTATCACTCCTTAGAGCAATCACCTTCTTCCCCGACTCCTTCTCGACCAGTGCTTTAAACTCACAGAACTTCGCGAATGTGTCGCTCTTCTTCTGCATGAAGAAGATCCAGCACTTTCGAGAGAAATCATCAACAAAGATCACATAATACTTGTGCTTTGCTGTCGAAGCAACTGAGAAAGGACCACACACGTCTGTGTGAACTCTCTAAAGGATCGTCGTGGCGCGACTATCCTTCTCGTGAAAGGTGGCTTTCACATACTTCCCTAAAGTACACCCCTTGCACTGATCTGACTGCGCAAGGGTGCCCTTAGGAAGTCCAGTAGAAATCTGCTGCAGAATCTTCAAAGCTCCATGGTGAAGATGGCCCAATCTCCTGTGCCCTAGTTCGCCCTCATCATCCCGGCTCACCACATCTCCAGCCTTGCATGCCATAGCTGCGCAGTCATCTACCTGCAACTGATAAAGGTTCTGAGTTCGAACCCCTATCTTCCGGGTCTCTCCTGTAGTCTTACTTCGCAGGAAAGCTTTTCCTTCGCTGAAGACCACATCATAACCCTTATCCTCCAACATCGCTACGGAAATCAGGTTCTTCTTCAATCCAGGTACATGCATGACATCCTTTAAGACAAAGGGTTTACCAGACTCCCTCTGAAAGGATATGGTACCGATACCAGTCGCACTGTATCTACCATCATCGCCCATCTCGATTTGCACACCCAAATCTTTGTCCTCCAGATCTGAGAACAAATCCCGATCTCCCGTCATATGAAATGACGCACCGCTGTCCAAGAACCACACCGATCCCATCACACTTGAAACCAAGCATGCGATCAGTGAAAAGTCAAGCTCGAACTGTGAAGCCAAAGCTTCTCCATCTGCAGATCTTTCCGCTTGCTTGTTCTTCTTCTTCTTTGGACAATTGGTAGCATAATGTCCGTGATCATGGCAGTGAAAACACTTCACTTTCGCCATATCCTGCTTCTTACCCTTTGCACCAGAATGAGAGGTTTTCTTACCCTTCCCCTTCTTTTCTTTGGCAACCAAAGCGCAGTTTTCTTCATCAGCTCCCTTTGATGAAGATCCATCTCAAGTAGTCCTCCTTATCTCCTCCTGCATGAGATCCGCCCAAAGGCGCTCCCATCTCGGCAGCTTCTCCTGACCATTGACACTATCTTGATATGAGTGCCAAGCCTTCGGAAGACCAAGGAGAGCCAGGTCGACCATGTCCTCGTCTTCGACAGTCACCCCCACACTTCCCAACTCATCTCTGCACTGAGTGAACTTCGTGAGGTATTTGGCAATACTGTCGCCTTTCTCCATCTTGATGTTCCTAAGCTTATCTTTGAGCGCCAGCTTCCTTTGGTCACTCTTACTCTGGAATAGATCCGTCAAAGCTTTCCACATTAAATATGGAGTAGCCTTACCATGAAGGCTGGATACAATATGATCCTTGACACCCTCCAACAGGATCCTTCGACATTTCGCGATCTTCTTTTGCCATGCATCGACTAGAGCTGCATCAGTGGGCTTTGGGACATCCGCATCCACGAACTCCTTCAGACCATTATCTTCTAACACTGCTTCCATTCGATCCTTCCATGCAACATAGTTCGAATTGCCTTCAAAGAGCATATTCGAGTCGCAAACCATTGAAAGAGGACATCTTTCAACACCGGCACCAAGAAGAACAACCTTCTGCAAAATTCGAATTCCAAACTCCAAGCTCTATCGCTTCCGATCTACACTTTAAAACAAATTATTTCCAAATCAGAGATTGACTGCAAAGGGCATTCACCAGATCTTTCACCTTACAAAGAAGGATGAATATTCCGGAGGCTACCTGGCCCGCATGCAGACTCTGTCCGAGGAAATAAGTTTGCAATCACCGTAATAGATCTCGACAATTAATCTTGCTTTGATACCATGTAGAAATTAGCTGAATAAATCACTTATTCAATGAAGATTAACCCGATCATACATCAATTTCGAATTGCATGCATAACACATAACCTTCTTCTACAATTAATTGTCACATGCGGAAATATAGAAGCAATCTCACATCAAATCAATCACACATTAACTCAGTATGTATGGGGAAAGTCTATAGCTGAAAACCCCGCAGCTATTGTGTATATTATAATGGAGAAATCATGTAACCAAACAAGTACAATACTCCTCACAAGTACTCAGTACTTTCTCATAAAGTCACACACAATCTAACTCAGTTTTGAACAAGTCACTGGTTCAAAACTCACTGCTGATTGCCTTGCCTCTATTGCGCAATCATGGCCTGGTTATGTAGAGATCCAAGGTTCGAATCTCCTTGGCTTGACTGCGCAATTGTCATGGACAATTCCTCCAAGTGTAATGCAAATCCCATGCACAATTGATCCTCCAACTGATAGCTTTACTCACCCTTTCATCTACCTCTTTCACTGGTCTCCACTGAACTGATCATGCACTGTAGTGAACTGATGTGTTCTTGAGTTGAATAATGAGTTACTAATTAATGAATTAAATAATATTTAATTCTCTCCACTCATAACTAATTGATTAGCTAGTTAAACTAATCTCAACTAGTTCAACTAAAATAAACAGAACACAACTCCACTATCTGTCTCATTAACTCCTCCAAAACTTCTGCCACTGAAGTCCAACTGAAGTCAACCATGCAAGATGCCATCAAACCCTAGGAACCACGTGATTCCTCTGTCAGTTGCATGAGCCACTTCCATGACTCGAACTGGAGTGCTCCAAGAGAGTAAACTGCTGTTTATAGTCAAAATATTATTAAGGGTAAATAATATTTGACTTCCATATTTTTAGGAGATGCAGTCTAAAAATAGCCTGGGACCTAAAAATAAGAGTCTCATCTATTTTTACCAACATGTCGCATACTTCAAGAATCTCCAACTGGAATCCCCGAATCATGCTCCGTATGTCTAAAAATAGACATAGTCTAAAAATAGACTTTGCGCCAGAATTTGCCTGCGGGCCCACTTAGTGAAGGCGACTTCATTTCACTAAGCTCCATCATCTTGCTACATTCTCAGCAAGGACAAGCAATCTTTGAGAGGGGAGGACTGTAATATTCCAAAATTTGCATGCAACAAATTGGAATATTATTTTTTTCTTATATCATCTAGGAGGTGAATAAAATGGTTAAAGAGACCCATAAGTAGGAATAAATCCCTCATAGTGTGAAATGGATCAATGGAGAAGCTTTATTTTTCACCTTCCAGTGTGAAAAGGGGAAAATGCATGAGGACAAGGTCAAGTTTGACCAAGTCAACAGCGCTGCGTAATAGGTGTAGCTTGCTTGGGAAGACAGCGCAGTTTGAGAGGGAGAAATATTCTTTGTGGAAGAAACCCTAATTTGTGGGGTCCAGGGCAAAGATGCATTCACTTGCATAAAAGGAGGAAGAGGCAGCCATAGTGAGACATCTTGAGTATATTGATTTTGGTCTAAAGACTATTTTCATTCTCTAGTTGTTCAGCTGAGTTGCAGTGTTGTTTAGCACGATGGATTCCTGTTTAGGATTTCCTCTCCTTCTTGAGAGGCCTCTTGAAGGATTTCACTTCATTTCTCCACATCTAGGCTCAAGGCCAAATCCACTCTTTCAGTCACTGCGTTATTTTTGTTGAAGTATAACGGAGTATTGCAAGGTGTTGCAGTGGAGGGTATCACAACTCCATTCCTTGGCTCATCTTTCAGAGGAGGGAAATCCTATTCCTCCGGGAGGTTAGTAAGGGATATTTCAGAGCTGATTTCACATCTTTGGCACCAGGCCAAGCATTCTTTATCTCCTACAGCATGGTCCAGCTCCTTGACTGCGTTATTTCTGAGCACATTGCAGTGGGGGTTGCACCACTATTTTGGAGGGTAAGATCTTCAGGGATTGGATCAGCCTTTCACCTGAGAGATCCATTGGATGAGATATATGCATCATATGCAACATCATTAGCCATCTTCATCCATTTCTATTTTCTGAGTTGCAGCTGTTGCCCAGCAAATCCGATGTTTTTGCAGATTTTCCATTTGTACTTATATTTCAGCCAATCCTCTTAAGGATTGTTGTATAGTTATTTTCAGGGGTTGAGATCTTGCTCCCCCACATTTATTGAGCTCATATTTTCATATCATTGTATTATCTATGATTATTTTGTAGTGTCTCCTATAAACTATGATGTTATAGTCATGGCTTCTTTCATATAGCAACATTTTCCATTTATCATGTATATCTTCCATTGAGGTTGTATTGATTTACTTGAGTGACTTCTTCCTCAAGGATGTGTACACCATTGCTAATATAATATACATTTGTTTTCTATCTACTTCTTCATGTGCCCAGGCTTACTAAAATAATTTTTTTATTTCATCTCTTGCTTAAGAATTTTTGAAATCCCTCATCGGGCACTTTCTGAGGACAACTAGGTGTGGGAGATCTGTTTAACCCAACTAGAGGGATTTCTTTTGAGCCACCTCTTGGATTTCGTTCTTAAATACATTGATCTAAGGGATCCAGGTCCTGGTTTCAAATCCTGTAGTAGCCATTACTAGAAAATGTGTTTTCCAGTGATGCCTTGCTAGCAAATCCCATTTTGGGATATTACAATTATTGCAACTCACATGTTAATGTTACCTTTATTCACTCACTATTTGATTTCGTGAAGGAATTATAGTATCGCATGATTTAGGGTGATTACTGCAACTATTTTGTAGCGCTAGCATTACTTTGTTTCTATAATCTTAATAGTATGGTTTCCCTGAATAGTTTGGATTAGTTATTTTATTCATTTAGTTTATGGTTTCATTTTTTTACATGCAAGTGCGAGTTAATAGTTTCCAATTGAATACATTTCCATTGCACGTGAAACTACATATTATCTAAGGCAATTAAGATCATTCTTAACACTTTCCTGCAACATAGATTAGACAATGTGATTTAGGTTACTTGATGACTTGTAAAATCATGTGTATATCTTGAACTATGATAATTATTTAATTACTACAACTTCAAGACACATACACAATTGTACTAGCATACATGGTACCCGATAATTTGCAAGTTCCTCTACGAAACCCATACTGACAATTAAATGAACAATATTTTGGTTGTCTTTCTAAGAAATTTCAAAGGTAATTAAAATCCATAGCCATTTTTGGCACTATTTCTAGGGAATTATAAATAATACAATATTCATTGTTCTATTTAGTTTCTTTAGTGATTGTGTAATTTCACTTGTTGTTTTACATAATTTTCTCTTTTGATATAGGTCTAATTTACTATTTTGCTATTTTTTCTTCTTTTCCAATAATTTGTTTTCAATAGAATGAATTTTTAGATACATAGGAGTAGATATCAACTTAGATTTGTTTTTCAAAACTCTCCCTCATGCTAACAATTCGAGTAATAACAAAGGAGGGCACAATCAACCACTTTATTTGACTCCTACAATAAATTCATTGGCCAAATCTAAACCTGAATACATCAAAGTAGAATTAAAATGTGTGCAGCCTTCATCCTATGCACATGTAGAAGCTATATTCCTAGAACATTTTCCTGATGAGACACTCTCAAGGCACCCCTGAAGGAGGAAGACAATTCTTTGGAATAAATGGCCCATGAAGTTAAGGATGGCTAGTCATCTTCTTTTAGATTCCCCATCAAAGAATTGGAGGAGAAAAACAAGATGAAAAATATTACACATTCAGCCTTGCTAAATCTTCATGGTCTCTCAAAAGAAGGCCTTGACACCATTCTTTTCAAGTTCGACGAGGTTTGTAGAAGCTACAACTATTTGTTGCACAAGAAAGTTGAAACTCTTTCCTACTACCCTTAAAGGTGCTACATTATGCTAGTTTATGGGTTTAGGGTAGGATAACATCAAGATATAGGCACAAATGAAAAATGCGTTCTTGGAAAAATATCAAGAGTACTACAAAGACAAGGAACAAAAGGAAGAAATATTTTGAATGACCCAACATGAAGACGGAAGCCTTGAAGACTATGTTGATAGATTCTAATACAGTCTACGAAGAGCAAGGAAAGAAAACTTTCCTCTAGAGACACGTCATTTCTTATTATTTACAGGGATCAGGGATGTCTATATAGAACTTCTCAACCTAACGAGTGGAAGAGATATCTCACAACAATATTATGATGCCATTGTGGAAATTTGTCAGTGATAGTCACGAGGAAATTAAAATATTGGCAGAGGACCACCAAATATGTTGGCCATGACTAATAAGACTGTTGGTGGATTCATTAGAGAAAAAATTGAAAACATGTTGAAAAAATTTAAAACTAATATATTAAGCACATTAGGTTCCCAAATACTTTGTAGGTGAAGAAAAATGAGGAGGTAGAATTAGCATTGGAATTCTTCTACCAAAAATGTAGAATAAAACATCCACTGAAGGAGTTCCCATTGGATAAAATTGAATTTTATGAAATATGAAACAAACAACATCCTATGGATAGTTTCCCATCCCTACCCGTACTGAAGGTTGTCTATCAAGAAGCAAAAGAGAAAGAAAAACTTTGTTTTGTTGCAAAAAATTGACCATGGTCACAAAACACACAAGGTATAATCCAAGATCCATCTCAAATTTTTAATTCTTATTCGATTAAACCTTCCATATGGTGTTCCTCTCAATAGTGATCCTCTCCATCCCAACCTTGGATGGATCCTCCTCCCCCTAACTAGCTTTGGAAGTATGGATGGATAATTCTTATGTGTGTAGGTCCTCAACAGGCCCCCATGCAACCACCTATGCAACTCCTTCCTTCTCCTCAAATGCAAGCATCCACATCTACCCCTCCATGCACTACAAGGAAAATACCCTCTAGCAGAGGTTATAAAGGAGGTTTTTAGTGTTATAAAACTGGCCAAAATTGTCAAAAAATCATTTTCTACAACATTCGTTTTCGGTAACGGAGGTTTTAGCGAAGCTTCTAACGGAATTTCAATACAACTAAAAAAACTGGGCGGCCAGAGGTTATTACGGATGTTTTTCTCATCGGTGCATTATTCAGGTGTAAAGGCACCAGTGTGTTTTAGAGTAAACGTCCTGGTGCGTGTCATCCAGACGGTCGACTCGGGGCGGTCAAAGGTGCATGCACCGGGCCTTAAAGGTCTAAAACCGCATTGGGCGTGCTATAAGTGATACAACGCACCGGGCCGTTATAATTGGTATTGGGATTTGTGCGGTGCCCATAGGTCGTATCAACGCACCGGTTCGTAATATTATAGAAACGCATCGGTGTGCAATATCACACAAACACACCGATTGTTCTAATTTGTATTGGTATTTGTGCGGTGCCCATAGGTCGTAAAAATGCACCGTTGAGAATTCTCACATAAATGCACCGGTGCGCAGTATTGCACAAACGCACTGAGAGTTATAATTGGTATTGGTATTTGTGCGGTGCCCATAGGTCGTAGAAACGCACTGGTGCGCTTTATCATACAAACGCACCGGTGTACAATAACTGACATGCATCGATGTTTATTTTGTATTTTTTAGAAACATCGACCTGTGACAGTGAAATTATTGTGATTTTTTTTAATTCATTATTCATCAAAAGTCAACACATATCTTATAACAATGTTCATATCAATTAAATTTTTATTAGTGCATTTGAATGTGATGTTTGGATTAATTTGTTATATCATATCATAATTATTGTGATTTTTTAAATTCATTACTCATCAAAAGACGACACATTTCTTATAACAGTATTCATATCAATTAAATTTTTATTACTGCATTTGAATGTGATGTTTGGATTAACTTGTTATATCATATCATCAGATTTCACATATCTTCATTATAATATTTAATCATCCATAAATTTAATCAGTGGTGTTACATTTCACAATGGCAATGGAGAACGCAATAGAAAAAATTAAAACATATTTCATTATATATATATATGAATAAGACAGTCTTTGTCATACAAAATGGGATAGTTATTGGTATCCATTTGTCTTTCAATTAGGACACTATGTCCATTACATTAAACAAAATGTCTGATTTCACAGACAAATATTTTAAAAAATACGACGCTTTGCTTTGATATCCAAACATAATGATCATCATTCTTCGCTTGAACTGTTGTCACTACTCGAGCTACTTCCATGACTTGGGTTATTTTGAGGATTGTTTTCTTCTTCTTCACCTTCCATCTAAAAACATAAAAATAAAATGTAATGAGTGTATATACATTGGTGATAATAATGAAAATTGCAATATTAAATAATATACATTGATGTAAATAAAAAAGAAATGGTGTACCATAGCAACAATTGACTCATGAACTATACACATTCTTTCAAAACCGAATTTCATGCCATCTTTCAAGATTTCATCTATTGGCATAGTTCCATACTTTGTTTCCTACAAGTTTTATACCCCATAACAAATCATATATTTAATATAAAAGTTTTTTTTGTTCTATTAATTATAGACGAAGCTAAGTAAAACAATATCCATAGATGCTTACAAATTCCACAATTAATTTCTGATATGCCAACATATACTCACAACCCATATTTAACCCAATGTCAATCAATTTGTCTTATGGTACTTCTTTATATGTTAGCACATGTTTGAAGACATTCAATGATGATTGTTGTAAAACAACTTAAAATATACAAAAATGAAATCTAGTTAAGTTGTTATAAGGAAGTCACAATTACTCACAAACTTAGATATCAACCCTTTTCTTCCTTGTCGTCTTGTTTAATGTGCTGAATGGGTTCCATTTTCTTTTCTTTTCTGCAAGAAAATACTTGAAAATTAATATTTAATGCTAAATTGTTTATTTGTTTTACCTAATCAAAAAATTCAATGATTTCATATTACATTTGAAGCACGTTGTTGTTGAGATGGCTCCTCTTGCGATGCAATTTTTCCATTTCTTTGACCATCTCCTTGTACATATTTTGGGCATTCCTACTGCCATATTTCTGATATCAGCTCGTTCATCTTTTGAGATTTTCATAATCTTTCTGAAAATGTAACATGAAAGTAAGCTATTTAATTTTTATATTGATATATGAAAATTAAATATAAAAAAAGTGATATTTATAAATTATATTTATAAATAATTCTAGAAAAACATTTAAAGGAATATTACTTTTTCAATCCTTCTTTTTTGTTGTTGTACGTTTTTGCTATTAAAATTCTGACACATCTCATTGACCAATTCTCTGGAAAATATTCCTACAGTTTAGATAAAATTTGGTTCTTGGAATCATTAGATTGATTTTTGTATTGTAAGTGGAAAGAACGTCTATACATTCGGTCTACTAGATCCCTCAAACTTTTGCAAAAGTTTTTCCCCCTTTCGTTAACCTCCAGCATCACTCCAGATGAGCTAAGGAGCAATTCATTTTCATTTGCATGTTTTATTTTTTTTCTTTTCTTAGAACAACATTCTTTTTCTGAGTTGTTGGTCCCTGTAGAACATTAAACATGTGTGAATGAATAGATTGTTTGAAACATGTTATCTAATAATTTTAACTATATTATTAATGAAAATTAAAAAAAATAAACTCATATTGGATCAATAGTATTTTTTCATTCACCTGATTCATCCCTTTGCAATTTTTCCATCAAGATTTTACACTCTTCTGGTCCTAGATCATAAATAATCTTATCGAGATTCGTCATTTTTTGGCTTTGCATGATACACAGTAAACAATACATATTAGTTAAACTTACATATAGTTCAAAAATAATATTTTTTGTAAAGAATTTACAAAGAACTTGCCTTTTTTTCTTTTCTTGATGTGTTATCAGTATTTGTGTTACTTATCTCTTGTCAGCCATTTCTTTATCAATATGAAATCTGTCTCATATCACTCATTAATGTATTTTGTAAATAAATCATCAACTTTTCAAGTAAAAAAAAATATCAAGAAACCAGTGCGCTTTTAATGTTGTACGCACCGACGTCGGTGCGTCGTGTTCTTATAAACACACCGCCAAAACAATATAAAACACCGTACGATGCTCTATGTCAAAAAGGATCACTGGTGCGTTATATTTTAACTAGTGCACCAATTAACACAGAAAAATTAATAAAAATCCTCTAGTGTTAGTTTTTGTAGCATATGGTGTCATGGAGGGGGCAGTGCAGCCTATTCTCATAAAAGCCCCACACAAACAGGGGACCACCGTACGGTGCTCTCTGTCAACAAGGAGACCTGGTGTGTTATATGTTAAGTGGTGCATCGATTAGCACATCAAAAATAAAAATAAAAATAAATCAAACAGTACGTGTGCAGTGCACTGTGATAAGACAGTGCACCGATGCGCTAGGTTACGCAGGGCGCACTGATTAAAAAGGTTAGTTTTTTTAAAATTCACGCAAGGGCCGACATGGATTGGGATAGACTATGCAAGTCGTCTTGTGGGTTAGATGTCATAGGCATATATATATATATATATACAAACCCTATAAATCTAAAATGAAAATGCCTAATTATGAAATCACAGAAACAAGAAGAAGCAGGGGCAGAAACAAAAAGAATGAAGGGTTCAGGTTAAAATGAATTTTTTTTTTTTTTAAATGAATAGAAAATTAAATTTTTTTACTTACTGCGTAAAAAATACTGCAGAAAATGTAAAAAAAACAATAAAATTTAATCACGAGATAGTTTGAAATTCTATGCTACAGGGTTTGAATCACCAGAGGTTTGGAATTCTAATTGTCCGAATAGTTCTGTTCAAAATTATTTCACTACTCCACATTGCTCTTATGCTCTCTTGCTCCAGGTATGTCTCGTGCAAATCTCTGGCTGAATGTTTTTTCAAAAATAGTGAAATAATGAAAAGTGTTTAGTATTTAAAGAATTTTTTTATGAAATTAGATTTTCGAAAATATTTTGCCGCCCATTTTTCAATTTACCACTTTTTTTCACTTTAAAAAAATAAAGTTTCACTTTTTTTATTTGCAGTTTTTCGTCACTAGTGCGTCAATTAATAACACCGCACCGATGCGTCAGTTAATAACACGGCACCAGTGCGCAGTAATTAAAAATCACTGGTGTAGTGATATGTACGTTAGCACTGATAACAATAAGTCCATTTTTAAGGCACCTAAATTACTTTTAGGTGTGTACACTAAAATTTATTGTTGATTTTGCTCAAATGCAGGGAGAAAATATCATAATTATATTGAATGGACAATTCTTCAAAATCCAGCTCGTTCCATAATATTTCTCAAATTCCATCGCGGATTTATCCCTATCCATCTCGAGACATAATATTTACTTCAGATTTTATTTATATTTTCATTATGTAATTGAATTTAGGTTTTTTATCCATGTCAATCAGCTTAATAAAATTTATAATGTATACAAATTTGCAGGTTCATGCAGATTCAGAATCGATTTCAGATGCACAAAATATTCAAACAACTCCAAAACATCAGAAACCCTTATCAGGAGCAGCATACCGCAAGGCACATTTGGTAGATGAAAATGGACAGTCGCTTCACCTTGCCAATTGTAACAATATTGCATCTTCTAGCCACAATCCCAGGACAATGATGGTAATAATAATTTTTTGGTATATTAATGTAATTATTTCAATTTCAAACAAATTAATCATGCACTGTCAACACTCTTACTAATTGATATCATATATTTTGTACTAATCATGTTCAAATGTATTTTTTGAAATTATTAGGATTCTAGTGATGATGAGCGACCTACCTACCATATTCCTTTGCACCCCACGATAATGTCAAATCGAGAGAAGGTTGAATTAAGAGAAAAAATTGGAGAGAAACGATACCAAGAATGGTTGAATCAACCACCAATTCAATTCCCACTACGTCCAGATTCACCAATTAGGAATGACTACAGCAATAGTATTTCTTCACAAGTTGGCAATGGAGGCAATCAAATAGAGATCGGTATGGATGATTACTTAGGGGATACGACTGCCATGGAGACAATGTTGTTAGATGCATTCCAAAACGATGATCAGCTAGGGGATGATGCTCATATCGCTGGCACCTTTTTCGAAAGCCTTAAATTTGCTTCCACCACCCTCTCTTTGGACCTAGCGGTTAGTCAAATTCTACCCAGTTGGGGACAACGATGTTACAGTACAACTTGAAAGCAAATTTTGGCTTTTCGAATGTATGTTTCTCAGAAATTTTAAGGTAAGTTACCATAATGTCCTCCCTTATATAATTTTTAGAAATATAATCACACAATGAACATTACAAATGGTTAATTTTATGAACGTTAATAATTATATCGACATTGATGCACATTTAATATTTTCCATGATCACCAACTACAAGTTATTCAAAGATAAGGTTATTATGAGTGATAATGTCTTTCCCAGTAGCTGCAAAGAGGAAAATTGTTGAAAATGTTGGGTGTTGAGTATATATCATATTAGGCATGTCCAAATGATTGTATTATATATAGAGGAGAATATGCAGACAAAGATATATGTCCGAATGTGGTCATGACAGGTATGATAAATCAAAAAAGAAAGGAAAATTGTGTGGTCCTCCTTTTAAGATATTGAGGCACATGCCTATAATCCCAAGGATTCAAAGGCTCTTTCGTTGCAAAGAATTAGCGATGTTGCAGGGATGGCAGCCTCACACAGAAGTGAGTTGGGAGTTATGAAAATCCAAACTAATTCAATCTTCATGAAGCATATAGAGGATACATGGCCCAAAAAATTCAAGGATGAAGTACGAATTCTATGACTCATCATAGCCATGGATGGTGTCAACCCATATTCCCTCCAGAAAACAAACTATTATGTTTGGCCTGTAGTAGTGATCAATAAAAATATCCCCCCATGGTTGTCCGTGAAGAATGAAGATCTTATGTTGGCTCTCATAGTCCCTAGTAGAAGACATGTGAAGAATATGGATGTCTTCTTACAACCACAGGAAGATGAATTGAAGGAATTATGGGATGGGATAAATGTATACAACGTATCAAGACCCATCGCAACAAAGATGAATTTTACGTTGTATGGCATATGTGCTTACACGACACATGATCATCCAGGCTTAGGAGTTTGCTATGGAAATTACATGTTTATTGATCTTTTTATATACGTAACAATATTCTTTCGCATATAAGTTATTTAATTCATTGTAATTGTTTTGATCTTCGTGATATTCTTTAACGTGCCATGCATATAAATTGTATACAATAATCTCGCAGGTCTTGTAATAAAAGGGTATTTTGGATGTAAATGTTGTGGACCTTCTCTGAAAGCTAGATGGTCCAATGACCTACGAAATCCAATGTATGACTGCTCCGGGGTATTCCTCCCGAAAGAACACCCTTACAGAAGAGCAGCATCTGCTTTCAATGGTAAATGATAGAGAACCCAAAGGCCTCCAATAACGACAATAGTTGAATGGCTTAGAGCATATGAGAGAGAGAAGGAGAAGGATTTCATAGAAATGTTCGATTCAAATGGGGAGTCTATGTTCAATGATCCAGAATTATTCGACACCTTTGTTGAGAATTTCCCATTGGGATGAAAAGGAAATCTATCTTTTATAACCTCCCATATTGGGAGCATCTTAAGATCACCCACTTATTAGATCCCATGCATATATTTAAAAATGTTTCATCTTCTTTATGGAGGCACATATCATCGAAACAAAGTGACACATTGGCTGTTAAGACAGATCTTATTACTTCAAAAACTAAAAAGAAACATTGGCAAGGACGATTAGAAAGTACAAGATCAGAGGCAGGCGTTGGTCCCTCTAATTCATGGTATTTCAAAGAATGTGATGTCCCATGGATTTTAAAAAAATATTATCTTTCTTTGGCAAAGGAAGTTATAATGGGTGTGAGGGTGCCATCTTCATATGGGTCTTCACTATGACGTTGCTTCACCGTGGATGACCATTTATTGGGGTTGAAATCGCATGACCATTTGAATCTTCTAAGAGTGTGTATAATGTTAAAAGCATGATTTTATTATTTGTTATATTAATAAATTTTATCTCATGCAGGGATCATAAAACATAACTAATTTTGTATATTATTGCACGTGTTTATAACTTTGCAGTCATTATCCTTTGTTCATGTGTGGGTGTGTGAAACATGAATTCCCCCAAGGCTTAGGACATGCCATATCTAAATTATCTAAATTTTTACATTAGATCATGTCAAAGGAGATTCATGTGGCTATCATTCCATGGTGACGTCAAGAGATAGTTGAGATTGTTTGTATGTTTGAGAAGGAACTGCCGACGAGTTTCATGGACTTGTAGGTTCATCTTCTAATCCACCTAGTAGATGAGGTTGAATTATTTGGGGTGCTTTCTTGTCGTTGGATGTTCTTCTTAGAGAGGTACATCAAGAAATTGAAATGTTTTGTTCGACAAAGGGAAAAACCCGAGGGGTCTATGGCAGAGGGGTACATATCGTATGAGTCTTTCTATTATGCGAGTGAGCACATCAAGCAGATCTACAATAGACCAAGTGCGGTGATTTGGGATGATGAAAGAGATGAAGACAAAAGAGAAGGGGAGCTACTCCAAACGAATAGAAAAAAGCGCTTGATAAAGAGTAAGCGACTTATAATTTTTCAAATTTACACAACGTAAATATTCATTTTGAACTTCGATATAATGTATATTTTTATCTCTATGTACTATATAATATCGGTTTGATTTCATCAGCGAATGCAGAAATTGAAGCAATCAATAAATTTGTTCTTTACAATTCTGAAGAGACATAATCGTGGGTCGCATTGTACGAACAAAAGAGGATGAAATGGGATAGTGATTGGAAAGAATTGATATGGTTGAATGGTAGAAGTGTGCCTTATCTCGATCATTTAAAAGAAAATATGCCAAAAAAATGCCCCAATAGTTGGGTTGTTGACCAAGTCAGAGAGAAATACGGTGCAATCGATCATTACCCATGTGCTGAAGAGGATGCGCTAAACATAGGGATTGGGTGCACCAACTCGATAATAATCTATTTAATCTATATGTAAATTTGAAACTTAATAATGCACCTTTCAAATGTAATTACATCTATATTTCATATTTTAAATGTTGGGTTATTATAAGACACATGACACTATGATTTTTTAACTTTTTTATAGGTGCATTTGTTCCCATCTATGTGGGCATATGGACACCATTTTGGCACAGAAAATTTCGATGATGGAAACATGACACAAGACTGTGGAGTGGAAGTCGAGTTCGATCAATTTAGTCGATCTAGCCACCGTGATCAAAACATAGCACGAGGGACGCTAGGTTACATCAGAAAGATACAAGAGATCATTGAAGTGGATTTCTCTTCTTTCCAATGTGTTATTTTTAGGTGCAAGTGGTGGGACACCTTTGATCAGAATAATGTAAAGGAAGATCGCTATAGTAGGCTGATATGTATCAACTCTAAAAAGATGTGGGATGAAGCTAAGGAGCCCTATGTTTTCCCCAAACACTACAACCAGGTGTTTTTTTACCCAGATGTGTTAGATAGGGATTGGTGGTTCGTATTGAGACATGACCCTAGATCAAAACATATTTTTCAGAACAATAATGTTATCATGCCAAGCGAGCTGGAAGATAATGAGGGTGATCATAAGAACCAAGAGTGATATGGCACATGTGTTATTTCATCAATATTTATACTTTTTAAGATGGGTTTTTATAAAGAAGAGGGCTTAATTACCTTATAACTTATAAGACTCTTTTTTTCGAAACATTATAATATGTATTTTGAATTAATTAGTAATTTGCATTGTGTTAATGTTAAAATCAATATTTCACTTGATAATTTGCAATTATGTTGATTTCAAAAACAATGGCATACTGTATAAATTTATTTTTTTTGTATGTATGATCATTATAAAATAATGATAATTATAAAGTACACGTATTTATTTGCATTATTTTCTAAACTTTATTATGTTACAAAAATTCATATTATTCTAGATTTATTATTTTACAATTATTTACAATTATTTACAATTTTACAATTTTATAAATTAAAAAATTTTAATAAAATGATTTCACCTTAATACAATTAAAATTTTATAAATATTTTACATACAATTACAATTACAATTACAATTTTACAATTTCACATACAATTACAATTTTAGAATTTTACATACAATTACAATCATTTCACAGTAATACAATTAAAATTCTAGAAATATTTTACATACAATTGAAATTACAATTACAATTTTAGAATTTTACATAAAATTTACAATTTTACATATATACTATTACAATTACAATTTTAGAATTTTACATACAATTACAATTTTACAATTACAATCATTTCACTTTAATACAATTAAAATTTTACAAATATTTTACATACAATTACAATTTTACAATTTCACATACAATTACAATTACAATATTTACAATTATAATTTTAGAATTTTACACACAATTACAATATTAGCAATTATAATTTTAGAATTTACATACAATCACAATTATTTCACATTAATACAATTAAAATTTTACAAATATTTTACATACAATTACAATTACAATTTTACAATCTCACATACAATTACAATTACAATTTTAAAATTACAATCATTTCATATTAATATAATTAAAATTTTAGAAATATTTTACATACAATTACAATTACAATTTTACAATTTACATATATACAATTACAATTACAATCATTTCACAATAAATTAAATATTACAATTACAATTAAAATTTTACAAATATTTTACATACAATTAAAATTTTACAATTTTACATACAATTACAATTTTCCCATTTTACATACAATTACAATTACGATCACGACATAATATTTAATAAATATCATGATTTAATATTAAATTAAATAAACATCACGATCATGATAACCATCGTACAAACATCATATTTGACTAAAAAACACATTCAAATTCGCTAACGTCATCTAATCATCGTGATCATGATCATCTATTAAAACACAATTAGCATTGTATAACATCATCACAACACAAACATCAAATATACATCTCATGTCAAATAACTGCTATCACATACACATCTATATGCAAGTTGCACATTAAATAAACATATCTAACATAACCTAAAAATATACACATCATGATGATCACCAACATGTAAATTAAGTACAACAGCAACATGACCATAAAATACATGGACTATATATATATTTATATATATATATATATATGTCAAATATTAGCTGGTGGGTACATCATCAATAGTAGTACTAGTCGAGGCTTGCTCAGTCAATGGTGCAGCCTCGACAAGCTCAGATAGATGTCGATCATCACGTGCCTATTGATCTGGTGGTGCCTCATGTTGATCAAGATCAACTATTGGCTGCTGATGATGACCTTACATGGATGGTCCATCCTGCTTATGATCATCAGTACTGCTAGATGCTATAGTTTGTTGATCATGATGACTCGACGTGGATGGTCCAGCCTGCTCATTATCATGAACGTTGGATGTTGTACGCTGAGAATGTTGAATTGATCATGATCATGACTATTGGTCGATGCTGCAAGCTTCTCATCTGTGACATGAGGTGAACGATGATCATTCCCCTTATCGTGATCATCAGACGATGTGTCGTTGCTCGGTTGTCGACGTACTGCGTCTCTACCACGCCTATGTCGAAGGGCCCTCCTCAACTGCATCATTGAGTTGGTAGCTCCTACGACATGTCACATCAAGGTGAATATGTCACGTGGCATGCCTCTCCACATCTCTACCAGCCTAGCATCAGCCTGTATATCTCTCATAGTGGCGGGCTTGACTCCCCCCTTCAAAAGCAGTGCACAGAATTTGTTGCCCAAATCCATCCTAAATCTAGTGTCATGGCTATACCTCGCAACACTAGCTAGTTCCTGTGAAACATGAGGACTAGGTCTGTCTGCACCGGTATGATCCTCGGCATCTGTTGTCTCTTGATCGTCATCAGGATCTACACCTGGATCATTTGGTGGCGGTGGCATCTCATCGCCATCAAATGACCAAATGTCTACAAAATATCTATAAGTACACAAAAATAATTAGACAATTTCATTAAACAGTTTAATAAAAACAAGTTAAATAACATGTTAGAATAAATTTAAAGAAAACAATAATATTACCTCTATCATCTGGCGGCTCATCATCTGTGAAGAGGATGTTGGCACACCCTCGCTAATCCAAACAAGCATACAGAAAGGGGACCAAAACGAAGGGATACTCATCAACACTTGCTAGCAACTCCAGTGCATCATGTGATATCATCGCGAAAACTCTGATTCGCCCCTCTTGGGCATCATCTGTCCCCATATTTGCATCCGTAAATGCAGCATCGACCTACGAGGCCACCGAAAAAAATTAGGCCTCGTCTCTGGAAACCTCTCAAAAAATAAACAAAATATCTCCGAAGAAAAAGGTAAGTTCACCCTCCCTTGTGCCTGAGCATGACATATATCTAAAGATGTACGGAACTGCCACAAAAAAATGGCAGACCAATCATAAGTCGTGGCACCTTTAATAAAGAATCAACATAAAATAGAATCGCTGGTATGGTGTGTAATGGTCAAAATCAGTAGTGAGAGGCACCTCACCTCCTCTCCACTAAATGAATCAATACGTAACTGACCTCCAGAGACCTAAAAATCTGCAGGAGACAATATATCTGCGCTAATGTATCTCTAGGAGTACACCAATAGACTCCCTGCTGCATAGCCAACGGGGACCTCTAGGAACGAGGGAAAATCCACCTCTCTCCTCGATAGGCCAGTAATGAAATAGATGTCCTCCTCAGTGGGTGCATACCACTGGTTAGGACCAACCTGGAAAGCCTGTCAGTGGGCACTCCAATTGTGGATAAGTTGTCACAAAAACCCACCATGGCCCTTTATAGATGTAGCCTCCTCATAGAACTTGAGGAGGCCTATCCCCTTAGGAGCGCTTGGGTGGCTGCTATAATATGGTGAGGGTACATATCTCTCTCCCTCTCTCGTGCCTCCCACAGGCGAACCACGTTATACTGGTCCACCTGTTACTACTACTATTCCCTCTCTTCTTTCCTTTGATGTCGTTGAATGATTGACATACTAAATACAATTTTTTATTAAATGAGATATATCTAGATATATATATATAACTTTTTTTTTTTTTTTAAACAAAAAAAAATAGTCGATGCGCCACAAAAAATAGGCATGCATCGATAACGGTGCGTCTTTTTTTGTCGCGCACCGGAGGCGGTGCACCTAGAAATTTTCAGCACACTGACCTCCTGCCATTGTTACAAGTTCAACAGTTCTCTCTCCCTCTCTCGTGCCTCCCACAGGTGAACCACGTTATACTAGTCCACCTGTTACTACTACTATTCCCTCTCTTCTTTCCTTTGATGTCGTTGAATGATTGACATACTAAATACATTTTTTTATTAAATGAGATATATATATATATATATATAACTTTTTTTTTTTTTTTAAAACAAAAAAAAATAGTCGATGCGCCACAAAAAATAGGCATGCATCGATAACGGTGCGTCTTTTTTGTCGCGCACCAGAGGCGGTGCACCTAAAATTTTCAGCACACTGACCTCCTACCATTGTTACAAGTTCAATAGTGCGGTGGTATAATAGACCGCACTGTTGACTATGTACCAATGTTGGGAGGGCGGTGCACTGACCAAAATATGTGCCCCGAGGCATATAGTTTAGGAAGTGGACCACCCTCCTAACATCACTACATAGTCAACGGTGCAGTCGTTTACATGACCACACCGTTGAATATGTCCATCTCGGGAGGGAAGTGCATTGACAAAAATACATTCCCCAGGGCAGATATTTCCGTCAACGCACCACATTCCCGCAATTCGACATGGTAAACAATGCGTCCGGGCAATCGACCGCCCTGCAATTATTTTAATTTTAAAAAAGCATGATGCATTGTTTCGGTACCACCCCTGAACCAGTTTGGATACCCTTAGCACCGGTCACGGTGCGGCCTGTAAATTTACAGGCAGCACCATGAACCGGTGCGAGCCGAACGGCTCGAGCGCACTGCGTAGGAATTTTTTTTTTTAAATAAGGTAAATTTTAAGTTATTTTATAAAAATAATCTGCTAAAAGTTTTAACTATGGAAAAACAAGTAAAATACCTGTACAATCAGCCGTCGAGGAGGCATACTAGCTGTAGAATTTTAAAAACTAAATTTTCCCACCGTTTTGCAAAATTTGAAATGGAGATGGTGGGAAATGGACAGCAACAGTGCGTGCAATGGGAGCACCGATGGCATGGCGCCTCACAAAAGGTAAATTTTCACTGGTGCTTGAGAGATCTAGAGCACTGAAAAGTGAAAAATGCGGATTTTTGGCCGTAATTTTGTTTTATTTAACCCTATTCTGGTGCGCGGGTTTTATAGGCACACTGGGCAGTTTCTTTCAATTGCGCCTGTCTGTTTCAGTTTTGGCGTGGGGTTTTAGGATGCACTGGTGCTGAATATTTGTAGAGAAATGATGCACTACATTAATGAGATGCATCGGCCAGGTTTGTACCGAGCCCACGGTGTCCCGATGTGCCAATTGTTTGTACCGAGCCCACGGTGTCCCGATGTGCCAATTTTTTGTACGCACTGGTGCTTTCTCTAGTGGAACGCGCCGGTACGGTTTATGATGAGAAACACACTGGAAAGAAAACATCTGCAAAAACCTCCACCTGCCAATCTCCTCTAGTAACCTCCACTACAAACAGATGTTTGGGCTATTTTTATAAGGGGTTCCTCAAAAACATCTGCTAGAGGGTATTTTCCTTGTAGTGATGACCATAATTTCCTACACAACCCATAGCTAACCCCAATAATGGTAGGCCATCTCAACTAACGCAAACTCCTAGCCTTACAACCAACCCAAACTACTCCACATCTACCATAGGCTACCATGATATCCACCTTGGATATCGGAAGACACTAACTAAAGAGCATCCTCCCATGCATATTGAAAATTTCGATGAGTAAGATCGAAATGAAGAACTCGAGCAATAGTTATATCCTGAAACTTTAAAAACCAAGCATGTAAGCCCTAAATTTTAAGAACCATCTTACCCTAAAATAATAAGTAAAAAAAACCTATAACTCAACTGGAATTTTATTTCTTGGGCAAGCTCAAGTATGCTTGTATCAAGATCCCAGTTTTTCAAGCTATTAAAGATGTTCCAATTTACTCAAAAGAGGTGAGTGAAATCTATTTGGGGAATCTTAGCTTAAGGAGGAAATATCTGGAAACATTCCATGTCATGGGAAAACTATTAGATCTTATGATGGAGGAAGTCCATTCAGTGAAATATTCTGAACTTGATAGCGCATTTGTTAATGCGTATATTAATAATATTTTTATTCCAAACACATTAATAGACCTGAATGTCACCATTAATTTCATGATGCAATAAACCTTGAAATCCTTAGGCCTCTTTGGACTTAGAAAAAACCCCTTTATGTGTCAACTCACTGATAGGTGAACAAAAACTAAAAGGAATTTCAGAGGATGTAGTGGCATTCGTAGAGTTGTGGAAACATATCATTGACTTCAAGGTTCTTCAGCCTAAATCGTCTATGGGTTGATACACTCTAATCCTTGGGTGGCCATGGATGGCCACTGCAGATGTGTATATTGGTTTTAGATCTAAGAATATGACAATATCCCATAGAACCTCCACTAAAAAACTGACCTTATATCATCTTGCCAAGCCTAGTGTACACATTGAAACACATTTATGGGCTTATGGGGAGGATAGTGACAACTATTGACAAATACCTTGTCATTAGCGAGAAAAGTGAGAATTATGAGGAAATTAGTGATTTTATCACCTCCTCCTCCTCATCCTCTAACACACATGATCTTGACTATATAATGTGTTGGAAAAATACTAAGAGGGGGGGTGAACCAGTATTTAGAGCTTATTGATAAGATTTTAACTTTTTCTTTTACAGAATTCCATACGCAGCTTTGATGAACCCAACTCTCGTATACACGCGGATCTGTTGAAAGAAACTAGCGTATACTGATATAAATTTACAGATTAGAAAACTTTTCAGGAACAGTCTTTAACTTAGATTTAACAATCATGCATTAGTTTAGATAATCAGTAGATATGTGCAATAACAATAGTATAAATCATCACATAAGAGCAACACACATGAACACCAATATTTAAGGTGGAAACCCAATTCGGGAGAAAACCACCGTTGTTGTCGTCTTTGTCTTCAAAGTTTATTATGAAAGACTGATTACAATATGTACTAATGCAAACTCATATCAGTATGCAGGCTTCTACCTGCTGAAGGCTACAACCTTCTCTCATTTTCCAGCTGCTACTGAAAGGGAGCTACAACCCCCTTTCTTCTTGTTTACCAGCCACTCCTGGAAGGGAGCTTCAACCCCCTTGAACATAACACCAGCTTCAACTAGCAGGAATCTTCTACTTCCATACTGAAGGCTTCAACCCTCAGACCCAATGCAAACCATGTTTCATCAATTTTCATACTGGATCAAAGAGCATTAACACAACCCTTCACTAATATCAACAATCATAAACTTTGCCCAATACTTCAATCAGAACAGTAAAACCACTGTAACCAGAATATCAGAAATAACCTAGACTTCAGATTAAATATGCAGATACAAACTCAACCCTAAACATCATCAATTTAAATAGCATACGCTACTTTGCTTCATTGAAGCCACGTGTATACGCACTTTCCTGCACACCAACCTGTGTATGCCTCTGTGCATATTGTTTTCATAACCTGAGATGAATATGCTACTTTACTTCATTGAAGTTGTGTGTATACATGCTTTTCTTTACATCAACCCATGTATACTTCTATGTATACTGTCTTCCAGAATGTGATCAGACTCAGATTCAGATCTGAGGCTTTCAGTCAGAAATTTTCTCAGCAATGCAGAGCCATTCGACAATCAGTCAGCCTTAACCATGTTTTCTTCAACCATTGATTAGATTTATACATAATCAACTTAGCAGTATATTCAGTATTCAAACAACCCAAATATTCAAGAAGAATTCATTGACAAATAGCAGACAATAAGCAGGAATCATAATAGAAACATCTGTAATAGGCTTCAGAAAACCCTAACTTCCATACGTGCTTTTCTTGAAGCGAACACGTGTATATACGTGCTTTTACTGAGACCAACTAACGTATGGATCTGTAAAATTAAATTTTGCAGAATAGACCAGATCTATAAGACTTGCGCCAGGTCATCATCATTTCTTCAATGGATGATATTAGAGTTTCATCATTTTCAGCTCTAGATATCCTGAACCATCATTATATCCATGGGTGCATCATATATTCAGATCTATCAAAAACAGAGTTCTTCCATGCAGATATTCCTCAGAGAAATTTATTTCATTAACAACCCTTACTCATGCACACCTTGCACTATGATTAGCCTTTACCAATACCATGAGTCAAAACCACACCATAGCTGATGGTATCCATAGACGGAATCACATAGACAATACAACGCTCAATACTGTGTGCTAATACCATGGTAAAGCCCCTTGGTATCATAATTTTAGAGCGCAAAAGGGCATACGCAACTTGGAACGTACTTATATGCGTGCATACGTGACTTGGCCTTTAAAAACCCACGTATACGTTGTGACATATTAAAATTAACCAATTTGTTGTACAAAACTTCTGATAGACTGCTGAGATTCTTCATACAGAAATTGTCTTCATCCTTTGCCAGAGATTTTCCATCAAGGACAATTAATTCAATATTATAGGACACAAGAAACATATTTCCAACAATCTCCCCCTTTGTACTTGATGGAAACCTTGATCAAAAATACATTAAGCATCTTTATTCAACCATCCACCCACAATATTCTCCTCCTTTGACATCAAGGGCAAAGGGAAAATCAACATCCTTTGTACTGAAATTACCATGCTCCCCCTGAGTTCATGGGGAATCTTCAGCCATATTTTTCAATGAAGTACATGACTCTATATGACCTTTCCTATCTCCAAGGACTCATATTGAAAAGAATGATCCAACCAAGTGGAGTTACATATATGATTCATCAACCCAACCAAGTGGGTTTACAAAGTTGAACAAGTCCTTACATGACATAATATAACAAATTTACATCATAGGTCTCAACATGAACTTTTCATCAAATTACAGATATGACTTTTTATAACCAAGACCAAAGAATCTCAAACATGAGATCATGCCACAGCAAATAATCACAATGCCAACAGTGCATCATTTTCCACATGACATTTTTTCCCCCTTAGCTTGAGCATCCTGAACACTTTCAACAACAAATCATCAAGGCATCTTCATCAAAAAAAATATCAGAGAATGATACAGAAATATGAGAACTGGAACATCACCAGAGATTACCCAACAGCACCACAATTGTTTTGAAATGTTGACCTAGAAAATTTTGCCAGCAAAAACCCATACATGGTTTTATGTATATAAACTCGCGTATATACGCGACTATCCTTTAGGAAATCTGCATATCTAATTTAATCTTCTGAAATTAAGTAGATCTGATCTTCTGAGAGGTAGAGACAACTCCCAGCTTCTGTCGGAGATATTCAAATGCTTCCCTGGGAAGAGGTTTCGTAAATATATCAGCAACTTGTTCTTTGGAGGGAACATGCTCCAATTTCACCTTTTTTTCAAGCACTTGTTCATGTAAGAAGTGATACTTGATAGGAATGTGCTTGGTCTTGGAATGCATAACAGGATTATTTGAGATACTGATGGCACTTGTATTATCACACATAATGGATATGGGAGGTGTACATTTGATTTGAATGTCTTGTAAAGTCTGCATCATCCAAAGTAGTTGTGTGCAACATGATGCGGCAGCAACATATTCTTCTTCTGCTGTAGATAAGGCAATGGAGCTTTGCTTCTTGCTGAACTAAGATACTAATCGGGGCCCCATATAAAATGCAACACCACTAGTGCTCTTCTGATCATCAACATTTTCAGCCCAATCTGCATCTGTGTAAGCATGAAGAGTGAGATTAGCATTCTTTGGATACCATAGTCCAAAGTCTTGAGTCCCTTGTAGATATTTGAATATTCTTTTTACAGCCTGAAGGTGAGACTCTTTTTTATTAGCTTGGAATCGTCCAACAATTCCAACTGCATGCATGATGTCTGGCCTTGTCCCAGTGAGATAAAGTAGACTTCCAATCATGGATCTGTATTCTGGTTGATTCACTGTGGGAGAATCATCATGAGAACTGAGGTTACACCCAGTTATCATTGGTGTACTTACAGGTTTGCAGTCTTCCATTCCCTACTTCTTCAGAATTTTCTTAAGATATTTTGCTTGTGATAAAAATATGCCATATGTTGCTTGTTGTACTTGCAAGCCAAGAAAAAATGTTAGTTCCCCAAGTAAATACATTTCAAATTCTTGCTGCATAACAGAAGAAAATTTCTAACTCATGGACTCTTCATTACTTCCAAAAATGATGTCATCAACATATACAACTACAATCAATATTTTATCATTTTCAATTTTTGTGTATAAGTTGCTATCAGCAGATCCCTTTGAAAATCCTTGTTGATGAAGATATTTGTCAAGACGATAGTACCATGCTCTTGGATATTGTTTGAGACCATATAAAGCCTTTTTAAGTTTACAAACAAGTGTTTCATCATTGCCCAAGATGAATCCTTCAGGTTGTTCTATGTACACTTCTTCTTCTAGATCACCATTGAGGAAAGCAGATTTAACATCCATTTGATAAACTTTGAACTGTTGAAAGCTTGAAAAG
Source organism: Pinus albicaulis (assembly GCA_034641835.2). Taxonomy (NCBI): domain Eukaryota; kingdom Viridiplantae; phylum Streptophyta; class Pinopsida; order Pinales; family Pinaceae; genus Pinus; species Pinus albicaulis. Next base: position 43,313,823 of record CM076574.1, read on the forward strand.
GCAAGAAACATTCTTATGGCTTCAAGTCTAGCAACAAGAGAAAATGTTTCTTCAAATTCTATACCTTCTTGTTGAGCATACCCTTTACAAACAAGTCTAGCTTTGTTTCTAATAACATCTCCATTTTCATTTAACTTGTTCTTGAATATTCATTTAGTTCCAATAACATTTTTATCATGAGGTCTTGGAACTAATTCCCAAGTATGATTTTTTTCAATCTGATCAAGTTCTTCATTCATGGCTTGAATCCAACATTCATCTTTGCTAGCTTGTTTGACATTATGTGGTTCAATAGTGGATAAAAATGCCAGATAGCTAGAAGATCCTAGTAGAGTTCTCCTTGTTTGGACACCTGATCCCTTTTCTCCCAAAATTTGAGATTCTGGATGATTCTTTTGAACATACCTGGATGGAGCTTTTTCAGATAGATCATCTTCTAGTGCTTCATTGGGTTCACCGTCTATATCATTTCTATTTGATGCAGGAAGATATACATCACCATCATATTCATTCACTGTTTGTATTTCCTCTTTTGGAGCTGAGAGAGACTCATCAATTGCAACGTCAATGCATTCAACAATCTTTTGAAGTCTTTTATTGTAACATTTATATGCTTTACTCCTAGAAGAGTAACCAAGAAATATTCCTTCATCTGCTCTAGGTTCAAACTTGCCAAGTTTTTCATCATTTTTCTTGATAAAGCATTTGCTTCCAAAAACTTTAAAATGTTTTACAGTAGGAATATTACCATACCAGAGCTCATATGGAGTTTTATCACTGTTTACACAAACATGTGCCTTGTTAAGAATATTTACCGTTGTATGTGCTGCTTCTCCCCAAAATGTGTTAGGTGTTCCAAAATCATCAAGCATAGCTCTAGCCATTTGTTGAACTGTTCTATTCATTCTTTCTACTACGCCATTTTGTTGTGGGGTACCAGCTACAGAAAATTGTCTTTTTATGCCATGTTGTTCACAAAAATCAAAGAATTCATCTGATATATATTCACCTCCTCGGTCAAATCTAAGATACTTGATTTTTAAATATAATTCATTTCTAACCAGGGCTTTGAAGATCTGAAATTTTTCAAATGCTTCATCTTTGTGTTTTAGCAACCCAATCCAACACATTCTAGAGAAATCATCAATAAACAGAATATAGTATTTTTCTCCACGGGGTGACTTTTTCTTTACAGGTCCACATAGGTCAGTATGAATGATTTCAAGAGGCTTACTTGCTGATCCTTCTTTGGCATTACATTGCACTCTGGTTTGCTTACCGAATTGGCAAGATTTGCATATGGTACTTTCAGGCAGAGTAATATTGGGAAGATCACGAACAGCTTTGAGTCTACTAGATTTGTTGATTTGAGAGAAGCTCAAATGCCCCAATCTTCTATGCCATAACCAATTCTCTGAAGATTTATGCAAGTAACATTGTTCTTTACAACCTTTCAATACATACAAATTACTTGGTGTTCTAGTTCCTTTTACTATTATTTTTCCTGTGTCAAGATCACGTACCACACATTCTTTTGAGCTAAAGACAACTTCGGTTCCTTGATCACACATTTGACTTACACTTAACAGGTTTTGCTTTAATCCATCCACATACATAACATTTTTAGCTTTCACCTTTTCCTTTAGAAAAACAGAACCTTTTCCCTTAATAACTGCAGGAGTATCATTTCCAAAAGTAACATTCTTTTCCTTTTCTAGAGCATTGTATGCAAGAAGTTTATTTCTGTCTCCTATCATGTGTCTTGAACATCCGCTATAAATGCACCATTGATTTTCTTCTCCTTCTGCAAATAAAGCTATGCCATAGTTCTCAACCTGTAATTCCTTCTTTTTCCATACTTTGGAGGTTGAAGGTATATGCTCTTTTGGCTGAAGTTTGCTCCTGCATTCCAATTCTTCATGACCAAATTTATTGCAATAAGCACATTCAATTTCATTTTGTAGAGGAGAAAAGTTGTTATATGTATTCTTCTTTATTCTAGTCTCAATTTTTTTCTTTCTTGCTTATCTGGTCATGATGGTTTTGTATGCAACACATTGAACAACTTTATGACCAAAATTATGACATGAGAAACATTTTCCATTAAAAAAGAAATTTCTCCGATCATGGAATCTTCTATTTGTGTTTACCTGTTGATTGGTATTTCTCTGAAGGATATTTCTGTTATTGTTCTTTTTATTGAAGTGGTCATGCTTTACTTGTAAAGTTTCTTTGTTCCCTTGCTAGGTGACAGAATGTTGTAGGCTGGTTGTAGCTTCTTTTAGATAGTTTGGTGTTGAAGATTAAGAAGATTCTCCAATATATCCAAGACCTGTCTTTAAAAGAGGAGAACGTTGTACCTTGATAATTTCATCTAAGGTTTCAGAACCTTTAGAAAATCTAAGATTCAATATTTTTACTTTCTCAATTTATTTTCTTAGACTTACTATTTCACATTCTAATTTCTCATTGTGTTTCTCCTTTTCTACAAGCTGATTCTTTAGAGTTTCTATGGATATTTTGTTTTCTTCCAAGCATATTTTGAGCTGATTGATTTCTTCAAGAAAATCATTATCTTCTAGAGCATCCATAAATGTATCCTTATTCTCTCTAGACTCTTTTTCAAATTCCATGAGAAGTCTAAGATCTTGATCATATTCTTCCTCACTGTCTGATAACCCATCACTATCTTCATGAGTATAATAAATTTTTCTATTACTAGACCGATTCGTATTTCTTCTTGCTACTTCCTTTCCTTTTCCATGAATTTCTTTATGAGGACACTTAGCAGCATAGTGACCAACTCTTCCACAAGAAAAACATTTGAAAGGAAGCTTACCTCTGAACCTTCCAGTGCCAAGTTGGAGTTTCTTTACAAAATTTACCTCATCTTCTTCTGAAATATACCCTGATCCTTCTGTCTCTTGTACTTCTTTTCCTTTTGTAGCAGCTCTAAAGATGGCTTCTTTGACTTCAGATGATCTTCCTTTTCTCATTTCACATGCAGTTAGAATGCCATGAAGTTGAAAAATAGTAAGATTTTGAAGATCCTGCTTCTCCTCAATAGCAGACACTTTTGACTAAAATTTTGAAGTTAGAGATCTTAAAACTTTTTCAACCAGAGTTGTGTCAGTTATGGTTTCACCCAAATTTCTCATACAATTTACAATATCATCTAGACGTAAAAAGAAACTGGCAATGCTCTCCTCATTATGCATCCTTAGATTTTCATATTGAATTCTGAGAGTTTGGAGTTTAGTACTTTTCACCTTTGTATCACCTTCATAGCTTATAATAATTTTGTCCCATATTTCTTTTGTTGTATTCAACTGCATGACTTTGACAAATTTTGATTCAGTCAGACTCCCCAATAATGCATTGACCGCCTTTGCATTTGTTTCATATTTCTTTCTTGTCATTGCATCTGTTGGAACTGAGGCTGGATATTGATAACCACCTTCAACAATAGCCCATACATCTGCTCCAAGAGACTGAATATAGGATCTTGTCCTTGTCTTCCAGAAGATTAAATTGTTTCCATTGAAGAGTGGAGGCCTGATAGATGTTGTCCCATCTTGATTTCTCATCTTGGCTGATCTTTCTTCTAGCGGCTAAGCTTCTTCAGAAGGACCTGATCTGATACCAATTGTTGGAAAAATACTGAGAGGAGGGGGGGGTGAATCGGTATTTAGAGATTACTGATAAGATTTTAACTTTTTCTTTTACATAATTCCATCACAGCTTCAATGAACCCAATTCATGTATACACGCGGATCTGCTGAAAGAAACTAGCATATACTGATATAAATTTACAGATTAGAAAAATTTATAGGAACAGTCTTTAACTCAGATTTAACAGTCATGCATCAGTTTAGATAATCAGTAGATATGTGCAATAACAACAATATAAATCATCACATAAGAGAAACACACATGAACACCAATATTTAAGGTGGAAACCCAATTCAGGAGAAAACCACCGTTGTTGTCATCTCTGTCTTCAAACTTTATTATTATGAGCATCACGTACACCGATGCACTATATCAATACGCAAAGCGTATACCTCGTTGAAGGCTAAACCTTCTCTCATTTTCCAAATTACATCGGAAGGAGCTACAATCCCCTTTTCTCTTGTTTGTCAAACCTGGCACTCAAGGGAGCTTTCAACACCGAACAACACGCCACGGTGAAGCTTCTACTTCCACGGGTTTTACCCTCAAACCTACCAGAATGCAGCCACCACTTATTAGATCAAAGAAAATAACACAACTCCTTCACTAATATCAACAATCATAATCCTTTCCTAATACTAATCGTAATCTCAACAACCCGTAACCATGTATTGGATTTAAATAACCTGCATTTAATAATGATATTAAACTCAACCCTAAACAGTCATCAATTTAAATAGCATACGCTACTTTTCTTCATTTAATCCATGTGTATATGCGCTTTCCTGCACACCAACCTACGTATGCCTCTGTGCATACTGTTTTCATAACCTGAGATGAATACGCTACCTTAATTGATTGAAGCTGCATGTATACGCACTTTTCTTTGCATCAACCTGTATATACTTCTGTGTATACTGTCTTCCAAAATGTGATCAAACTCATTCAGATCTGAGGCTTTCAGTCAGACATTTTCTCTGCAATGCAGACCCATTCGACATTCAGTCAACCTTAACCATGTTTTCTTCAATCATTGATTAGATTTATACATAATCAACTTAGCAGTATATTTAGTATTCAAACAACCCAGATCTTCAAGAAGACTTCATTGACAAACAGCAGACAATAAGCAGGAATCACAATAGAAACATCTGTAATAGGCTTCAGAAAACCCTAACTTCCATACGCGCTTTTCTTGAAGCGAACCCGCGTATATACGCGCTTTTACTGAGACCAACTAGCATATGGATCTATAAAATTAAATTTTGCATAATAGACCAGATCTATAAGACTTACCCAAATTTCTTCATTTGTCTTCAACAGACTTGCACCAGGTCATCATCATTTCTTCAGTGGATCATATTAGAGTTTCATCATTTTCAGATCTAGATATCTTGAACCATCATTATATCCATGGGTGCATCATAGATTCAGATCTATCAAAAACAAAGTTCTTCCATGCAGATATTCCTTAGAGAAATTTATTTCATTAACAACCCTTACTCATGCACACCTTGCACTATGATCTTCTTCTCCTTATATAGAATTATCCTTTACCAATACCATGAGTCAAAACCACACCAAAGTTGATAATAAACAATACAACGCTCAATAATGTGTGCTAATACCATGGTAAAGCCCCTTGGTATCATAATTTTAGAGCGCAAAAGGGCATACGCGACTTGGAACGTACTTATCTGTGTGCATATGCGACTTGGCCTTTACAAACCCACGTATACATTGTGACATATTAAAATTAACCAATTTGTTGTACAAAAATTCTGATAGACTGCTGAGATTCTTCATACAGACATTGTCTTCATCCTTTGACAGAGAGTTTCCATCAAGGACAATCAATTCAATATTATAGGACACAATAAACATATTGCCAACATAATGTAGCATGATGTCTAGGCCTCTATAGCCTCGACAAGTGATTCACCTCTTGAGCATAAGTTCTTAGCTGAAGAACATCAAGGGTCAACTTCAGAAACAATTGAAATCAACCCTAGTAAAGCCTTGAAGTTTAATCAAGGGTTGAAAGAAGAGAAAAAAGAGAATTTGGTTAAGTTATTTCAAAAGAACAATGATGCTTTTGCCTGGACCTATTTGGACATGAAGGGGATCCATCTCAATTTATGTACACATCACATTTACATTATGGTGGGGGGATCTTATCTCTTTCGATAGCCTCAACATAATATGAATCCCACACTAAAAGAGATAGTAAAAGAGGAGCTGGAAAACTTGCTCACAACTCACTTTATCTACCAAGCTTTTAAAAACCAATGGGTCTCCCCTTTTGTTATAGCCTTGAAAAATAGTGGTAAGTGGAGGATTGTGTGGACTACACATAAATTAATAAGGAAATGCACAAGGATCATTTCCCTCTCCAATTCACCGACCAAGTCCTGGATAAAATCATAGGGAAAAAGTACTTTTCTTACCTCGATGGATTTAATGGTTATAATAAAATACAATTCACTCATTAGGATGAGGATAAAACAACATTCACTTATCCATATGGGACATTTGTTTGTTGTGTCTTTCCATTAGCATTATGCAATGCTCCATCCTCCTTTCAAAGAGCGATGATAGGTATATTTTTTGAACTTGTCCATGACTGTGTGGAAGTATATATGCATGATTTTACCACTTATGGAAATGATTTTGATGAAGCTCTTGATAACATGGTGAAAATTTTAATAAAGTGTGAGAAAAACAATGTTGTCCTCGATATTGAGAAGTGTGAGGTAATGTTTAGTGCTGGAATTGTATTAGGACATCATATATCGACTAACAACATCCAGGTGGATCCAACAAATATTAAAGTATTACTCTATCTTCTTGTTCCATGATCACAAAGATAAGTATGAAGTTTCATAGGTCATGTTGGTTAATTGAAAATTTTTCACAGATAGCTCATTGATTATTTTCTTAACAAAAATGTTGAGTTTTTGTGGATAGGTAATTGCCAATATGCCTTTGAGGAACTAAATTATAAAGTATAACAAGCACCTATTCGGAGAGGGCCCAATTGGTCCCTTCCCTTTCACATCTCTATGTATTTGTTGAACATTACCATTGGAGTTGTCTTAGGTAAATAGGAAGAGAAAAATCCATACGTTATAAGTTTCATCATCAAAAACCAATCGTTGGCATAATTGAACTACACAGTAACTAAAATAAAAATCCTTATCATTATTCATGCTACAAATAACTTTAGACATTATATTAAAAGATATTTGGTAATCTTACACACTAATCATGTTGTTATTTAGTACTAGATGAATAAACCAATCATAATGGCAGAATTACTAAATGGTTGCTTTTATTGCAGGAGTTTGATATTACCATATTAAATAAACATGGAAATAATAATGCAAACACCAGTTTTCTTTCAAGATTAACATTTAATGCAAATTATCCCCCAGTAGAAGATTCCTTTCCTTACGAACATCTCTTCAATGTATTTACTAAATTTTTTTGGTTCAAATATATTTCTAACTACTTGGTTTCAGGCAAGCTTCTGCATCACCTAACTATGAATGAATGACAAAGGATCATCAAACAGAGTGAAGATTATTGTGGATCGATGACTATGTTTTTAGCATAGGACCTAACTTTATTATCAAAATATGTGTACGTGAATATGTGGTATACAAAATATTGAAAGCTTTCCATGATGGCCCATGTCGGAGCTACTTTTCCAAAAAATGAATTGGGTACAAGCTACTCCATCATGGGTATTATTGATCGTTGATTTTGAAGGATGCCAAGGAGTACGTGAAGAGATTTGATAGTTGTTAGTGCATGGGTATACTTTTACAAACATATTAGATGTCAATGTAACCTCAACTGGTGTTGGAACTCTTTGATAGATAGGCCATTGATTTTGTGGGGCTAATAAATCCCCTTCCCATCGAAACACTTACATCATATTTTGCACATATTATGTTACAATATGGATGGAATTTAAGGCTCTCCCAATGAAAATCAAATAATTAGAAATGGAATTTATCCATGACGAATTTTTCACTAGGTTCGAAATACCTCAAGGTATTGTGGCCAATAGAGGAACCCAATTTACTTCAAGGATTGTTAAGTAATTAACGTACACTTACAAGATCAAGCATAGGATAATAACAAAATATCATCCACAGGACAATGGACTAGTAAAGGGGACTAACAAGATCATTGAGGCCATCATCACCAACACTGTAAGGATACACCTCAAGTACTAGGTTCAACGACTCCCCAAAGCACTATGGGCCTATTGAAAAACTTGGAGAACTACTACCAAATCTACTCCATATGAAATAGTGTAAGGAAAGTGAGTGATTTTTCCCATTGAAACAAAGATCCAGACATTAAGGAAAACTTTAATATTTGGAATAGACTTATCCAAAGCTCATAAAAAAGGGCTTCTACAGATCAATGAATTAGATGAACTACACCAGGATGCCTTGCATGAGAACACAATGATACAACACAATAGGGCCAAATGGCATGATAAGTTCATCAAAAAGAAGAAATTTAAAGTCAAATACAAGGAACTATTATTTGAATCCAAGTTCAAATACTTTAGAGGGAAGTACCATGTCATATGGCTTGGATTGTATGATATTTATATAGTATATGAAAACGAATCCATCAAGCTTCGTAATATTGATGAAGAAAGGACTCTAATGGACAATGGATACATGCTTCACCTGTATCACTAACCCTTATAAAAAAAGGCTTTTTGAGGAAGATTACAAATGGATGTCCCGTTAGAGATATGGAAATTATACAGAAAGGAGATATCCATGCAATATGACTCATTCTTTTTCCTTTCCAATCTAAAAAAAAAGAAAAAAATGGGGAAGCTCGGGTATGAAAACTAGTTTAGTCTATGCATGACATGTCAGAAGAAGGAAAAAGATAAAAATAAAAATACAAAAATAAAAACCATAGAATGGCACCTCACAGTTATCCTTTTGCTTATACACCTATGCTTTTATTTTCTACTAATAAAGTGACTTATAGGATAGGTAGGAGAGGAAACTACCATTGTTGCAACTCCATTACATGGTAAAGTTTCTAAAACTCTGAACTCCGTTGTTACAACTCTATCACTGAACCTTTATCGTTGCAATTCCATTACTACAACTCTGCTCAACATTGTTGTTGCAAACCTTCTCACCACCATTGTTGCAAATCACTGATAGGACACCATTGTTGCAACTCCAAAACTTTGTTGTTGGAAATCCATGACTTTAACTTCATTTCTACAATTCCAATGGTCACAATGGGTAATGATGCTTGATGCCATGAAATTATGGTTGACTGGTGTCGATGTTATAATACTGGTCAAATGCAATTATTGCAACTTTGGCAGGTTACAACTTTGAAACATTGTTGCAACTCTTCACTCACTCTATAACTTTGATAGAAAATGTGAATCCAAGCTGCTTATGGGAGCACGATGCTAGCGTAGTGAAGTTATGAAACAAAGTGACTTATGGTATGTAAGGATATGTATGTTTCCCCAAAAATTTGCATGATGAATATCATTGATTGTCATAATTCAGCTTGACCATTTAATTCAAATCACATGCATCACTACAGTCACCACCACAAATGACATAATTTCCCATCATGAAGTCCCTCCTTCCATAATCATAAATTTCCATTATCAAATCATTCATTTTGTCTACAACATTATTAGTTTGAACTCGTAGAAAGAAAGGAAACCATGGTACGCTCCCTCATTCACAAAGAACCTACGTAAGCTCTATTAATATAATCATCTCATCATGTATGGGAAATATTTCAACAGGGGGGATGGGTTGAATATTTCTAAAGGTTGTAAGGAGACAACTATGAAGTAGCCCTAGAGTTTGCATTTAATTTTACAGAAAATTATCCAGTGGTAGTATGTATAATTGTGGAAGTCACAAAAGGGGTGTTTGCTAAGGTAACAAGTTACCAAAAACATGAGAGAGATGGTAATATAAGAAAATTTCAAAGCTATGAATCATGAAATAGTTCTTGGAGCCTAGGGAAGTTATGGTCAAGAAGGGGATAAGGTTTCATAGGATGTCACTTCCACACCCATGGGAGGATGTAGCCTTAGACAAGCAGAGGATTATCACTTGCAAGATTCGTCATGGATTCATGTACCTCTAACATAGTTGATTAATGGAGCATCTATGGCATGGGAGACTCATCAACAGGACACAATTTCTCCTCAAAAAGATACATATCATGGAAAAATAAGTATAGAAATATGGATGACCCAAGGACTCTCTTTCTAACCAATATTTGATAAAAATACTAGTGGTACGAACCTTGAAACAAGAAGGTAGAACATGGGATGGGTTTATCGAGGCCCTTGATGAAATCACAGAAGTTGTAACTCCACCAACAAGGATCATTGAAGCTACAAATCCACTAACAAGAATCATAGAAGTTGCAATTCCACTAGTAGGAATCATATAAGTTGCAACTCCACCGGCTAGAGAAGCAGAAGATGTAAATCCACCATGGGAGAATAGTGCTACAAGTCCCAAAGCTATGGCTACTACCACTCATAGAGTTATAGTGAGTGATTACATTGTTATAGTTCCCTTATCCATTAAGTACCCACCTGTGCCTCTCAAAAAAGAAACCCTACCAGGCTGCTTTGCAACTCCACAATAGGATGAGGAAAATAATGTATAAATCATCAGTGTTAAACCCCCTACTAAGTGATTAAGGAGGATTATGAAGAAGTCACCTTATGTGCCCAAGAAAAAGAGAACAACATACATCCTTACAGCCACAACTCAACAAATACAACAAGATACCCCTATTACAACATAAGAACCAGCATGGGTAGAATATTAGGGAATTGCAGCACAAGGAGAGATATTTTCTACTCCACAAGAACAAGTAGAGAAGTTTGAGGTAGAATACCATTCTAACACACAAGAACCAACAAGTGATATGGAGGAATATCAATTTTTCATTAAATATAAAGAGGAGATGAGAACAAAATAGCTTGTTGCAACACAAGAAATAACAAGAGATGCTTTGGGGGAAGTTCTTACTACTGTTTTTGGAGTTTATTCAAAAGTGAAATAATATATAGAGACTATTGTTCCTAAGGAAATTGTGCAACACCCAAACTTAACAATCCTAAGAAATTAAGCACCTTGTGTTATTTTCCATTGTACACCTCTTTTAAGAAGGAATAAGTAACTAGAAATGGAAAATAGGAGGCTTCAAGGCACCATCAAAATGCTAACGGATGAGCCTGAGGAGATAAGGTCTTTTGAGAATATTTACTACATTACTTAGGAATCATACACTCCTACTGAAGAGGAACCGCACCTTGAATCCATAGAGATGATTCAAATACTAGAGAAACAAACACAAGATGTAGTTGTCCAAAAAATAGACCTAACTACCCACTCAAACTAGGCAAAAAATAATGGCAAATAAGAATATACAAATGGATGCCCCAGAAAAGTGGGTGAAGGCAAAGGAAGACAAATGGAACCTATTTTTTGCTTCATATGAGGAGGGAGTGATGCCCATTAAGTAGCATCATCAAATTTTCAGAAGTATGAGAGAAAATTGTGTTGAATTAAACCCGCATGAATACACAGGATGAAGAAAAAAGAAGAGAAGAAGAAGTTTCAATTGGAGAAGAAAGTCAACAAAATGAAAGTAGAGAAAATACAACTTAGACTGCTAGTAGAATCCACCCTTACTTGCATGTCCTCTTATCGACATTACAACATGTTTTTGATAGAAAAATTCGTAATGTTCCAAAGAAAATCCATCGTGACTAGTAATCTATTTGAAATAAAAATACTAGCCACATGTCTAGAGGCTTTCTATGCTTGTACGAGTGAGGATAAGAACCTCATTTGTGATATTTATCAGCACAATGTCTTGTTATTTCATAGTCCTCTGTTGTGAAACTAGCTCCAAAAATAGAAGAAATGATATATCAACGCCTTAGAAATAAGCCACTTCGAGGGGGCAACCTCCAATACATTACATGAATGAACAATTCTTGGATGATACAATTTACAAAACCTCCTTTCTATATATAGGAGTCCATGGGGCCACAATGTAATCCTAGCCGACCTAACAATAATAATTTAATGGCACAATAATAACAAAATGGGGGTTACAAGGGTACAATAATAACAATAAGGGGGTTACACTAACAACAATAAGGGGCTATACTAGTAATATAGGGACCTAACATGCCCCTCTCCTTCACAAAAGTGTTGTCCTCAACGCTTGAGTAGCTCTGGGTGCTTCTGTATAAAATTCTCATCCTCCCATGTAGAATCTTCAGTGGGTAAGTTCTTCCACTTGATGAGATACTCTAAAATTGATCGATTCCATAGTTGTCGAGTTCTTGTTTCTGTGACCGCTTCCGGTTCCAATATGATTTTTCCTTCCTCATCAAGTTCTGGCAATATTGTTTGAACTGGAAGATTTTCACCTATAAACTTCTTTAAGCATGAAACATGGAAAACTGGATGTACTCGCGAAGAAGCAGGAAGCTCCAATTTGTATGCCATAGTACCAATCTTTTGCAACACCTTGTAAGGACCATAGTGCTTTGGCGATAATTTATTATCCTTCTTTGCTTGCTTGAGGGACATTTGTTTGTATGGTTGTAGCCGTAAAAATACCCAATCTCCTACATCAAAACTTCTCTCGCTGCGATGTTGATCTGCCTGTTGTTTCATTCGATTTTGTGCCAAAATTAGGTTATCCTTTAAGAGTTGGAGAACTTCTTGCTGATGCTCGATGTGATCTTCCACTGCTTGAACCTTCGAATTTTCTCTTAAATATGATGTGATGGATGGTGGATGATATCCATAAAGTGCCATAAATGGGGTCATTTTTGCTACGGTATGGAAGGAAGTGTTATATCACCATTCTGCGAGAGGTAACCACTTGACCCATTGTGTTTGTTTATCAGATACAAAACAACGAAGATGTCCTTCCAAACATTTATTTACTATCTCAGTTTGACCATCAGATTGAGGATGATAAGATGAGCTATGATCTAATTGAGTACCCAAACAAGAAAATAACTTCGTCCAAAAATTTCCAGTAAAAATGGGATCTCTGTCGCTCACAATAACTCTTGGGCTTCCATGTAGCTTTTGAATTTTATCCATAAATGTACTAGCAACTGTACTTGCTTTAAATGGATGAGATAATGCACAAAAATGTGCATACTTGGTAATTCTATCAACTACCACCATGATGACACTCTTTCCTTCGGACTTAGGTAAACCTTTGATAAAATCCATTGAAATCTCCTCCCAACGTTGACTTGGAATGGATAAAGGTTGTAGAAGTCCCGGGGTCTTAATTGTTTCCACTTTATTCTACTGGCAAACCAAACATTCCGCAAAAAACTTTTGAATATCAGATTTAAGGCCATCCCAAAAAAATTCTTTCTTCACCCTGTGGTAAGTTTTTAAAAATCCTGAGTGTCCTCCTAAAGGAGAAGTGTGCAATTCCAGAAGAATCTTTTGTTTTAGTTGGGAATTCTTACAAAGATATAAACGATCTTTGTACCATAAGGAATCATTTTTCCAACTAAATGTATCAGATGTACTAGGATCTTGCTGCAACTTTTGAATGAGTGTCCATACATCTTTGTCCTTCTTCCATTCATCTCTTGCTTCGGCTATCCAATCTGGTTGGATAATAGAAATGGCACAAAGCAATGCTTCCACCTCTTCATTCTTTCTTGACAGTGCATCTGCAACAACATTAAGCTTTCCTTTTTTGTAGATTATTTCAAAGTCATAACCCAACATCTTTGTGACCCATTTTTTCTGCTCTTTTGAAGATAGTCTATGTTCCAAAAAGTGTTTAAGACTATCATGATCAGTTTTTACCTTGAAGTGTCTTCCCATTAGGTAAGTTCGCCATTTCTTTAGTGCATGCAGTATTGCTAACATTTCCTTCTCATAAATAGGTTTCTGTAAATACTTTCCCTTGATTGGATGACTTTCAAAAGCAATGGGTCTTCCTTCCTGCATTAAAACTGCACCAATTCCATTTCCTGAGGCATCACATTCCACAATAAAGGTTTTTGTGAAGTCTGGCGTAGCTAAGACCGGTGCTAGGCACATTGCCTCTTTAAGATGTTCATAGGCCTTAGTTGCTTCAGGAGTCCATGAAAATGCATCTTTCTTCAATAATGTTGTTAGAGGTGCTGCTATTCTCCCATAATTCTTAACAAACTTGCGATAATACCCTGTTAACCCGAGAAATCCTCGCAACTGCTTTATGGTTGTGGGAACTTTCCATTCCTTAATGGCTTTAATTTTGTTAGGGTCGACTTTAACACCCTCGTGAGATACAATATGACCCAGATATTCCACCTCTTGTACTCCAAAGAAACATTTGGACTTTTTTGCATATAATTGTTTCTCCCGCAATAGTTTGAGCACCCTGTCAACATGTTCAACATGATCCTTCCAAGACCTGCTGTAGATTAGTATATCATCAAAAAATACTAGCACAAATTTTCTAAGGAAGGGTTTGAAAATGGAATTCATCAACCCTTGAATTGTAGAAGGTGCATTGGTAAGACCAAAAGGCATGACCAAAAATTCATAATGACCCTCATGAGTTCGAAATGCTGTTTTTGGAATATCTTCAGTCTTCATTCTAATTTGATGATATCCCGAACGAAGATCCAACTTGGTAAAATAAATTGCTCCATGTAATTCATCCAATAATTCATCAATCACAGGAATGGGAAATTTATCTTTAATGGTGAGCTTATTGAGCTCCCTATAATCCGGAAACATTTGCCATGATCCATCCTTCTTGTGTATACCAATACTACAGGAGCAGAGAAAGAACTTTGACTAGGTTGCATTATACCCGCCTCTAACATTTCTGCAATCATACGTTCAATTTTTCTCCTTTGGACGTAAGGATATCTATATGGCCTGATGTTTGGAGGAACACTTCCTGGAATCAAATGAATAGCATGATCATTATCACGAATAGGTGGGAGTCCTTTGGGAGTTTCAAACACCTTGGAATGATTGTCCAAGACTTGTTGGAGATCTGCAGAAATAGATGATTTTGATGTTGGAACTTCTAGTGAGCATAATTGTGCAATTACGCCTCGTTGTTCTTTCTTTAGAATCTTTGTCATGACATTACAGCTTATTATCCTTCCTGGCTTCCCCGCAATACCCCGTAATTCGACTTCCTTTCCTTATGAAAAAAATTTCAAGAAAAGTTCTTGAAAATTAAAAGCTACCGTCCCCAAAGATTGTAACCATTGTACTCCTAGTACAACATCAGCACCTCCTATAGGAATGGAAAGCATTGGACTAGTCAATACATATTCCCCCATGGTTAGATTGATATTATGGCATTTTCCAGAGCAATTTATAGTTCCTCCATCTGCAACCATCACTTGACATTCTGGTGCTGGGTATAGGAAACAATTTAATTCCTTGGCTACCTTACAATGAATAAAATTATGGGTGCTACCTGAATCAATCAACACTATTACCTTTTTCTTCTTGATTTGTCCTTGTATCTTGAGAGTTTGAGGAGTGGTAATTCCCGCCAGTGCATTACACGATATGGTCGGATTCATTTCTTCCTCTTCTAGGGTTGGTTCCTGGTGTATATCCTCTTCTTGTTCATTTTCTTCTTCCTCTTCACAATCTATGTAAAATAATTTCTTCTCAAGACACTTATGACCTTTAGTGTATTTTCTATCACAACTGTAGCAAATCCATTTTGCTCTTTTTTCTTCGAATTGTTGTGGTGTCAACCTTGTAGGTTGTGGAAATCTAGGAGTAGCAACACTTCCCTCTTTATAGAAGTGAGTGGTAGGCTTCCTTGTCGCCATAATTTTACATTCAATTTTTCTTGCCAACCTGAATGCCTTCTCCAATGAATCATGTTCCAAAACACGAACTTCATGTTGGATGTTATCCTTTAAAGTACCTATGAAGAGATCAATCATGTGTTCCTCTGGAATATCAGTTACCCTTATATTCAATTTTTGGAAGTCCTCAATGTGCTCCCCCATTAAACCCTTTTGTTTGAGATTTATCAATTGGCCAAAGAAGGTGTTGCTCTTTGTATCCTCATAATGTGCTATCATTTCCTCCGTAAAAATTGACCAAGTGACAATTTTTTTACGGGAGCAAAGCCATAGATACCATACAAATGTATTTTGTTCTAAATTTAAAGTTGCAATGCGTACCTTTTGTTGTTTTTCACGTTAGGGAGATCAAAATATTGCTCCATCTGTAGTATCCATGTTACAGGATCCTTTCCATCAAACTTCCTCATATCCATTTTTGGAATATGGTGGTTCTTCCCGCCAACATTAGAGTTTATGAAATCACGATTAACATTTATTTTTCTCTCATCATGAGGTTCTTCTACTATATTTCTGCCATTAGGAATCATTTCTTGTTTTAATCTTGTCATCAAGCCTTCCATGTATGCTTTTAGATCATTCTTCATGTTTTCCATGTTGTCTTTCATGTCATCCATCTTAACTTCCATGCCATCCATCTTAGCTTCCAAACCATTCATCTTAGCTTCCACGCCTTTCTTCAAACCATCCATCTTAGTTTCCACACCTTTCTTCAAAACTTCCATTTCATTTTTTGTTGTTCTTTGTGAGAGTGAAATTTGTTGCACTTGCTCTTGTAATTTTGATATGTCATGTTGCCATTCTTCATCTTCATGAGTCATAGTAGAGCCTTCTAAAGGCTTAATGGGCATTGAAATATTTTTAGGGGCCATTTTAGAATCCAATACTTATATCTATTCTACAATATGTCCTTGGAATCAATTCAACTTGATTATTCAAACAAGACTTATGAAATTCGGAAAAAAAATACACACCTTTTACTTGCTTTTGAGGAGATCGATATTGAAATTGAATTATCTCTATAATTGGGGATCTTCAATATCTGAAATTCAGCCCTATAGTATCCCTCTAAAGCTTCTTTCAAATGCCACAGGTCTGATCTGATTTGGATTCTTCAAGACAAAGTTATTTCCAATCTCCCACAATGACCTAATTATGGACTGGTTCAGTAGAGTTAAATTGTACGACTTTCCACGTGTCACTGTTTCATCCTTCGCCTCTGAAATTGATAGCAAAGAAACTACAGTCCGTGTACTTGTGACCACGTTTTACGGCACTCAAATCCGATGCTCAGAGAGATATTTATTGAAATTTTCCCACAATCACCTCTTTGAGATGAAATTCGGGAGCCTGAAAAAGCACCACCTTCCACAGATCATATGTCCAAAACTATTGCGAATCAACATCTGAAATTTTTTGAAAATTGTCCTCAGGATTTTAGCTTCACACTCTAAAAATTTCAGATTCTTAACCTTCGTAGAAAAAAATTTATAGTGAAAATTCCACGATGACCTGTTTAGGAGCCTAAAAAAAGACCTAACTTCCACAGATCATATCTCCGAAAAATATTCGAACCAAGCTCTGAAATTTTTAGAAGATCTTCCTCAGGATGTCAGCTTCGCACCTTAAAAATTTCAGCTTCTTAAAATTCGTATAAAAAAATTTATAGCGAAAATTCCACGATGACCTGTTTGGAGCAGCAAAACCCTAGAATCCAAAGCTCTGATACCAAATGTTGTGAAACCAGCTCCAAAAATAGAAGAAATGAGATATCAACGCCTTAGAAATAAGCCACTTCGAGGGGGCAACCTCCAATACATTACATGAATGAACAATTCTTGGATGATACAATTTAAAAAACCTCCTTTCTATATATAGGAGTCCATGGGGCCACAATGTAATCCTAGTGGGCCACAATGTAATCCTAGCCTACCTAACAATAATAATTTAAGGGCACAATAATAACAAAATGGGGGTTACAAGGGTACAATAATAACAATAAGGTGGTTACACTAACAACAATAAGGGGCTATACTAGTAATATAGGGACCTAACATCCTCTTTCGAACCCCAATCACTTTGTGGGGAATGTATAGTTGAGAGCATTTTTGTCCTACCTTAATAACCATTTTACTTGGGAAACATCCCATAAAATTGCACAACATAATTTCTCTAGTAATTTTTAGGTTAGAGGAGAATTCCATATGCCCTTATAGGTCATTAACATTAATAAATAATGGGCTTCCTATACCCAACATGCAGATTTTATAGCTAATAATATACATGAATCCATCACACATTGTAGGGAATAATCAAGATAATGGAGAAACCATCCATGGAACTATATGTGGAAAGATGGAAGCAAGCTACATAAGACACCTAGAAAAGAGACCCTTTCAACCCCATAAATTTGAAGATAGCATTGGAAAGAGTGCACAAATACATTAAATGTGTGGAGAGTTATGGAAAAAATTGGATTGAGTTGAACATTTACTATCTTATGATTTGGCTTCCAACTAGGGAGTACAGAAAAGATTATAAGTTGACCAAGAAGGAAGAAGTGGCATGTTAGAATGAAATCCTATAATAGGGGGATATTTTCAAGTAGATGAGACAAAACATACTAATTATAACCTCACTAACCTCCACTACTAGATTCAAATTGACTACTAGTTTCATGAGTACATGCAATGAGTTCAACTAGGGGAGATGACGAGCGCCTCAATTGGCATATTTTTAGCACTTGTATAATATAGTTTTGTTCACCATTTTCCAATTTTCCATCTTTTTCTTATCACCTTTTCCTTCCATATTGACACATTTTTGGTCAATGTATGACTATCCTTCCATCTACCATTTTAATGCTTATTCATATGCATTTTTGGGGAAATTGTTGCCTTTATGTATTGACAGTGGCATACATGATTCAAGGATTTCACAAGTACTATTCAGTGCAAGGTCTCGATGGTAGTTGCATCTCCCCATAGATGTTGCAATTCACAGTAGGTGTTGTGATGTTGCAACTCTCTTTGCTTGTGCAAGGTTCAGTGACTACAACTTTGAGATATGATTGTTTCCCTTTGTAGATATTTCTAGGCTAAGGAATTGTGTCAAAGCATCTAAAATTTTGTTTGGTTTTGGTTTGGATGACCAATGTTTTAAACTGTAAAACATATTAAAATAAGTATTATTCTTGATATAATAAAAGGGTTGATTCCTCACATTTAACGGAATTAAGCTTTAAATTGTCTTTAAAAGATATAATTTAAGATGATATATATGCTTCATTAAACATTAAAATAGAGCATTTAACTTGTCATATGCAGATGATGCGTATAAAATCCTTTTACATCCAAACAAAACATATTTGAAAATAGAAGAAAGCAACAATTAATTCATGTAGAGGAATCAACTAAAACAGATAGTTCCAGTCAATTAATATTTGTAATTGATTATAACTTTGCAAGTGGATTTCAGAAGGATTAATACTTAATCTTATCTTACCTAGATTTCCTATTAACTTTAAACATGTGAAGAAATAAATAAAAAATGGAACATATAAGAAACTAGAAAAACTCCTCCAGAATCCTTCTATTAATCTTCAGAAATAGTTTAGATAATTACAATCGTATTCAAAAGCTTATCACAAGGGTTCAACCCTTCATACTTAAAATTACATAGTACTTGTAGGTTTTGTTCAAAATATCTGGACTTAAGTTCAAAATTTATTACAAAATATCCAATCCAACTGATTTGGATTTATTTTTTACAAAAATAGAACTATAAAATAGGAAATTTGAACTAATCTGACATCTTGCACATAATTCAAGGAAAATTGTTGATGATTGGAGCTAAAAATTTGATGTTATGTTTTTCGTTCCTGGAATTCCGTCCTTTGTTCTTGAAAATCTGCATCTTAATTTTGGAACATCTATTGTCCTCTCATTCGATTAGCTCACATATTTTGTCCCATATTTCCTCATTAGGAATAGAAAACTTTACCAACTTTTTATATGCTTCATCGACTTCAGTATACTTCTCAAATTTTGGTTTAGTGATGAATAATTTTTTCACTTCATGCTAAATTAGTAAATCATAACTTAAACCCTCAATGAAAGCCTTACTAGTGATGGTCTCTTTGATTTTTAAAAAAATTTCCTTATCTACTACTATGGCATTAAGTTTCTTTTGGTAATAACCTTTCTCACCTCGAGGATAGTTCCAGTTTTTTCCTCAATTGCACATTCTTCGAGCTCTTTTTTAGTTTTTGAATTTAGGACTGTGATTATCCTGGTAGCATCTCATGGCTTTTGATCCAGGTCTCTCTTCACCTCTGCCATTACTTCCTTTTCCTTCTACAACAATTCTTCCTGTTCAAAATTTATTTCTATAAAAGGCCACAAATCAGCCATAGATTCATTTATATATAACCATATTATTTCCTTTGCTTGAGTGATGGTCTGAGCCATTACTGATTCACTTTCATATGTAGTTATTTTTTTTGTTAACTTAAAAATTTTATGCATTTCAGCTACAAATGCATTATCAGTCTTCAGTTTTTGTTCTTGTATTTTCTGAAATTGTAAACTAATTTTTTCAATATCTTGACCTTTGAGTGTCAAGCCTCCCATGGCCTTAGATAAATTGGATCCTCATCACTAGACTATGTGTCTACTGGAACAAAATTTGTTGTTGTGGATGTCCTTGTTGTTGAAGTATCTGCAATAAAAGTTGATGTTATGGGATTAGATGTTGAAACACTGAGTTTTTCTTCTTTCTCTTTTAGTAATGTTTCCATTTTAGCTTCCATTTTTTGTATTTGTAGATTTTGTTCAATTATAATTTTGAACACGTTTTCTTTTTCTACCTCCAATTTTCCAACTTCTTTGCCTTGTGGGTGTTCTATAGTTGGAAGTTTCAGTTGCTTCCTCAGTTCCTAGATATCAGAATTCTTACTCTTTATCATTTTCTCTGTTGCTTTAACATCACCAAGATTATATCCTAACTTTACTACAATATTCTCCAATTATTTGATCCTGGTATCTTTAGTTAGAGAGGAAATTTTCTCCATATTTAACTATGAATGGATGTTGTTCAGTGAGGCTTGTAGTTTTGATGCTATCATGGTTGAACGGGTTAAGGTAGAATAAATCATTTTCCATGCCTAATTTTGCAAATCAATTTGGTCAATAGCATGGATATTTTTAGTGTCAAAGGAAAAAATAGATGTCTTGAAGTCTCTTAGAGTTTTAGGGACTAGAAATTTGGGTTCCAAGAATTCTTGTTGAATTTGCCCCTTCTTTGTATCCAGTGCAGAAAGAATCTTGTGTTGAGTGGAATAATTTTATTTCTAGAACTCAGAGTATGTAGTGGCCTTGAGTGTTTCATTCTTCCTTTTGATTTCTTTATATCTATCAAAAATATTTGGTTGTTCTAGACCCTGTGTTACTGATGACATGGGAGAATCTGTGGAGATCTCCTCCGTCCTTGGAAATTTTGTTGTGTGCAATCCTGTTAGCACCATTTTTTCCTACTCCTCTGAACTTTTTGCTTGAAATGGTTCCTCTTGAGTGTTATTTTTATTTCTCCTCTTAACTACTGTAAAATTTGTTTCTTGAATTTCTAATACTTAAAGGGATAGATTTTATCTTGGTCTTTCTTTCTCCTATGGAATTGGAGTTTGTGAAGTTGTTGGAATAACAAATTTTTCTTCTACTTCTTGTAAAGTGGTCTATTTCTACTCTTCTTGATTGGCATATTGTTCTATTTCTGGCCTCGATGTATGTGCATAGGGAGTTGTCTTCTCTTCAAATATGAGTTTAGAAATAATCCCCAAGGGATCATAAGACTAGGTGAAGCTCAATTTGAACTTCATTTGCTTCAATAAAGAATTTTCCTCCTTTGTTTATTTTCTAGTGTTGATGATGAATGGTCCTATTTGTGCTTTCAATTTGAATTAAGACTTATTCTTACTAGACATAAAGTGTGGATCATCCATATTCATCATTTGTATTATGTATTCTCGTGAAAAAATCATGATTGGCACAAATTTAGGCAACCTATAAGGAGGTATCTCACATCCATAAATTTTGAACTTTGTGTAGTTATGGTAAAGATACCAATCCCCAATTTTTTTCTGCTCACTAAGATGAAGAATTATTTTTATCTCAGATGAAATCCTAGGAATAACATCACTACTCAAAGACATAATTCCATGTGTAGAAATTGATTTTCATAGTCATAGATGAGTAATATTTTGTATTCTTCCTTACTAAGGAAATCCAATGAATTATAGACTTGGAGTTTCCTTGTGCATCTAATCTCTGTAATGGAAATTTAAATCTATCTGCCTGGAAAAATAGGAACAAATATATAAGGACCGGTTGACGCTTGAAAGAAATTTCAGTAGAAAACTTGAGGAATTGATCATGAATACAATCTGCCAGAAGCTCACTATAATTGAAAATATATCATGGTTTTTCTCTTGCTGGAAATACTGATAGAAAACCTAGAATTACTTCATCGACCCATTGGTCACTTGGATAACCTAACAGACATGAAACCATAGAGATAACCTATCTAGACATCTCTAGAAATATGGAAGAGGAGTATGGTGGATTTTTTCTTGGTAATTCACAATTTTCAGGCATAAATGTTTCAAATATTTTTCTTCTTTGGGAGAAGGTGAGCTTCTGATAGATTTCCATAAGAAAATCTACATAAAATGGATGCAAGGGGACTGTAGGATTGACCTGAAGGATTTGGAAAATTGACTCAGGGGTGACAGTAAATAAAACTTCATTATTTTGGGAAATTATAGCCCTCTAACTTGGGAGGCATCTGAAATTACACCAGGTGAAAAAATCTGGGAAGAAATGGGTCTGACGAAAGATGAATTGAGGCGGGAAGGAGTCCCACGTATTAAATTCATCATTGGCATCAAGAAATTTCTGATTCGCCCAGTTGTGGAGTTCATAGAGATCGAACACACATTGTGTTTCACGAATCTTATACTGCTTGTCCACCAAAGGAAGATCATATAAATTTATGACAGGGGGGAATATTGGACTCTTTATTACTAATTTAGATTTCCCCTTTAAATATGACATGTTGAATAGTGCCTTGGGGATAAGTGTATCGAGTTACCAGTACTTTTGATGTTTTTTGATATGGCGACTGACTAGAGCTCGATGGAAGTTGTATTAGTTGCATTGATGCAAGAAGATGAGAGGAAAACAATATGAATGGTAGTAATATAATTTATAACTTATTCGGGTAAGATTACCATTTTGGCATGTCTAATTAATGCATTTATATGTTGGCGGGAAAATGCAACAATTAATTGGACATTTGAAAAGGAATAATGGTAAAATAGGTTGGGCGAATGAGTGATGGAAATGTGGTGAAGCGTGAGGGAGTGATGACGGGAGTAGAATTGAGGAAAGTTGGTTTTCAGGGGGGGATAGGCAGTAAATGGTTTTGGAGGGGGGCAGGGGTTCTGAAATGATCTAGTGAGGACATGTACCCCAGGTGGTATTTATTTAAACATTTTTTCAGATCCCCCCCCCCCCCCCCCGCGACCCCCTCGGTTAAACGTCGAAAGTGTGGGGGGGGTCTGAAATACATCCCCTGTCGTTGATCGAGGCGAGGGTAATCTCGGTCATTAACATGTGCACAACAATTACCACAAACGAAAAATATGTCAAATTAATCATATTGATAAAGCTTTATTACAATAAACTAATTAATTAATCCTTTATTAACTTAAACTAAAAGGATTAATATAATTAATCAAACTTGTGACGACATTTAAACAAGCACACCATTACTTTGGGATTTTGATATTTTTTCCTATATATGTGTGTGTGTGTGTGTGTGTGTGTAGAAGATAGAAGATATTTTGTATAAAATCCCCTTCCTCTCCTTGAGCTAGGAAGGACATATAAGCTTGAAGATGGTATAAGCTTGTAATTAGAATTTAGGATTTTATGTCTACAATTCAATTTCTCTCGTTCGAATAATGATGCACTTATCATTCACATTTTATAGATTTTCGAAGCAGTGCCTTGTCTAAGGAGGTAGGGAACCCTATTTAGTCATGTATTGTGTGTATCTATAATGTAGTTGTAGTTATAATTTTTTGTTCCTATTCATTTCTTTATGTACTATGTTTTTCATATTTCTACAACTCCAAATTGCTAATTATTGCTACTCTCATTAATTACTAATTGTTGCAACTCTGATAGATTAAATTATTGAAAATCTGAACTGTAGGTGTGTTGCTTCAACTCAATTGTTAATGTTATCTTTATTCACTTTCTAATTGATTTTGTGAAGGAATTACTACGCCATGTGAGTTAGGGTTTTTGTTGCAACTATGTTGTAACATTAACATTACTTTGCTTCAAGAATATTAGAAGTTTGGTTTTCTTGAATAATTTGGATTAATTATTTTACCAATTTGGTTTATGGTTTAAATTTTTTTACAAGTGTGAGTTAATGGTTTGTAACTAAATGCATTTACATTGCACGTGAAACTGCATATTTGTTACAACAATCAATTCATTCTTAACACTTAAGCAAGTCACATTTAGATGATGGTGTGATTTACTTTTCCTACAAATGTGATTTAATTTCCTTCAACATAAATTATACATTGTGTTTTACATTCATGCAAGTGTGGATTGGATTGAAGGTGTGATTTATATTACTTGATGAGTTGTAAAAACATTCTTATATATTTAATTGTGACATTCAATTATTTACTACAACTTCAAGACACATACACGAGTGTACTAACATATATGTTGCACGATAGTCCACAAGTTCTCCTACAAATCTCAAGTTGACAATTAAATTAATAGTCTTTTGATTCTCTCTATAAGCAATTGGAAAGGTAATTAAAAGCCACCATCAGCTATCTCTAAGCCAAACTATAAAAATGTGTATATGAGTAATATTGCATCATAATACTAGCTGAGTTTGTGTGCATAGATCTCTATTGTAACAATTTTCTTAGCCTAATAACACAAGGGCTTCACTTGGGGAGAAAGAAAGTACCACGTGTGTTCATATTGGGAGATATATATTGAGGAAAAAATGACATGACATATTGAGCATATAATAGGGGGTAAAGGGTTTTTATATCGGCAAGTATAAAAAATGGAGCTCAAATTTAATCAAAAAATGTAAAAGGGTATAAAAAATGTTAATGAAAAAATAGATCCCTATAATCTAGTGCAAGTAGGGGTTTTTTAAATTGGGAAGGTGTACTGGATTCGTATTGGTAGGGGCTTAAATAATGTGATTTTTAGGGGTATTTTCCAATGTGTAGTCAAATTAAGGGCATTTTTTAGTATTCCATGAATGCATGTGATAGTCAATAGGTTCATTGAGTGAAGCCCCTATGCCTAATAAAACCCCCCACAATTGTTAATTTTCCCATTTAGGTTTTCAAGGTAAATATATTTGTATTTGTATTTATTATGGGTTATGTATAAGGTGTATTTAAAAGAATGTATGATATTGTCCTTGATGATCCCACAAAACTAGTGAAATCACTTACCTTTTGTCATTAAATCAATAGTGACTCAACAATATAATTGTTGAGTAGTCCCCTTTAATTTTGATTTATTTTTATTCCATGGTTCTATTGATAAATAGAAGAGAAGTTATTTGAATTGTGATTATATATTTGCTTCAATATATCACCCTATTTCATTCATTAGGCAAAGCCCTATGTGCAACGTTGCTATTAGTTTACTAAATTTATTGGTATATTAAACAAGCTACAACATTGTTTTGTACTATATGCTCAATATAAACAATGGGAGTTTCACCACATCTCCGTCACTTCAATTGTTGGATTGTTGGAAATCTATTCCTTAAATTCACATTATTGGTTTCACCTGAGTGCAACTTTGGATGACTATAGAAATCAACTTCTTATTTAATGGTTTTTTTCCTCAAAGTACATCCATCCTATGCATTTTGAGCAAGTCAACAACAACCAACAACACTTGGATTATTTTTCTACAGCCTCATATATAATGGGGCCTTCTTGATATTGGTTCTCTTAATTTCTTCGTGGTAAATTTCTATTGTGTACGTACAACACTCTTTTATTGGCTGCTACATGCAGCCTATCCAAAGCATGAGGCATTTCCAGTAATTAGTTTGTTGATTATGGATTGTATGGATTGTTGATATATTTGTTGGGGTGCCTATGGTTGATTATTTATAAAGTATGTGCAGATTGTGTGGTTGAAATAAAGTAAAAGTTCTGCACCTTTAAAATCAACCATATAAACCCAGTTTTCTAATGGATTTAGGAGTGATTATGGTATGTAAAGTGAACATTGAATGAAATTTCTTTCCCTTTATTATAGTTTTTCTCATTTGCAACCCTACATGCAAGTTGAATTTGTGTACTTGGTGGAGTATTTTTTTGTTGGTATTTCCAAAAACAATGGGACAATGAAAACCAATATCTCGACATAATACAACTTACATTAATGATTATTTAAATGCATATTGAAAATTGATTTTATTTCACAAAGTATTCATGTTAGTGAAATGAACATGTCGTGGGTCTTTCATTGATGGATCGAGATCTTCCAAATGGAATATGGATCAATTTCTAGACACAATAATAGTAGTTAATATCAAAGGGAGTCGGCTAATTTTCACTTACAACCTATGGTCTCCTTGTCCACAACATATCATGCATGGATATTTCTGATGAGGCTCATCAAGAGGTACATTATAAGGGTCATGATGCCATCCTCCAGCCTTAGAACTATATCTTTCTCACATTTATTTTCATTTTTAGTTATATTATGCTTATTGAGAAGGATAAAACGTGTTTTTCATAGCATGTGTCCTAATGTAGTTTAATTGAACGAAAATGGATCATTTTTGAGATATTTTCTGTGCAGGAGCTCGAAGGAGACAGCAAGAAGAGAAACTAGTGGGTTTTCCACCTCCTTAACTCCCTAAATCAGCCTAAGATCATAGCACTCTCTATCATCAACTCAAAGTCATTGGTAACCAAGCCACTACTAGTGCAAGTGAGAGTTAATGAAGGACAAGATCCACCACTCTTGAATTGGAGACAATCACTCCTATTTCCTAGGGAGTTGCGAGCATCTACCCTATTGTATAAATAAACGAGAAGAAGAGCCCATTAGGATTCGAGTTTTGTTTTCATCTAGGTAGCTATTGAGCTCAAGGGTTTGACATTGTTATTTTGAACTTTTATCTAATGTATAAGACTTATACTTTATGAAAATGATAAGTTGGTTATTGAGTTACATATGAGTTAGTTCCATAGGGATGAAACTCTTAGGTTTGGGCCCAACCCAGTGGCTTAGGTCGCTCTTGTGTATTTGTGTTTTACTTTCATTTTTAAGTAGTTAATAACCTTATTTCGTTTCTGTACATGTTTAGTTACAAAAATATGTGATTGGAAGCTTTTGCACCACCTCTCTTGTGGGATATTGATTGGAATAATTCATAGTCTCAGTAAAAAATATTATGTTTATGATTTCTTGTAATTATATGAATGATATTTTCCTTTATTCATAGTTATTTTATGTAGTTTAGAAGCTATATCTACGATTTGAGTAATGATTGGAAGCATATAATAGATGTCATTTAAATTCAACTCATATTTTCCATCATATTACTTGTTATTGTATTAATGATCAATAGATGCATGTGTGTTTCGAACTGTAGGGTTGTGTTCATCTGCATGGAAGGGCACTTCCTTCAACCCCACCTTACACTCCTCCATCACTTATTCTCATCTCTCAAGCCCTTCTTCAAAATTTTGTTTTCACATCCATTTTACCTAGTAACTCTAAGACACTATGGGCACTCATTCTAAATCAAGACAGACCTTTGATGGGTCCTAATCTTGGCTAGGAGGCTTACCCAACCTTCCTCCACTCTTCCCAACATTGATCCACCTCTCAATACCTTCAGGACCTCATTTCCAACCTAAAAACCCTCTCGGTGGCCCTCCTTTAGCATTGCAGGACCTTTTGTAGCGTTATTTCCCTTCTTATAGCATGCCTATACCACCATTTTCTCACACCAGATTTTCTCCCCATCTCCGCTCTAGCTCCAGTAGGATAGATAATGGCCTTTAGCTATGATTTTATGACCAAGAGAAGCCTCTATACCTCCCAAACCATCCCTTTTTCTCACTACAAAAATAGGGTAGAATTAGCCTCTCAATTACAATCAATTTAAAAGTTCATTTTCTGATTTATTTTAGCAAGAGTTAGTAGGTAGATGATACAAGTGATTTTTAGAGTAGTTGATTAATAATGCAACTTAAAATAGTCTTTTTTTTTCAAGTATAATTCTTTTCTTCAAACTTACATGAGAAGCTAGTTAGCACTTACAAGTAGCAGCTATGCTTTCCTATGGTAGATTAGTTTTTTAATTACATTTAGCAAGGCTTAATTATAGATAAATAGGAGGGATGGCCTTTGGATGCTGTGATCTAATGTCATATTTGAGGGTGACATGAGTATAATCCCGTCTATTTTTCATATAGCATTGTCACCTGTAATTTTTTACAAACCCCGAGTTGATAAATAGAGTTTAGGAACCCTTGGGAGTTGTAGCACTCTTGGTGCAATACCAAGGCTCACCACTTTTTGGCGTCATTGCTAGGGAGGTGTCTAAGTAGATGATTATTTCTGCTTAAGCATTGTTTTCTTCTTTCTGTTTTGCATTCATTTTTGAAAAAGTGAAAAAAACCAAAAAAGTATTTCATGCCTTGTAGAAGTAGGGATAATCAAGGAAAATTTCTACCAAAAACCCCCACACCCTCAAGCAGTCAACTGTCACTCTTCTTTAGTGACTGTGAGCTTCCATCTCTGACTACAAGAGAGTTAGAATACCCTCTAAGTGAGCAACCTAAAATATTTGAAGAACCTATTGGGGAAGAAGAATAACCTATTTCACCTACCCAAGCTATGGCTGAAAACAGAAACAATGAGAATTTTCCCATCATAGAAACCAATGGAGAGGCTAGAATGAAGAACATTAGCCCTTTTTCCTTTCCACACTTCCATGTCCTAACCTTTAAGGATCATGATACCTTAATGTTTGAATTTTTTGTTGTTTCAAAACCTATGACTATGCCTCTGATGAACAGAAACTGAAGTTGTTCCCCCCTACCCTTAAGGACATAGCCTTGCGATATCTTATGGGTCTGCCTGGGAGCATCATCACTACCTAGGCCCAAATACAATTTCCCTTCAATATCAAGTACATGGATTACTGTAGGTCCAAATAAAAAAATGAAGAAATAATTAGGATGACCTTGGGACTTGATAAATCTTTAGAAGACTGTGAAGAAAGGTTTCAACTTAACTATAGGAGGGACCATTGTACCGATGATCCTTAGTTACTCAAGCTAGTTATTCTCTGAGGGATTAGTGAGGAAGTGTTGGAAACCCTCAACATGTTGTCTGGACGAGATATTTATCAATTATCCTATGATGACATCAAATTTGTGTTCAAAAATCACTCTAGGGCTACCAAGAATAAGGATATGGCTAGTCAAGGCTTGGTCAGTTCCTCTCCCTCCACGACATCCATCAAAAATGAGATAGGGAACATGTTGGAGGATTTCAAAATTGAAATGATGCATACATTTTCATTGCAGATGGATACCATGCAAATCAAGAGAAAACAAGAGGAAGCAGAGAGGGCTCTAGCTATTTTCTACCCTAGATGCAATAGAAGAGACCCTAGGAATGAATGCCCAATGAACATTATAGAAGTATGCTTAGTCTGTGAGGAAAACCATGCAATCAAAAAATTCCATTCTTTTCCAGGCCTAAAATGTGTATACCAAGGGGTATAAGGTGGGTCAGAGAAACTTTTCTTCATTAATCAAAGGAGGCCTCAAGGACCTCGACCATACCAATAGGGCATGCAAGGTACACCTTATTGTTATTACAATTTAAATAAGAATGCACCTTTGAAACCTTGGTACTCTTCCACTCTTCCATCATGTCCCACACCTCCTTCTTGGCCTTATGCTCCTCCATTTCCTCCTCAAACTGTCATCCATCGTTTTCATCCATATCCTCCCCAACCTTCCCAGTGGATCAACTCATCACAAGGGTGGATGCCTTGACTCAACTAGCCTCAGTATTTATTACCTCCGCCCTAACTTCAACCATATCTCAATCACCCTACTGAACCCTAAAAATAAGAAAGCACAACAAGTCTATAGTGGAGATACATATTATCCTGCTTATGTTGTGTAAATCCAAGATATCAACCTTCGATCTGGGAGATTTCTACCGGATAACTATCCAATTTATCCATCTAAAGAGCTTGAAGAAGAGAAGGAAGAGAGTGCTCCTCAAGTAAACCTTCCTCCTTTTCCTGAAAGGTTGATACCCTAGCCAGCATACCCCAGAAGAGATTGAAATTCTAGGAGAATTGAAGAATTTGTGTGTCAAGATACCCCTTCTCCATGCTATTAAGGAATGTCCCATCTATAATAAGCTTATAAAAGAGAATTGTTTCAAAAAACCTGGGATAAAAAGGAGAGACACTCCCACCATCAATGTTGTTGGGAAATTATATGATATGATGTTGGGGAGCACGATCTTTAAAAAGTACCTAGACCTTGTAAGCCCAGTAGTGGATGTGCACATTGATGGCATTATAGTACCTAATACTTTGATTGATTTTGGGGTTGCAATTAATGTGATGAATGGGGACTCCATGCTAAAGATAAACCTCCAAGAGGCTTTGAGGAGGACTACCACTGTGCTACAAATTGCAAACAGATCCACAATAGCTCCTAAGGTGTTTTTGAGGATGTCATGGTCTCCATTGACTCTTGTGAGTATCCTACTGATTTCCTAGTTCTCCAGCCCAAAACCAAGCTTAATGGTTATCCTCTTATCTTAAGGAGACCTTTGACGGCCACTGTTGATGCCAAAATTAGTTGTAAGGATGGGAACATGACTATTAATGAATGGACTCTTATCAAAACAATTGATATTGTATTCTCCTGCTCAACCTTCTATTGAACATGATCTATGCTTGTGGCTAGAGGATGAGGAAGAAGATGAAGTGTATCACACAACACCCTATCCAATCTGTACCCTAGATGTTTCTAGAGGAAGGGGGCAACCTGATGAAGATGACATCATTGACCATATCCTTCAGAACCATCTCCCCACTACTATCCCACTTGATGGACTTGTGAAAGAATTTGGGAGTATTCTGTGGATTGAGTTATGCTCAGTTGACTCAAGTTCTGAACATGTCAAAATTGTAGAGTTTGGCCCATCCATAACCTTAAATATCAACCCATATCTCTCGGCCAAACAAGAATAATAATTATGCAAGATACTACGAGAACACTTAGATGCTTTTGCTTGTGATTATGGGTGCATATCTCGGTTTGTAATCATCATATTTACATCAAAGAAGGATGAAAACATGTGCGCCAACCCCATAGGAGAATGAATCCAACCCTTAAGGACATAGTGAAGGAAGAATTACAAAATCTACTAGATGTTGGGTTCATATAACCCATCTCAGATAGTGAGTGGGTGTCCCCTCTAGTCTTAGTCCCAAAGAAGAATGGGAAGTGGAGGATATTTGTTGATTAAAGAGAACTTAACAAGGCCACAAAGAAAGACCATTTCTCTTTTCTCTTCATTGACCAAGTCCTAGATGGTCTTGCAGGAAATAAATTATTTCCTTTATTGGATGGATTCAGTGGTTACAATCAGATCCAAAGAAACCCTAAATACCAAGACAAGACCACATTTGCATGTCCTTGGGGTACCTTTTCCAATAGATTCCTCCCATTTGGTCTATGCAATTCCCTTGCTACTTTTCATAGGTAAGTTTTAAGTATATTTTTTGAACTTGTTCATGACTCTATGGAAATATAAATGGATGATTTCACTCCTTCTGGGTGTGACTTCCAGGAGGCTCTCTCTAATATGTGTAAAGTCCTGAAGAAATGTATTGAAATGAATCTCTCATTAAGCCCTAAGAAATTTGAATTCTTTATCAATGTAGGGACTATACTTGGTCATTCCATATCTAAGGAAGGGATACAAGTGGACCCAAACAATATTTCCATCATCAAAAGGGTCCCTAACCCTCAAAAGAAGAAAGATGTTAGGATTCTCTTTTCGATTAGCTGGGTATTATCAAAGATTCATCAAATATTTTAGTAAAGTGGCTTCACCATTCTTTGGATTGTTGGCCAAGGATTCAGATTTTTTTTGGACAAGTAACTACCAGGAGGCCCTTTAAATATTAAAAGAAAAATTGACCATTGCACCCATCCTTAGGGGTCCCAACTGGGCACTACCTTTCCATATCCATACTAATGCATCAAACAAATTTTTGGGGGCAGCCTTGGGACAAGTAGATGATAATTTGCCTTATGTCATTTATTTCATTAGCAAAAATATCTCTAAAGTTGAATTGAACTACATTGTCGCTGAAAAAATAACTCTTAGTTATAGTGCACTCCTTGAACAAATTCAAAAATTATATCACTGGATATCATAATTTTGTTTATACTGATAATGAAGCGATTAAGTATTTGATGAATAAGCCTGATGTGAATGCTAGGATCATTACATGTTTGCTATTATTACAAAATTTTGATTTGACTATCATTGACAAACCAGGGAAGAGAATATGGTTGCAAATTTCTTATCCGGACTTACTTTGCCTACATGTAATGAAGAGATGATCGATGATCAACTTCCATATGAACACATATCTTCTATCTCGGTGATTTCTCCTTCATTTTCTGACATAGCCAAATATCTGGTTTCTATGAGGTTTCCTCCTAATCTATCATCTAGGGAGAAAAGAAAGATTATAAGGAAGAGTGCCCCTTTCACTTGGATTGGGGCAACCTTTTCAAAACGGGACCAAATAATATCTTGAGGAGATGTTTAAGGGAAGAAGAAGTCTTTGACATGCTCTCAGCATTCCATGATGGACCTTGTGGGGGTAATTTTACTGTTAAGAGGACAACCTTTAAAGTTGTGCAGGCTAGTTACCATTGGCTCCCTCTACATCAAGATGCAAGAAGATACATAACCAGATGTGATCAACTCCAAAGGATGAGGAAACTCACACCCAAGGATGAGATTCCCTTAAAACCTAAAGTGGCCTTACAACCATTTGACAAGTGGGGCATGTATTTCATTGGGCCAATTGATCCACCATCGAAACAAAAGAAATACATCATTGTGTGCACCGACTATTTGACAAAGTGGGCTGAGACAAAGTTTTTCAAAGCATCAATGGAGCAAAAAGTGTTTGATTTTTTAAGAGAAAAAAATTTCTACAAGTTTTGGTATCCAAGGGATAGCCACCAATCAAGGAGCTCAATTCACAGCACATCTTATTGAGGATCTCCTGAAGCAACACCATATCAAACACAGGACATCTACTGCCTATCACACTCAAGAAAATGGGCAATTAGAGGTCACAAATAGAGCATTGGAGAGTGTCCTCACAAGGTTTTTTAGCATTAGTAGGATATATTAGGTAAACATATTAGTGGAGGGCACTTGGGCCTATAACGCCACTTGAAATACAACCACTGGGTTCACTCCATATGAGTTGGTTTAAGGGAGTTTTAATACAACACTTTGAGAATGACATCCCAATTGAACTTAGATGTCACCAAAGAAAAACAAGAAATGTTGCTCCAACTAAATGGCTTAGATGAGTTCATAATGCAATCTCTCTTACACATTGAAGTTATACAACTGCAAATGAAGGTTTGGTATGACAATAATATCAAGGAAACAAATTTTCAAGAGGGGGATTGGGACTTGTTATATGATTACAGGTTCAAGGATTTTAAAGGGAAACTAATGACAATATGGTTGGGTCCATACCTAGTAGAAAAGCGTCATGAAAATGGATCTGTATAGATCATAACAATTGATGAGGAATGAATTCCCTTTCTTGTAAATGGTCATAGGTTGAAGCTATATAGAATACCTCTATTAAAGGAAGAATTTATTAGTTCAGTTAGTAAATAATTAAATTTTATTGGGAGTGTCATAGCTTCTAGTCCATAGCACTCTTATAAATTTGAAAAAAACAACAAAAAATAAAATAAAAAGTCCTAGATGAAAACCTTTATGAGGCATCTGAGGCCAACTCTAGGGTTGAAAACCTCTCTGAGGCAGCCCAGGAAAAACAAAGGAAGAAAAATAATAAAGATCCCTAAGTGAAAACCTCCTTTGAGGCACCTAGCGTGGGAATGAAAGTTGAAAACCTCCTCAGAGGCAGCCTACTTGTCTCAAGAAAAAAGAAAAAAGAAAAAAAAAGGAGAATACAAGGAAGAATCTTATACCATGTCTGCTAACTTTTCTCTTATTTTGCAAGATTGCATACAGTGGAAAATTTCATGGCTACAAGCTAAAACCTACAATACATCATCCATCCTTCCATCCATCCACCTCCTATCTATCATATTCATTCATATGACCATATCTCTCCACCATCCCATCAACACAAAATTTGAATTCCACCTCCTCTCTATAATGCTACAAGAAGGACATGTATTGTTACAAGAAGGTCTTGTGGTGCTACAGGAGGAGCCTGTAAAGATACAGAAGGGATATCCAAGGAGGAGGATAGCCAAAAAGAATAGTATGGCTCTAATAAATTATGAAGAATTTTCTCCATTCATTTTCCATCATCCATCCATCACCCATCCACTCTAATAACCAAAAAATTTCTCAAATTCTCCACTTTGTCCTAACTTTTTTTTTAAACACGGAAGCCGTCATTTTTATTCCTACAAGTGTCTACACTAATCCTTCATAACCTTAACACTGTCCTTAGGGCCTATCAGCATCTCCCTCAACACCCTCATGCAATTTTAAGACTCCAATGGAAAATAAAATGACTGCTACAAGAAGAAAACTCCTCCTGTAGCAGCCTGCAGTGCAAACACCACAAAGATCACTAATATTATTTTTTTTCCTCATCAGAAGGGATGGTGAAGCCTTGTTTGCAACTATGAAGAAGACACATCACTCTTAGGGAGGCTTTCCACCACCAGCATCAACTTGGATATCATAGAGTCACCTGCACACACTCAACAAAAGCAACAGTCAAGGTATCATAAAAAATGAAGACATGCACTGGAAATAAGACAAATAGTAAAATCCCTTAATATTAATGATATATGGTCTAGATCCAGCATGAAAACCTATGAAACAGTTCGATCCACAGTTAATCTCAGGTATGGCAACCCTTACCTCCTCCCTATGTGTAAAATGACTAAAGTGTGTAAATGTCGAGGAAGGATATTTTAATAAGACTGGAGGTGGCTAGTTAACTTGGACACCCTCAGCTAGTGAACTGAAGTTAGTGTTGGTCACTCATGCAACGTGAAGATGCCACATCGAATGAATTGGTATCACGAATAGTGGGAGGGTGATTATGAGGGGAGGAGGAATGATTACCAAGAGTGGGGACAATTTTCCAAAAGAGGAAACCTATGTAGATGACATGTCACTACAACGCTTCAAACTTCAACTCAAAAGTGGAATATTTTGTACTTGGGCTCGACTTCTCTTGAACATTCGCTCATTTAAAAAATAGTTAGAGAGAGGACAAGTTATGGTGTGCCAACGAGGAGTTTTGAACCTCGTTCTACAACTACTACATGAAGGATCTATAGGCAGGTCTGCAATTTCTACAAGAGGGTCGAGAGACTGCTAGAGGAGGAATGAGAGGGTGAGAGGGGGCCATAGTGGTTTGAATTAGTCTCCAAACTACCATACAAACCCAAGGCTACTTGAGAAAAATTAAGTGACATCAATATCCCTCGACATTACACCCAATTGCATGAAAATTTTACTTAGATTTTATAGCATGTGGCAGTATAATGTGCAAGTAGAATGTCTCTTTAAGGATTGTAGTGGTTGGAAAAGAAAAGAACTTGTTGACAAGGAATTCTAGCATCATTTTCACTCACTTCTACTAGAGAATTAAACATTGTATCACCATTGAATTTATAAAATAATATACATTTCCCTCACCTAATTAGCACCAAGGTGATACAATAGAAGACATGGGAGGAGGATTCAACAGGATGGAACCCTCAGACACTAAAATGATTCACCTACAAACTCCTATGGTAAACATTTTCAGAATACACCAATAGTTAGTATTATTTGAGGTTTTAAAGGGGTATGATGATGACCTTACTCTTGAATTTTCCATGGCACTAAATTCCCAAGGAGAGGACAATGCCACCGCTATGGTAAGAGGGTTAGCTATCTCTCTCATCCCTGAAACCATTAGCAGAGTCACAACCCTACCTATAGGGATAATATGGAGAAAGGAAGACAAATCCATGAGTGTCGCTGCTAGAAATAATTTCTTCATTTTAAAAGAGAAGTCTGTTGAGGATAATAATGGGGTCTGAATAGAACGCATGCCTTATCCTAGGGATGAGGTGGCTTACCATATCCTCAAAAACATACCATGTGAAGGAAGAATGAATGTGGTGTATGCTTACC
This sequence comes from Pinus albicaulis, assembly GCA_034641835.2. NCBI lineage: Eukaryota > Viridiplantae > Streptophyta > Pinopsida > Pinales > Pinaceae > Pinus > Pinus albicaulis. The sequence continues at coordinate 43,350,006 of CM076574.1, forward strand.
TCTTCATATTAATTCATGAGTTGAGATTCAAGGAATAATTTCCTCTTCCTCAAAGACTTAGTGTGCCACACTTTCTCCTATAGTCAATTATAGAGATGATTCAAAAGGTGAGGGAGGGAAAACACCAACATATATCTCACCATGGCCTCATAAAATTGATAGTAATGGATTATTTTAGAAACTTGATAATCCCTGTCCTATGGACTAAATTTATGGACATGGATAGGGAGAATTTCATTGGGACACAAACCATCACCCCTAGGGAGACACTTTCCTCTAGCATTAGAGGTAGGGAGGGAAAAACAGAAGAGGAAGAAGAAACAAAAATATAGGAAGAGAAGGTATCAAAGATAGAAGAAGAAGAAATAAAAATATAATAAAAAGACACAACAGAGGTAGAGGAAGGAGATGAATAATTTGAAAGAGAAGAGGAGGAGAAACTTGTGGAAGAAACATTAAGTCATAAGGAAACTACTGAACCCAAAGAAGTAGAGAAATCAGCACATCAAGCAAGCTTATATCTAGGAGATACTGAACATGAGGTAGTTGCAACCTTAGCTACATTAGGCATTCCCGTTAACTACATTATTTTCAAGTGAAAAATACAAGGGCCCCTATATTTTAAGACCAGAAATAGCACCAGAATCAAACAAGGGAGACCAAAAACTCCCACAAGGGTCCCTGTCGTCATTAAATAATCACAAAGAAAGAAAGAGGAAGTAGGGCCCACTAAAGGAAAAATTGAAGAGGTCACCTTTCCTAAACCCAAAACAAAGACACATATAGCATTTGTGAGTAGCCCTGCCACAGGGCCAACTACCTTCAAACAAACCAAGACACAAGAAACCCTTCAACAAGAAGAAAAAGGGAAGCTACAATAGGGGAAGAGTGTGCTATAGGAGGGGCAGAGTGTGCCACAGGAGGGGTAGAGTGTGCTACAGGAGAGTCAGAGTGTGCTACAAGAGGGGCAAAGTGTGCTACAAGAGGGACAAAATGTGCCACAAGAGGAACAAAGTATACCACAACAGCTACATAATAAGAAAAGCAAACTACATGAGGCGACATCCTACCAAAAAACATTTTAGAAGGACTTCTGAGAGCTCCAAGAGCCTAGTTCACAACCTATCATGGGGTCCTACTATAAATTCATTGAAGGGGGTGTTAGGGTTCTATATTTTATAGGATCTCACGGTGATTGAGTATTTCATATTTGTAATTTTACATTGTAAATTATTTTCAATTTGCAAATGATTTCCAAAATATATATATATATATATAAGAAATCAAAAGAGGGTATGTTAAAAAAGAAAATGAATATGAAGAAAAAGACAAAAATAAAGAAAATTGAAAAAAGAATAAAATAGAATAAAACCCCACAAAATAAAAATAGAAATAATACTGAAAGTGCTGCAAATTTAAATGTCGCTATTATTAAATTAGCTTCCTTTATGTCAAAATCCAATAAGATTGTGTGTAGCTTGTCTTTAAATGCCACAATAACTAGATTTTTTTTCCAATCATATAGCTTAATCATGATGGAACAATTGTGAATTTCATGTTAATTGGGTTAGTGAATAAAGATTTTCCAAACAGTTTAATCTTGGAAAATCAGTAGTTATGTAGAAAATGATATTGATTCCACAGTCTAATCTTAATCAATAGGCATAATTGTATTATGGCTTTGAAAAGCATGCAAATATTTATCCTAAGTTTGAAATCCAAAGTTATTTCATGCATAAGGGTAAAATTTGTATCCTAAGTCTAAAAGGTTCAGGCATATGAAAACGAAATTTTGGTGCTTTATCCCATTATCCAATTTTTTTACCCTTATTAACCCTCCCTCTACCCGAAAAATATATCATCGCTCCATGTTAAAGCACGTTCATCTGTCCCATCATCTGATCCCCCGCTCTTCCATCCAACGGCCTTTATCACTTCCCCCCCCCCCCCACTCTCCATCTGATCTTTACCATCGGGGGGGGGTTCTTGAAAAAAAAAAAAAAAAGTGTTTCAGGCCCACACTAACGTGGAACCCTCCCATCATTTCACACCCCCCCTGTTTAAACCATTTACCACTTCGTACCCCCTCCAAAAAGCAATTTCTCCGCCGTATGAAAAACCATTAATTCGCGTGTTGAGCGCCCATCATATCATGCCACCTAGACCATTACCGTTGCCAATTAAATGTCTTCCCATGGTAATACAACTGTTAATGAATTTAATTCACCAATGACCGTTAATCTGATAGATCTGCACCACTATCAACATGAAAACGGTCAAATTGTGTATAAATTCATGCCTGCTAAGCTTCTAAACCTTTACCTTTTCTGTTTATCTTCTCTGTACATGTTTGTTGCAAGTTGACAAAGTGCCAGAAAAGCCAATCCAGTCTTTGTCAAAGTTCTCTCTGCAACTGTCACACCTCCTTTCTAATATCAGAGCTTTACCCAGTCCTGACACCCATTTTTCTATCAGAAACCCTCATTCACTAGAAAAACTCGATCCAACCATGCCTCCTAAGAAGAAGTGACAAGAGGAGCCAGTAAATCCACTGCTCCATCCCCCAGTTGACCTTGATCACCTACCTTTGGCAGACAGGGATTATAAAATCCATGAAACCCTGTGTGAGTTCGAGTTATTCAAAATGTACTGCTAGCTAGAAGACAAGTTCATCGACAAATCGGATGATATTGGACTGTGGGATTATAATTTACCCCATTACATATTTCCCCACACCCACAGTGCCCCTGAATTCATTAGAAAGTTTCAAGCCTGTTATGTACCCATCCAGAGAGTTATAATTGCTCCTACAGGAGATATATTAATTACCATAACTGCCCAATCTATAGACCAAATGATGCATGCCCCTATCACAGAAAATGCAACCCCTTTATCTCAAGAATCACTCATTGAATTATATCAGAAGCTGGATTTTGCAAAAAGGGCTAAAACCTTTGAGCTCTTTCTGGCTGAAGATTCCCAACTACCCAAGAATAATCCTCCCTATTCATCCTCCAATTTCCCTGATAGAGCCAAGAAAATCATTACATTTATCTCCTACCTCCTAGGATATTACTCAAATCAGTGGGTATATGAGGCCATTATAGTATTCATTTCCATTTTATCCACATATTCTAAGCCTTCCATCTTATTCAACTTTAGCCAATTCCTTGCAGATGCCATCCATGACCATTTTGTCAAATTCCAAACTGAAGAGGTATTTAAATATGCCTTTGTTTTAGTATATATGTTTTTGTATTTTCAGGGAGACAGATTCAAATTTGCAATGAAAAAGCTGGATGATGATGGAAATCAGCAGTCCATCATCTTTTAGACTACAATGGTAATGAAGGAGCAAAAAGAATACTCATACAAATAGTTCATAGAACTTTTTGTACATCCATCACTCAATCTTTTAAGTAGCACTTCAGAACCAAGAATCAGTGAAGACGTCAGGAAAATTTTACAGCTATCAAACCAAACCAAAACATGATATTGGTATCTTTACCGGAATTACACAGAATTGAGGATATATGGATGTGAGTTTGCCCCATATAAGCTCCCAAAATTCCTCCCAATGAGGATTTTTGCTTTTGAATACATCATGAAAATGCTCAATGCCGATGAGGTTCATTTTGTGTCTGCAAAGAAGAAATCTCAATTCAGGATCAAAATACAAATAGGAACTTATATTTTTAACAAAAGAACAGCAAGGGAGGAAGCAGGAAATTTTCTAAAAGAGATGCAATTCAGCCTCAATTTTACATGGTCATATGATCCATCGGGTACCATTTCCAAGCTAAGGGTAAAGAAAAAATCTACACCTTATATCCATACACACGGGCCAGAGATTGAGAAATATATGAACCAACTAGAGTGGATTGAGAACACTCTTCAAGAGGTTGAGGAACAGTTAGTTTCTACTTCAACATCACAGACTCATGTCCCATGGGAGAAAGCAGGAAAATGGATGAGGGAAGAAGAGTCACCTTCAGTGACTGACATTTCCAACAAAGAATTTAAAATCATGTACAGGAAGAGGACTAAGCTCAATTCCAAGGTAAATCCAAGAAAATATTCAGAGCAAGAAGTCATCATCATCACCAAAGAGACACCTACTTCCTCACAAGTTTGTGGTCAGACCACACTTTCTCCTACCACCTCGACAGCTTCACAAGATCAACAACAAGCCATTCAGACAAGTACAATTGTAACATGGGAGAAATAGAAGAGAATATTTTACACACTCAGAGAAATTAAATTGAAGAAATAAGTTTTGAAGACCAATACATATAATCAGTTCTGGAAACAGACTTGCAGCTCTCAGAGTAGACTGTTGTCATCCTTTGAATCTGAGAAAGGAAAAATGCAGATGGATTTTCTCCAAGCACAGATTCCACGGCCCAAGATAGCAGAAGATTATAAAAATACTGCATTTGAATTTGATATTAAGTACATACATCCCATTTATCAAATGGAGATGCACAAGCACACAAGTGAAATGATTTCATCTACACTTACTAACATTGTTAGTAGTTTGTCCAAGTTGCAGGTTTCCTTAACTAATATCTAGTCACAGCTCAAGATGGAGAAAATCTCTTCCATGGCCAAAGATTCAAGGATTAAGTCTTTGGAAGACTTAGTGATCAGAGTTGGATATGATCCCTCCAATATCAAAGCTGCAGAAGAGGTGATTAAAAAGAAAAATGTTGACATAACAGCATTAAGGAAGCAGCTGAAAATGCCAGCTACAGAGGACCCCTTGACCAAAGAAATCGAAGAGACAGAATCCCAGAAATCATACATGATGAAGCTCATCATGGACCAGAATGCTCAGCTGAGACAAATGGAATCAGAGATGGAATATATGATAAAATAAAATTAAAAAAAAACAACTTGCCAAGCTTTAGTTAGTTCCTTTGGAGGATGTTCCCCTTACAACCATTCCCATAGTCACACCTTCTACAGAAAGTACAGCAGATGGAGTTGAACAGCTCACCAAAGCAGTGCAGAATCTGTCAATCCAAACAGAAGAGATAAAGAAGCTTCAATATCAAGTGAAATCGTTGCAGGATTAGAAGTCCAGGAGTGATAGCTTACATGCAGTTGAAGCACAAAGAGCACAGAATTTAATACAAAGGTTGCAAAAGTCTGAGAGGGAATCATCTATTGGAAATAACTTGGGTCAATTCAAAGAGATAATTTGGACAGATATCATTGATTCCATCAATGAAATCAGGCCCTGCATATAGATAATTTTTTAACAGAAAGAATTTACATAGAAAGCTAATGATGCCATCAAAACTATCAAGGAGGAGATTGGAGACATGCCAACTGTTGCCAACAACATCATCAGTTTTCTTAACTCCAAGAACAATTATGAGTTGGATGAATTAGTATTGGAGGATAGGACATAAAAAATCTTGGAGGTAAAGAAGGTTCTTATAAAGAGAAACTTGATTATATAGCTAGAAGAAAAATGTCACAGCTTAGAGATATCTATAAACATATTTTTTAGTAGGATATAACCTTTAACTCAGAAAGATATTCATTCCTAGTTTGCAATCAATGAAAAATTAATGAACATAGAGTATTATGTAAAGAAGCTTAATGAAATTGCCAGGGACAACAAAAGTTTCAAGTATCAAAGGCACTATGACAGGGAAAGCATTCTTGGAGTCATTAGCTCATGACCTTTTCATCTAGCATGAGTTAAACCACGTTTTTGTGGTAAAACCAAATTTTTCTAAGTATACCAAAGTGGATGTAATCTAGAGGAAGGTCATCAAGTTAACTATCCCAGATGAAGATCGATGGGATAAGCTAACTGAGTTTCAGGAGTAAAAAGTAATAAAGAACAGTCATCTACAACCAACACACAGGACAACATATCATCCAGCATTACAGCTAGCGCAACTTACAAATAGGTCCACTCCTCAACTGATTTCTTGAAAGAAGTTCCAGCATGCCATATCCCCCACATCGAGCCTATCTTTTGTCACGGTTAGAGTTTATTGCTAGATTTAGGATAATAAAGCATTGTCTGTTGAGACAAGATTAATTGTAATCATTTTTGTAATATTTTAGTATAAATACTTCATTGTTTGAAGTATTAGAGGTTTATTTCTGAACATATTTTTCCTACTGCGCAATTGTAAATTCCAACTTTTGTTAGAGAATCAATAATACAAAGACTTCTTTCAGGATTCATGTGGTGTAATTACTGGTGAAGTGTTTCTACTGTTTATGTGTTTTCCACTGTTATTTCCTTTTCATTGTTGATCAGAATTCTTAATTGTAAAACATAAAGTGTGATGAATAGGACATGTTATTTAAAACACCTTATTTTGGTTGCTTTTAAAATTTAAATTTTTTCTACTTGAAGTCAAATTGAAAAATATTTAATTTCTTTTCAGTCTCAACTAAAATTCACTTTTCTTCCATATTCATTATTCATTTAAAATCTTAAAATAATCCAGTAAATGAAACCTAGCTTTCCCTATTATAACTCTTTTAAAAAATGATGCAAAACCTAGTTTTATTTTTTTACTCCATTGCCTAATGGGAATATAAAGATTTAATCAACCAAATCAATCAAAATCAAACAACAACCAAGTACATTCATAACTAGCCTAATACCTATTCAAAGCAAAGTTAAATCTTAAAGAGATATCCCTCTCTTGGCATGGCCAGATCCCAGCTTCCAAAGTGGTTTTGATGTTATCCTCTATGTTTATTCTACCAATCTTCTAAATTACATAATGATAACAGGGGGAAGGGTCATCCCTGAAAATTTTGCAAGTCCACTTCTTTATGAGCTAGAGATAGAGAGGGGAAGAACCCACAGGTGGATGTAAATTGCTAAATCAAATAATGTGGAAGATGTGGGACTTATTGAAGAAAAAATCAATGATATGGGAAAGGAATTGGCTAATATAAGACTCGAGGAGTCTATGATAAAATAAAAACTACATATAGAGAATATGAGGCTGAAATAGAAACTGCAAGAGAATGAAACCCAACTTGCCACCATGGAAAGTTTCTGTATGGAGGCCCTTCAATGCAGGAAACCTTCAAAATCATATTCTCTATTTCTCAAAGAGTAGTGGCTACAATACCAAATCAAAACTCTAGCATATTATGGTTCTCTTTCCTTCCAAGACTACATGCAGTTTATTGATTTTTTCAAACAAACTAGTATGGAGGATAGAGCAAAGGTAGTTGAATTCTACATGCATAATTTCATCTTGACATGTATGAACTATTGGGATCCCAATTCAATATTGGGAGACGTCTAGCTAATGGATTTGGAATCTTGATTGGCACTTGAAGAAACAATGCCTGAGGAGGTGAAGAGAGTAATGGAAAAAGAGGAGACGGAGCCTTTATACATCAGAGTTGAGCTAATGAGCACTAAGGTTGTCATTATCAATCATAACCTCATCTCCAATGATGTTGTTTTGGCACCCAAGTACATTGAAACCTAGGAGAAAGCCATTATTCACTTTGAGAATAGCTTTAGATTGTTAGGAACATAAATTCGGCAAGATTTCCATAGGAGATGGCATGCTTTACCCCACATTCTGCAAGTAAAATAATACCACTCTCCTCAAAGGCTAATGAATGCCTTGGATAAAACACCATTTTACAAGAGAGTCATGCAGAGAATGAAGATCCAATGGATAGGATTGAAATTTAGTCCACCTTTGCTACTATCCCTGTAGGAAGGAAAGGAGCAATCAGAAGAGCAGAAGGAATGGACTGAGGTAGAGAAAAATACATGATTTTACTCACAAGAAGGCACATCATCTGAAGTGCCATGGGATGTCATAGAGGCCACCAGGGCCATGAGAGAGCTGTAGATGGATGACTGAGTTTCTCATAGGATGAGCAACGATTTCAGTAGGGGGTAAAGATGAGGCTCATAAATAGGTACATTATAAGGGTCATGGTTCCATCCTCCAGCCCTAGAACTATCTCTTTCTCACATTGTTGTGAAACCATCTCCAAAAATAGAAGAAAAGAGATGTCAACGCCTTATAAATAAGCCACTTTGAGGGGGAAACCTCCAATACATTACATGAATGAACAATTATTGGATGATACAAATGACCAAAACATCCTTCTATATATAGGAGTCCATGGGGCCACAATGTAATCCTAGCCAACCTAAAAATAATAATTTAAGGGCACAATAATAACAATATTGGGGTTACAAGGGTACAACAATAACAATAATGGGGGCTACACTAACATAATAAGGGACTACACTATTAATATAGGGACCTAACATGCCCCTCTCCTTCAAACAAGTGTTGTACCCAATGCTTGAGTAACTCCTGGTGCTTTTGTATAAAATTATCATCCTCCCATATAGAATCTTCAGTGGGTAAGTTCTTCCATTTGATGAGATACTGTGAAATTGATCGATTTTGTACTTGTCGAGTTCTTGTTTCCGTGACTGCTTCAGGTTCCAATATGGTTTTTCCTTCCTCATCAAGTTCTGGCAATATTGTTTGAACTGGAAGTTTGTCCCCTATAACCTTTTTTAAGCATGAAACATGGAAAACTGGATGCACTTGCGAAGAATCAAGAAGCTCCAATTTGTATGCATAGTACCAATATTTTGCAAAACCTTGTAAGTACCATAGTACTTTGGTGATAATTTATTATCATTCTTAGCTTGCTTGAGGGACATTTGTTTGTATGGTTGTAGCCGTAAAAATACCTAGTCTCCCACATCAAAAATTCTCTCACTGCAATGTTGATCTGCCTGTTGTTTCATTCGATTTTGTGCCAAATTTAGGTTATCCTTTAAGAGTTGGAGAACTTCTTGTTGATGCTTGATGTGATCCTCCACTGCTTGAACCCTAGAATTTTCCCTTAAAGAAGATGTGATGGATGGTGGATGATATCCATAAGTGCCATAAATGGGTTCATTTTTTTCTGTATTACGGAAGGAAGTGTTATACCACCATTTAGCGAGAGGTAACCACTTGACCCATTGTGCTTGCTTATAAGATACAAAACAACGAAGATATCCTTCCAAACATTTATTCACTATCTATGTTTGACCATTGGATTGAGGATGATAAGATGAGCTATGAGCTAGTTGAGTACCCAAATAAGAAAATAATTCCGTCCAAAAATTTCCTGTAAAAATGGGATCTCTGTCACTTACAATAATCTTCGGGTTTCCATGTAGCTTTTGAATTGTTTCCATAAATGCGGTATCAACTATACTCGCTTTAAATGGATGAGATAATGCACAAAAGTGTGCATACTTGGTAAGTCTATCAACTACCACCATGATGACGCTCCTTCCTTCAGATTTAGGTAAACCTGTGATAAAATCCATTGAAATCTCCTCCCAACATTGACTTGGAATGGATAAAGGTTGTAGAAGACCCAAGATCTTAATTGTCTCAACTTTATTTTGCTAGCAAACCAGCCATTCTACCACAAACTTTTGAATATCAGATTTAATTCCATCCCAAAAAAATTATTTCTTCACCCTGTGGTAAGTTTTTAAAAATCACGAGTATCCTCCTAAAGGAGAAGTGTGCAATTCCAAAAGAATCTTTTGTTTAAGTTTGGAATTCTTGCAAATATATAAGCGACCTTTGTACCATAAGGAATCATTTTTCCAACTAAATGTATCAGATGTACTAGGATCTTGCTACAACTCTTGAATGAGAGTCCACACTTCTTCGTCCTTCTTCCATTCATCCCTTGCTTCGGTTATCCAATCTGGTTGGACATTTGAAATGGCACAAAGCAATGCTTCCACCTCTTCATCCTTCCTTGAGAGTGCATCTGCAACAACATTTAGCTTCCCTTTTTTGTAGGCAATTTCAAAGTCATAACCCAACATCTTTGTGACCCGTTTTTGCTGCTCTTCTAAAGATAGAATTTGTTCCAAAAATTGTTTAAGACTATCATGATCAGTTTTTACCTTGAAGTGTCTTCCCATTAGGTAAGGTCTCCATTTCTTTAGTGCATGTAGTATTGCAAACATTTCCTTCTCATAAATATCCTTTTTTAAATACTTTCCTTTGATTGAACGACTTTCAAAAGCAATGGGTCTTCCTTCTTGCATTAAAACAACACCAATTCCATTTCCTGAGGCATCACATTCCACAATAAAGGTTTTTGTGAAGTCTAGCGTAGCTAAGACTGGTGCTAGGCACATTGCCTCTTTAAGATGTTCAAAGGCCTTAGTTACTTCAGGATTCCATGAAAATGCATCTTTCTTCAATAGTGTTTTTAGAGGTGCTGCTATTCTCCCATAATTCTTAACAAACTTGCGATAATACCATGTTAACCCGAGAAATCTGCGCAACTGCTTTATGGTTGTGGGGATTTTCCATTCCTTTATGGCTTTAATTTTGTTAGGGTCTACCTTAACACCCTCGTGAGATACAATATGACCCATATATTCCACCTCTTATACTCCAAAGAAACATTTGGATTTTTTTGCATATAATTGTTTCTCCTCCAATAGTTTGAGCACCCTGTCAACATGTTGAATGTGATCCTTCCAAGACCTGTTGTAGATTAGTATATCATCAAAAAATACTAGCACAAAATTTCTAAGGAAGGTTTTGAAAATGGAATTAATCAACCCTTGAAATGTAGAAGGTGCATTGGTAAGGCAAAAAGGCATGACCAAAAATTCATAATGACCCTCATGAGTTCGAAATGCTGTTTTCGGAATATCTTCAGTCTTCATTCTAATTTGATGATATCCTGAACAAAGATCCAACTTGGTAAAATAAATTTCTCTATGTAATTCATCCAATAATTCATCAATCACAGGAATGGGAAATTTATCTTTAATGGTGAGCTTATTGAGCTCCCTATAATCCGGACACATTCGCCATGATCCATCCTTCTTGTGTACCAATACTACAGGAGCAGAGAAAGATCTTTGACTAGGTTGAATTATACCCGCCTCTAACATTTCTGCAATCATACGTTCAATTTCGCTCTTTTGGAAGTAAGGATATCTATAAGGCCTGATGTTTGGAGGAACACTTCCTAGAATCAAATGAATAGCATGATCATGATCATGAATAGATGGGAGTCCTTTGGGAGTTTCAAAAACCTTGGAATGATTGTCCAAGACTTTTTGGAGATCTGCAGAAATAGATGATTTTGATGTTGGAACTTCTAGTGAGCATAATTGTGCAATTACGCCTTGTTGTTCTTTCTTTAGAAGCTTTGTCATGACATTAGAGCTTATTATTTTTCCCGGCTTCCCTGCAATACCCCGTAATTCGACTTCCTTTCCTTCTGAAAAAAATTTCAAGAAAAGTTCTTGAAAATTAAAAGCTACCATCCTCAAAGATTGTAACCATTGTACTCCTAGTACAACATCAGCACCTCCCATAGGAATGGAAAGCATTGGACTAGTCAATACATATTCCCCCATGGTTAGCTTGATATTATGGCATTTTCCAGAGCAATTTATAGTTCCTCCATTTGCAACCATCACTCGACATTCTGGTGCTGGGTATAGGAAACAATTTAATTCCTTGGCTACCTTATAATGAATAAAATTATGGGTGCTACCTGAATCAATCAACACTATTACCCTTTTCTTCTTTATATGTCCTTCTATCTTGAGAGTTTGAGGAGTGGTAATTCCCGCCAGTGCATTACACGATATGGTCGGATTCATTTCTTCCTCTTCTAGGGGTGGTTCCTGGTGTATATCCTCTTCTTGTTCATTTTCTTCTTCTTCTTCACAATCTATGTAAAATAATTTCTTCTCAGCACACTTATGACCTTTAGTGTATTTTCTATCACAACTGTAGCAAAGCCCTTTTGCTCTTTTTCCTTCCAATTGTTGTGGTGTCAACCTTGTAGGTTGTGGAAGTCTAGGAGTAGCAACACTTCCATCTTTATAGATGTGAGTGGTAGGCTTCCTTGTCGCCATAATTTTACATTCAATTTTTCTTTCCAACCTTAATGCCTTCTCCAATGAATTAGGTTCCCAAACGCGAACTTCATGTTGGATGTTATCCTTTAAAGTCCCTATGAAGACATCAATCCTGTGTTCCTCTGGAATATCAGTTACCCTTATATTCAATTTTTGGAAGTCCTCAATGTGATCTTCCACTGACCCCTTTTGTTTGAGATTTATCAATTTGCTAAATAAGGTGTTGCTCTTTGTATCCTCATAATGTGCTATCACTTCCTCCATAAAAATTGACCAAGTGACAATTTTTTTACGGGAGGAAAGCCATCGATACCATACAAATGTATTTTGTTCTAAATGTAAAGTTGCAATGCATACCTTTTGTGTGTTTTGCACATTATTGAGTTCAAAATATTGCTCGGTCTGTAGTATCCATGTTACGAGATCCCTGCCATCAAACTTCCTCATATCCATCTTTGGAATATGGTGGTTCTTCAATCCAACATTAGAGTTTATGAAATCATGATTAACAAGTATTTTGTTCTCATCATGAGTTTCCTCTACTATCTTTTCGCCATTACGAATCATTTCTTGTATCAACTTTGTCAAACCTTCCATGTCTTCTTTTAGATCATTCTTCATGTTTTCCATGTTGTCTTTCTTTTTTTCTTCCATGTCCTCCATCTTAGCTTCCACGCCATCCATATTAGTTTCCATGCCATCCATCTTAGCTTCCACGCCTTTCTTCAAACCATCTATATTATTCTTCAAACCATCCATCTTCGCTTCCACACCTTTCTTCAAAACTTCCATTTCATTTTTTGCTGCTCTTTGCGAGATTGAAATTTGGTGCACTTGCTCTTGTAATTTTGATAGATCATGTTGCAATTCTTCATCTTCATGAGTCATAGTAGAGCCTTCTGAAGGCTTAATGGGTGTTGAATTATTTTTACGGGGAATTTTTTATAACCCAATACTGATATCTATTCTACAATATACCCTTCGAATCAATTCAAATTGATTCTTCAAACAAGACTTATGCAATTCAGAAACAAATACACACCTTTTTCTTGCTTTTGATGATCTCGATATTGAAATTGGATTATCTTTGTGATTTCGGCTCTTCAATGTCTGAAATTTAGCACTGAGGTAGCCCTCTGAATCCTCTTTCGAATGCCATATGTCTAACCTGATTTGGATTCTTCAAGGTAAAGCTATGTCCAATCTCCCACAATGACCTGATTATGGACTGGTTCAATAGAGCGAACTTGTACGACTTGCCACGTGTCACTATTTCATCCTTCAGCTTTGAAATTGATAGAAACAAAACTACAGTCTGTATATTTGTGGCCACTTTTTATGGCACTCCAATCCGATGCTCAGAGGGAGAGTTATGAAGCTTTTCCCATGATCACCTCTTTGAGATGAAATTCGGGAGCCTGAAAAAGAACTACCTTCCACAGATCATATCTCCGAAAATATTGCGAACCAAGCTCTAAATTTTTGCGACGAGTTTCCTCAAGATTTCAGCTTCGCGCCCTAAAAATTTCATCTTTTGAACCTTCGTAGAAAAAATTTATAGCGAAAATGACACGACGACCTGTTTAGAGCAGTGAAACCCTAGAATCCAAAGCTCTTATACCAAATGTTGTGAAACCAACTCCAAAAATAGAAGAAAAGAGATATCAATGCCTTAGACATAAGCCACTTTGAGGGGGCAACCTCCAATATGTTACATGAATGAACAATTATTGGATGATACAAATGACCAAAACCTCCTTCTATATATAGGAGTCCATGGGGCCACAATGTAATCCTAGCCAACCTAACAATAATAATTTATGGGCACAATAGTAAAAATATTGGGGTTACAGGGGTACAACAATAACAATAAGGGGGGCTACACTAACATAATAAGGGACCTAACACACATTTATTCACATTTTTAGTTATATTATGCTTATTGAGAAGGATAAAAAGTGTTTGTCATAAAATTTTTCCTAATGTGGTTTAATTGCAGGGAAATGGAGCATTTTTGAGATATTTTCCATGCAGGGGCTCGAAGGAGACAATAAGGAGAGAATCTGGGGGGTTTTCCACCTTTTTAACTCTCGATATCAGACTAATATCACAACACTCTCTCTCATCAACTCCAAGTAATTGGAATCCGAGACACTACTAGTGCAAGTGAGAGTTAATGAAGGACAAGATCCACCACTCTCGAGTTGAAGGAGACAATCACTCTTATTTCCTAGGGAGATGCTAACAACTACCCTGTTGTATAAATAAATAAGAAGAAGAGCTCATTAGGATTCAAGTATTGTTTTCAACTAGATAGCTATTGATCTCAAGAGTTTGGTACTATTATTTTTAACTTTTATTTGATGTATAAGACTTCTACTTTATGATAATGAGAAGTTGGTTATTGAGTTACATATAAGTTAGTTCCATAGGGATGAGACTCTTGGGTTTGGGCCCAAACCAATGGCTTAGGTCCCTCTTGTTTATTTGTGTTTTTATTTCAATTTTAAGTAGTTCATATCCTTCTTCATTTCATTAGATGTTTAGTTACAAAAATCTATGATTCGAAGCTTCTGCACCACCTTTCTTATGGGAGATTGGTTGGAATGATTCATAGTCTCAGTCAAAAATACTATGTTTATGATTTCTTAAAAGTATATGAATGATATTTTCCTTTCTTCATAGTTGTTTTATATATTTTAGAAGCTATATTTGTGATTTTAGTAATGATTATAATCATAGAATAGATGTCATTTAAATTCAATTCATCTTTTTCATCATATTCCTTGTTATTGTATTAATTATAAATGGATGTGTGTGTGACTAATTGTAGGGTTGTGTTCATTTGCAGGGAAATTCACCTCCTTCAACCCCACCTTGGACTCCTCCATCACTTCTTCTCATCTCTCAAGCCCTTATTCAAAATTTTGTTTTCACATTCATTTTATCTAGTAACTCTAAGACACTTTGGGCACTATTTCTAGTGAAATACAGGCCTCTGAGAGGTCCCTAGATTTCCTATAATGCTTACCCAGTCTTCCTTCAATATTCCCAACCTCCATCCACCTCTCCATACTTTCAGTACCTCATTGCAAACTATAAACCCTCTCGGCATCCCTCTTGTAGCATTACAAGCCTTCCTGTAGTGGCCTCATGTAGCATGCCTATACCACCATTTTCTCACACCATATTTTCTCCCCATATCCACTCTATCTCCAGTAGGATAGATAATTACCATCAAATGTGATTTGATGACCAAGAGAAGCATCTAGACCTACCAAACCATTCATTTTCCTCACTGCAAAAACAGGGTAGAATTCGCCTCTCAATTACAAGTAATTTACAAGTTCATTTTCTTATTTATTTTAGCAAGCATGAGTAGGTAGATGATACATGTCATTTTCAGATTAGTTGATGAAATATGCAACTTAAAATAGTCTTCTTTCTGCAACTAGAATGGTTTTCTTTAAACTTCCATGAGAAGCTAGTCAACACTTACAAGTAGCTGATCTGCTTTCCTAAGACAAATTAATTTTTCAATTACATTCAGCAAGGCTTCATTATAGATAAATAAGAGGGATGGTCTTTTGATGCTCTAACCTAATGTCATAGTTAAGGGTGGCATGAGTATAATCCCATATACTGTGCATAAAGCATTGTCACCTCTAAGTTTGTACGAACCTCGGGTTAATAAAAAGAGTTGACAACCCGTTGGGAGTTGCAACACCCTTGGTGGAATACCAGGGCTCACCAATTTCAATTGATTGAACTAACACACACATATATAGACACATCCAATTTTGTTATCATTCATTATTTATTTAGGTTATAATTATTTATACATCTGTGTATAAAATTCATGTTCATGTTATATTACAAATAAGTATTACAATTTTTTATCCAAAATCAATGTCTACGAAATTAATAAAATTAGAAGATAACATTAAATATCTCAATTATCTTGAGATTAATATTACATAATATACATTAAGTAAATATTTCACATAAAAATATCAAGGAACGTAAATTTCCTTAACTTCTCATGGTTAACTTCTCTATATTCAAATATTGACATAAAAATCATATGCTTTAATCCAATCTCCCTCAAACCCTAGACTCTCTCCCCTATTTCCCACATGGATTCACTCCCTGGACAAAGTCCTCCATCCCCTACCTCCCCTGTTATCATTTTATTTCGTGCTTGTTTGATTTAATCAACAAGACTACTAAATCCACCCCACAGAATGCCAAAAGTCGAGGTCCATCTGTCTCGATATCAGAGCATGGCTTTAAATCTCACTAAGAAAGACAAATTTATGGGGATTGGGCTATCCCCTAAAACAATTGCAACTTGGGTGGAGGAAATATGGAAGCCATTAATAAAGGGCTAGCTTTCATTTTCCTTCTATGGTAGAGGATTCTTTGCATTCGTCTTCAAAGAGAAAGAAGATTGAGATCTTATATTCCAAAGTTGTCCATTTCATGGGCTCCAGAGGGATTTATCTCAACTATTAGAATTTATACTTTAGCCTAGAAAATTATATCCATTATGTTATTCCTGTATAGATGAAGCTCCCTCTTTTTCTTCTCCACTGCCAGAATGATGATACAGTTAGAAACATTGGGAATGCTTTGGGAAAATATGTAGATGATATGTAATATTGAGATATACTACAATCCTATGCAAGAATATACATAAAATTTGATCTTGAGAAAGGCCTTATAGAAGTGGTTATTCTAAATATAGATTCTTGGTCTTTCCTTCAACCTTTGGACTATAAAAAACCCCCATTTAAGTGTAATGGATTCTATGAATATTGTCATTTTTCTTAGAATTTACTAAAATCCTTGTCTAAAACTTTGTAATGAGAGGAACCTCATTTTCATGTAAAAAAATAAAATGATGCCCTCCCAAGTAAAATCCTTCTTTAGATAAATAGCCTCCCTTGAATTATTTTCCCTCTTCCTCCAACAGAAGGCCCATCAACTCCTCTCATTTCCTCCTTTGTTGCACCCACCCCCTCTAGTGATTTGATATAAAACCAATAATAAATTATTGCTCAATCTAAATACCCTTTGGCCCAATATCCCATTTATGATCTCATAAAAAATCCCACTCAAGTGGGTAAAGCCCCCTTGGATCTAGCCTCAAAATCTGATGACAATATTAATCATCCTCCTATCAACCCATCCCAATTCTTGATTTTACCTTTGTATATGAGGCCATGGATGAAACCTCTAAAGAAGAAAAGGAAAAATACATAGCTCAACAAGGTTACTAGGAAATCTGGAAGGAAAACAAATAAACACAAACAAGAAGTTACAGTGGAAAAAGAGATGAATTTGAGCACTCAATCCACTTTGGAAAATGACTTTGGACAAATCCTAATAATAAAAAGGATTACATCAAGCCCTAACCCCATGAAAGGGGGTAACAATAAATCCCCTACAAATAATGAAGATAAAATCCTAGAATTTTAGAGGTTTGGGATAAATAGGAAAATAAAACCTAGTTAAAAATATTCTAAGGTTGTAATCCCTCCAAATCCTACTACTCCAACAAAACAAAATGGACTATGATGTTCTTTTGGAATATTATTTGTCTTTACACACTAGAAAAGGCTTACCATTAAGTTCTCAAGGAGCTCCAGGTGTATTTTTTCCTCTTTGGAATCTGTCCCTTTCCCATCTCTTCTCTAGTGCTTCATCCCCACATTGGGTGTTGGCAAGTCTTATTCACCTCCCTTCTAGTGAAAAATTCAATGTGATTAATGTTTACATGCCAAATATTTACCAAGAAAAACTCTCTTGATGGCGCTCCTTAATGTATTTATTAGGTCGAGAGTATGATAAAGAAGACATAAGAGCTTTAACACCATGCTAACATAAAAAGAGACAAAGAGGTGGAAGTATAGTAAGAGACCCCTTGAGGGAGTTTATGGAAGATTTTATCTCATCCTTAGATTTATTGGATGTAAAACCAACAAAAGGAAAATGTGTCTATTCCAGTAGACCTTAGGGATAGGTTACATTGTAGTAAGGATGAATCGGTTCCTGGTCTCTAGTGAGTTCTTGGAGCAATGCAATTCTCTTTCCCCGCACATCTTCCCCTAGTTTGGTTTGAACCATAAAATTATTTCTACGATTCTTTTGAACTCCTTGAATTTTGATCCTTTCCCTTTCTTATATAATCCCTTACGGTTACAAATTTGATCCTTTTTAGATCAAGTTACTCAATCCTAGTTTGGGTGTATTAATGGATCCCTAGTCTTCATTTGGGAACAAAAACTCAAAAAATTAAAAGTTGTCATTAAAAAATGGGTCAAGAAAAACTAAAAATCCCTTGAAACAAATGCATCAAAGTACAAGAATTAATTAGAATAGATTCAATCCATAATATAATAATCCCATTCCTCATTTTAAATATTTGCAAAATAAAGGGATATCTTCTCCAAGTATTATAAAACACTCTAGGCTCATGAGGAAACTTGGAGGTTGACATGCCATGACCTTTGGATTCAATTAGGTGTTAGGAATAACAATTGTTTTCATAAACAAACCAAAGCAAGATAATTGTCAATGATAGTCAAAGAAATAAAAAGGAATATGGCCAACATTCTCCTCCTTCAATGAAATAAAAAAATGCAACCACATCCTTCTTTGAGAATATGTTCTTAGAAGAAGGTTCAACATCTCTAAAGGAATTAGAAAAAATAAAAGTATCCCCTGACTTATTTCCACAAATCATAATTAGGAAATGACATGGGAAATCATAGAAGAATAGGTCTAAAATGTTGTCAAGCAAATAAAACCAAAATAATTCCTTGAGACCTGATGGATGTACATTGCATTTATATTTAAAATATTTGAAATATTATTAAATATGATTTATAAGGAATCTATAGCACATACTCCACTTAGGCTACATGGGAGGTAGCACAAAGTCGTTCTCTATATTTAGACCCATTTCTTTTTGCAATGTATCCTACAAAATCTTTTCCAAACTAATGGCCAATAGAATCAAGTCTTTCCTCTCAAAAATCGTCTATGTAGATCAAAGGGTTTTTTTTTAGATAAGTCAGAATTTTAACAATAGTATTCTAGTGCAAGAAGCCATCCACTCAAGTAAATACCAGGGGGAAAGGAATATGATAATAAAACTTGACATGGCCAATGCATCCTATCAACACTGGCATAGCTTTTGAAGGAGGTCATGGGTTTGGTGATAGAATCATTAATTGGATCTCATCATGTATAAGTGGTCCCTAGATAACCCCCCTCGCTAATGGTAGACCATACTCATTCTTTCAGGAATCTTGTGTGTTAGCGTCTGTCAATCCTGTCAGTCACCAATGATAAAATTATGTTTTTTCATATAGTTGATAGGGTCCTAGGGTAAATTTTTATAGTTTGAATTGGTTTTCAAATAAAAATTTGATCATTGGTTAGTCTACCTAGGTAATTACTACTCTTGCCATCTCCATGGTAAATAAACATCATCATGGTTAGGTCATTGTCCTTTGAAAGAATGGCTTGGTGATTATGGTCATCATCCAGTTTATCTTTCCATGTAGTGTTATCATTAGGTCATAGGGTCAAAATCATGAAAATAGGTCATGACATCATCAAATTCAGCATTAAAAGGAGTAGTGATAGGGAAAAATGTTCAATAATGGTTTCTAGAGTTTATTTGGACCTTTATCAAGATGTAAATATATGTGATAAGGTATCTAAGTTGCAGTACACAAGCAATCAAATCAAATTGTGAAAAGACAAGGTGGGGCCACATCACCACCAAGGAGAAAAATCGATTTCCAGTCTTTAAAAATATCAACCAAGCATGTCATTTGCTCATTTAAACTTCATGAGACATCATTCAGTCACAAAGGAGCTTTCCACCCTTTGAAGATCAATTTTTTTCCTTGGGAAGCTAAGTTTCCTTGCTGCAATGTGCAGTTCACTGGTTGCGTTGCGCTTTTCTCAAGACTGATGTGTTTTTCTTCAAGAAAGGAAATCTATTCTTTTTAGTGGTTTCTACATCAAGATCAGGTTCCAGTACATGCCCTACAAGTAAGTGGGTCATCAATACACCTCTCTTTCATTTCATTTCATGCTTGAAGGCTCATAAATCCCCTCTCCTAGGGGTTGATGTGTTTTTGTTCAAGAAATTCTCTTGGTTCCACTTTTCTAAGAAAAACCCTCAAATTCATGCTCACTCCCCTCCCTCGCATTTCATATACCATCATTAACACTTTCCCTCATCCATTACCCTCATTTTCATCACTTCCCTACAAACCCTAGTCTACATTACACTTTCCTAGGCTAGGATTGTTTTTTTCCCTTTTGCACCCTTTCCCCTCTCTCATTTCCAAAAATTCCACCTCCCTACACTCCCTAACATTTATCCCTACCCCCCTAAATTTTCCCAAGAATTTATACACCCTCAAACCCCTTCACCCCCCTCCATTCCTAAAACTGCCCAAAATCCCCATTTTCCTACACTAAAACCCTAATTTCCCCTCCTAGTGAGCTATGGTTTACTATCGATTCAGAGACCACTTATCAGAGGAGGCATAAGGGAGGTTAGATCATTAGATATGATCCCACTATAGCACAGGATTTCATGGCTACACCATTTCTCAAGAAATCATTCCAAGATGCAGGTTGCCTTGCCTTTTGCCAAAAGATTGAATAACTTGGTTTCAGTGATAAATTTACAAGTGCTTTTGCCACCAGTCTGAGGAGGGATAAGGTGACCATTGCAAGGTTTGAGTTTACTCTTTCAGAAAATGTCATTGCCATAGCTATAGGGATCCCAAAAAATCGAGATTGGTTCAAGAGAAGATACCTAGACATTGAAAACTACAAGATGTTTTTGAAGTTGATTTTTTCTCCTACTAGTATGGAAGGGGCTCAATCCTACTACGATAGTTAAAGAGACATCAACACATAAACAAGAAGCATCATATGAAGAAGAAGAATAGGTACATGTCAATGCTCATATGGCAGAAATAGATATGCATGAGGAGGTAAAATCATATGAGAAAATCATCAAAGAGAAATAAGTTGATATTAGAGAGCTAAAGGACAAGTTGTCAAAGGCAAACTTCATGATCACATTCCTTCAGCGAGAGAACAAGCAGCTCCAAGTCAAGAAACTTTTACTTAGCAAGCCCAAGGAAATTTTGGAGAAGGATGGTGGCAAAGGTAATTCAGTGGTGGATGTTTATGATTTAGAGGATCATGAAGAAAAAATAAAACCAATGAGACCAAGAACAAGAGGCAGATAGAGCAATAAATTGAGCCGTCTCCATCATTAGGTCAAGAAGACTTTGATGACCTAATTGCAGCAGAAATTGAGCAAGATAAGGATTTTTGGCTTGACAAGATCAATTGACACTTAGAAAATATTCTTGATAAGGCTAATAGGAACAATAATCTTTAGAGGCACATGGCCATGCACTATTTCACAAGGAATAGGATCTCTCAAATCATAATCAAACAATTGAATAAAAAGTTGAGGCAAACCCTAATGAGGCAAAAGGAGAAGGAAAATTTTGATTTGTTGACTGAGGCATCCCTCGTAGCCTAACACATCATCTTCCAACTTCATGGGGCAATTTTGGGCAAATTTTGAACAAATTTTGGAAAATTTTGGAATTTTGTTGTTTTTGGCTTAAAACAGGAAATAGTAGACAGCCAAAAGCGCAGCGTCTTGGCGCTGCGCTTTTCCATCAGATGTCCAAATGACCTAAATTCAACATCAATGGATATATAATCACCTTCACATCTCATAAATCCACTTTTTGTGCCATGTTAGAAAACAGGTTGAGAAAAAAGTGCAAAAAATAGGCTAAAAACTCACTTTCTTCCACCTTTTTGACCCAGGCACTGCTCTTTTGGAATGACCTTGGGAAAATGCATTTTCTAATCCTTAGAGAGGCCGTTTTTCTTTCTTAAGGATTCTATGGACAACTATACATCCTAAGCTTTCCAATGATACCTTCCGATCTGTATTTAGAGCTCAGGAAGGAACTCAAAAGTGCCTTCCAAGATGGTGCTATGCTTTTCTCTGTTTGTCAATTTTTCGAGTTTCTTAATGCAAATTTGGTTTTTCATGATGTAATTCCTATTGTTTTGAGTTGATCTAGTGTATATGAATTTAATTAGGCTTTTAAATGACATTTTGATGTAATTTCGAGGAGCATTTATGATGGGTAGGTTAGTCAAAGACTAAAATGAGAGTTTGTTTTAACCTCCCTAGTGTTAGGTTTTGTTGGAGAAATTTGTGTAAACTGATCCTATCTTGAGGGATTCGACCCCTGAAAGAGGGTAATATGGTTTTGGTCTATTTTTATCTATTTTTCATTCAGAATCAAGGTTGGACATCAGTGAGTAGAAGGCTTGGAGTCTTGTGTACAGTTGACATTTGCATAAATACAAGTTCAATTGCATCTATTATATAGGGATTCATGTGGTATGATTTTGTGACATTGTTATTCTACTGTAATTCACTTTTTTGAATGATTGATTCATCTTCTTTCCGTATCTATGCTTTTCAGTAATCTTCCTATAATATGTTAAACAAAATTCTTTAAATTCGTGCTATGTTTTGGTAGGAATTTCATGTTTATGTTGTTCATCTTCTGATAAATGAACTCATGCTTGTCATGCTCATTTTGATCCTTTGATTTTACACCCTACACTACAATTGGAAACATTAAAGTGCCATTGAACATACCTTCCATGCTCCTTTATATCCCTGCAACTGTAGAAATTATACAACATGCATGTATATCTTGGATTCACCCGATCTAACAATGTAATAAAGTTAAATACTAAATCGCTTCTACAAATATTTTATGGAATTAAAAACACAATCGCTAATCACATGAACATGAAGAAATATCAATCACACACAACACAGATAATTTCCCAGGGAAAACTTACAGCTAAAAACCCCCTATCTTCTATATGATATTTAGCATGGATCATGAAACAATTACATACAAAACTCTTCTCACAAGAGCCCTCCAGTACTCAACTAATTGTCTCACACTGTCATATGCAAAATTGACGAACACATAGCCAATTCTCAACCTCCAGACAGCTTGTCTTGCTTGCGCAATCCCTTATGGTAAAGATCCCTAAAATATAGTAATTCTTGCCTGCCTTGACTGTGCAAGTATCATGGGCACTCCAATGGGTGGTTGCTTGCATGTGTGCAACCCAATAATCCTGAAACTAATAGTCAACTTCCCTTTCACCTAGAACTCAACTGGGTCTCCACTGGATTTGACATGCATGTAGTTAATAATAGTAAATCCTCAGTTGCATGTGGGATCACTGATTGTGAATTAATTAATATTTAATTCACTAGATCTCTCACTAGTGTTTCTTCAGTTACAACTAGCACAACTAAGTTTAACTCACTTAACTGAGTTAAACTATTTACAACTTGCACCAATTCATGCACCACTGCACTTCTAACTCTATTACAGCTAGAATTACTCTGCATGCCTCACCAACTACCTATAACTTGAAATCCACTAGCTAGCTGAATTTATCACTTTCAGTTAATTGATTCAAGTCCACATTGAGAATAGATTACAGTTTAATGTCCATCATAATTAAGGGATAGCCAAAATAGACATGCACCAAAAAATAGCACTATGGACCCCACCCTAGTCTGGGTGCTTAATGCAACCAAGTACTGAATGCATTAGGTTCTTAATGCAACCATGTGCTGAATGCATTAGGTGCTTAATGCACTAAGCGTGGGTGTTGAATTTATAGCTAGAATTACTCTGCATGCCTCACCAACTACCTCTAACTTGAAATCCACTAGCTAACTGAATTTATCACTTTCAGTTAATTGATTCAAGTCCACATTGAGAATGGATTACAGTTTAATGTCCATCTTAATTAAGGGATAACCAAAATAGACATGCACCAAAAAATAGCACTATGGACCCCACCCTAGTCTAGGTGCTTAATGCAACCAGGTGTTGAATGCATTAGGTGCTTAATGCAACCAGGTGCTGAATGCATTAGGTGCTTAATGCACTAAGAGTGGGTGTTGAATTTTCTTGTCGAATCTCAACACTCCCTCTCAACAAGAAAGGGGCTATCCTTCACCCCGATCATGTCTCTATGGTATTCAAATTTTCTCGTGGTGAGCGCCTTCGTCAAAATATCTACATCCTAATATTCCGTGGGAATGCACTGAAGCAACATTATCCTTCTCTGCACACAATCTCTGAGATGATGGTACGGGATATCTATATGCTTGGACCTATCATGAAACACAGGATTAATCGAGAGTTTAATGCAACTCTGATTATCACAATGAATCATTGTTAGATCCATCAGAGAACCAAACAAACCAACCAAGATCTTTATCATCTAGATAGCCTCACATGCAGCTTAACTTGCTACCATGTAATCTGCTTCCGCTGAACTGAGTGCCATGGATCGTTGTTTCCTATTGTACCAGGAAAATGTTGTCAATCCAATGCTAAAGATCCCCCCTGATGTGCTCTTTGCATACTACCCAGTATCTCCTTTGCATACTTGCCTTGAGATGCAAAAACTTCACCATCTCGCTGTCATATTTCCAATCCAAGGAAATAATGAAGGAGTCCCATGTCCTTCATTTTGAACTCCCTTGCAAGATCTCCTTGCATGAGTGTATCAGTTTCTCATCACCAATCAAAATTGGATCATCAACATAAAGAACAATTATAAATAGCTTACCCTCAACCACAATCTGGTACAAGTTTGCATCTGCTTCACTTTTGGTGAACCCATTATGGTGAAATAGTTGTCTATCTTAGTGTACCAAGCACAAGGTGCTTGCTTCAGCCCATACAGTGCTCTTTTGGGTCTGCACACATGCGACTCATTGTTGAAGATATCGAAACCTTCAAACTCCGCTATGTACACCTCTTCCTCAATGATCCCATTGAGAAACATAGTTTTCACATCCATATGATGAATGTGTTAGCCCATCTGCGCTGAGAGTGCAAGGATGGATCTTATGGAAGATTACCTTACAACAGGTGAAAAATTCTCATCATAATCTATCCCCTCAATCTGTGAGAATCCCCGGGCCACAAATTTGGCCTTGTATTTCTCCACACTCCCATCAGCAGCTTGCTTTACCTTGTAGATCCATCTCGATCAAACCACTGATCTATCGACCGGTCTTGGGACTATCTCCCATGCACTGTTCTTGACAATGGAGTCATACTCCTCCACCATTGCATCAACCCAAGTTGGCTCCTGCACTGCTTCCTGAAAGGAAGATGGTTCAGTCACAATACATTTTCTCATAAGAGCCATGAATCCAGTAAATCAGTCATGAGACTATCTCTCTCTCCGTTGTGAAGTAGGGGCTCCTACATTCTCTACAGCATCAAGTCTCAATATATTAGCTTCTGTGGTGTAACTTCTTCCATTTATGATGGATGGCTCTGCATGAGTGTTTTCCTCCACTCCATGAACCTCCTCATGTGGTTGATCCACATCTTGAGACTCATCCTTGGGAACCAACAGTTCCTCCTCTGTACACAATTTGAGATCCCTCTCAAGGGACAACCGCATGGCTTTCTCATCAAATTTGATATCCCGTCGCACAACAGTCATTATGCTATTTGAAAAATACACACGATAATTATGGGGTGTTTCAGTGTACCCCACAAAAATCTCAACCTCAATTGTTGGTTCCAGCTTCTTCCTAGCGTCCTTGGTCACATGCACATAAAAAGATGAGCCAAAAATCGTAAAGTGTGAAACATCAGGTTTCTTACCAGTGAAAGCCTCTTCCGGTGTACTCATTCCAAGTACTCTATGAGGACAACGGTTTTGCACATGTACCATTGTATTGCATGCTTCCGCCCACAAATGCATCGGTAGGCCTTGATCATGCAACATCGCTTGTGTTGCACCCACAATAGTTTTGTTCTTCCTCTCTGCGACCCCATTCTGTTGTGGGTTATAAGGTTCTATGAGTTCTCTTCGAATTCCTTCTTTGCTACAGAAGTTCTTGAATTTGTTAGAGATGTATTCTCCACCATTATCACTCCTAAGAGCCTTCACTTGCTTCCCCGGCACTTTCTCCACCAGTGCCTTAAACTCACAGAACTTATAGAATGTTTGATATTTCTTATACATGAAGAAGATCCAACACTTACGAGAAAAGTCATCAAAAAAGATTACATAGTACTTATGCTTTGTTGTTGAAGCAACAGAGAAAGGAACACACATGTATATGTGAACTCTCTCAAGGATCCCCAAAGCTTAGTTTTCCTTCTCATGAAAGGTGGCCTTTACATATTTCCCCATAGTACATCCCTTTCATGTTTCTGACTACGCAAGTGTACTATTTCATGACTTTAAAGGCTCCATAGTGAATATTTCCCAATCGCATGTGCCATAATTCACCCTCATCTTGGCTCACCACTTGATCTACCTTTCCCATCATTTCTGCGCAACCATCTACCTCCAGCTTGTAGATATTCTTAACTTGAATCCCTATCCTCTTTCCTTGTCCCGTTGTTTTATGTTGCAAGAAATATTTTCCATCACTAAAAACAACATCATAGCCTCTGTCCTCCAACATTGCGACTGAGACCAAATTTTTCTTCAGACCTATTACATGCATCACATCTTTGAATTGAAATGGTTTACCTAATACCCTCTGAAAGGTAATTATACCAATCTCGGTAGCATTGTACCGTTCATCATCACCCATTTCAATATGCATCTAGAGGTCCTTCTCCTCCAAGTCACTGAAAAGTTCCTTATCTCCCGTCATGTGGAAGGAAGTGCCACTATCCAAATACCACACAGATCCTAATTCGCTGGACACCATGCATGCAATCAATGAAAATTCAAGCTCAAATTTCCAGGCAAGGGCCTCACCAGTTGCAGATCCTTCAACCTTATTGTTCTTCTTCTTTTGTCGACAGTTAGTAGAAAAATTCCCATGCTCGTGACAGTGAAAACACTTCCCCTTCCCCTTCCTCGCCTTGGCATCCAAAGCACAATCCTATTCATCTTCATTCTTAGATGAATACCCATCTCTAGTGTTCTTTATGAACTCCTCCTACACCAAATCCGACCACAGTCGTTCCCAATCTGGAAATTTTTCCCTTCCATTGACAGAGTCTTAATAACTATGCCAACTCTTGGGAAGTCCTAGGAGAGCCAAGCTCACCAAATCATTTTCAGCAACTATTATTCCAACGCTCCCCAATTCATCCTGGCATTGGACAAACTTTGTTAGATATTTTGGAATAGTGTCTCCCTTTTCCATCTTGATCTTCCTGAGTTTATCTTTGAGCGCCAATTTCCTATGGTTGCTGCTGCTTTGGAATACATCCATCAAAGCCTTCCACAATTCATATGGTGTGTATTTCCCATGGAGGCTTGAGACAATGTGGTGTCGTACTCCCTCCAACATGATCCTCCTCACCTTTTCAACTTTATTTTTCCATGCATCAAGATTTGTAGCATCTGCAGCATCGGGTTTAGGAACATCTTTGTCAATGAATTCCTTCAACCCATTGTCTTTGAGTATTACCTCCATCCTGTCCTTCGAAGAAATGTAGTTCGAGCTACCCTGCATACTCTAACCTCAAGACATTGAAAGACATTTCGATCTTGAATCAGCTATAGCACCAAGAAATCCTTTTTGAAATTCGAATTCTATCCAGTCACAAACTCAGCTCCTTATTCACTTCTGCAATTTCATGTGCTCTGATACCATGTAAAAATTATACAACATGCAAGTATATCTTAGATTCACCTTATCTAATAATGTACTAAAGTTAAATATTGAATCGCGTCTACAAATCTTTTGCAGAATTAAAACCACAATCGCTAATCACATGAACATGAAGAAAGATCAATCACACACAACACAGATAATTTCCTGGAGAAAGCTTATAGCTAAAAACCCCCACTAACTTCTGTTGTATATTCAACATGGATCATGAAACAATTTCATACAAAACTCTTCTCACAAGATCCCTCCAGTACTAAGCTAATTGTCTCACACTGTCATATGCAAAACTGACCAAGACAGCCAATTCTCAGCCTCCAGATAGACTGTCTTGCTTGCACAATCCCTGATGGTAAAGATCCCTAAAATATAGGAATTCTTGCATGCCTTGACTGTGCAAGTATCATGGGCACTCCAATGGGTGTTTGGTTGCATGTGTGCAACCCAATAATCCTACAATTGATAGTCAACTTCCCTTTCACCCAAAACTCAACTGGGTCTCCACTGGATCTAACATGCATGCAGCTAATAATAGTTAATCCTCAGTTGCATGTGAGATCACTGATTATGAATTAATTATATTTAATTCACTAGACCTCTCACTAGTGTATCTTCAGTTACAACTAGCACAACTGAGTTTAACTCACTTAACTGAGTTAAACTATTTACAACTTGCACCAACTCATGCACCACTGCACTTCGAACTCTGTTACAACTAGAATTACTCTGCATACCTCACTAACTACCTCTAACTCGAAATCCACTAGATAACTAAATTTATCACTTTCAGTTCATTGATTCAAGTCCACATTGAGAATAGATTACAATTTAATGTCCATATTAATTAAGGGATAACCAAAATAGACATGCACCCAAAAATAGCACTGTGGGCCCCACCCTAGTCTGGGTACTTAATGCAATGAGGTGCTTAATGCACTAGGAGTGGGTGCTAAATTTTCTTGTTGAATCTCAACAATGACTACACTCTTTTAAATCTGACCTAGTTTCCTTGACCTCTCCTCCTAATCTAGCAAAAACCATAAATTTTCTAAACCCTAGAGCTCAGACCTAGCCTAATATATTTACCCTTATTTAGTCATATTTTGGCTGCAACATCACAAAGAGAGCACTCTCTGATTTGTTAAGGCTAGCTACCAAATCCTAAGTGGTTTGAGGTTACCTTCGTCGGTTTTCATTCTCAGCCTTGGAACACTATGGAGGATAACACTGTGGTTTGTGACAAGGTTGTCCCCTTTCCCATACTCTTTAAATTCTAATGGATGAAACCTTGAGTAGAAATTTTTATTCTGAAAGGAGGGTTAGTAGCATTCCTAGATTAAGAATAGTGCAAGGGATGAATAAAATTAACCACTCTCAATTCACATATGATACCATGTTACTAGGTGATGCATCCATAGTCATAGCCTCAAGATTTAAATATATCATGAACCTTTTTTCCTTAATTTATAGGGGGGTGGTTAATAAGTCCAAAATTCTAATCTATGCCTCAAACATTTGCTATCTCCCCAAGGGTTATAGCCCTAATTCTTAAATTTCCTATCCTGGAAACTTGTTGTTCCTTTAAATACTTAGGTATCCCCCTTTAGTTCTAGTCTCAAAGTCCTAAAATATGAAACCCTATTATCCATAAAATAAAATATAAATTCACTTAGTGGGGGGTTAAATAGCTCAATTTAGTAGGTCAAATAGTTCTTCTAAAGTTTTTTATGTCAGCCTACCCCATTTTTTAGTTATCGTCCCTTTTAGCCCCTACAAGAGTTAAACAGACAATTGCTAAATAACTAAGGTATTTTTATGGGAAGGAGGAAATTTGAATCACAAAAGATTTCATTTGGTGAATTGGAACATCATCAGATCAGAAAAATCCCATGGGGGACTAGGCACAAAAGATCCTTCTATTGTAAATCTTGCATTAGGAGCTAAACTTGAAGGTTTTAACCCTGTATAGAAATTACCTACAAACGAATTATTTAAATATATACACACACACACACACACACACACACACACAATGGTGAGAACATAAAATATGCACTGATATTTTTCTCCTGAAACTCAAAACAGAGAAAACATATAGTTTTTCATTATATTCCTTTCAATGTTACAATACATTATATTTATGTCGAAGAATTCATAAATCCCCGATCCATTAACACTATAGTTCCCTTGACTAGATCTACAAAATACATGGTTAAAACCATCATGCCCAAAACCATGCGAAAAACCATGGGTGGGTTTTCCCACCATCCTTGGTTCCACCCCCCATCCTTGGGTAACAAATTTTACAACTAGTCGTGAAAATAATATAACACATGCCAAACATTCTACCACTTGTTTTCGTTGCACATAGGGGGCCATGGGAGTATACAATATATGGTCCAAGGACACAACACCCATCATTTTTGTACACCAAGAAAACTTCTCAGATCTCACAGACTATGTCAATGCATCTACAAAATTCTTTAAAGTTTCCACCTTTACCAACAACTCCTTTTTGTCTTCAATCATATCCCTCACAAAGTGATATTGAACATAAATTTGCTTTGTCTTTGAATGATAAGTAGAGTTCTTTGCCCATAAATTTTCACTTTGGTTGTCGCAATATATCCTTATAGCTCGTTGTACCAACCCTATACCTAAACACAATCTTTGCAACCAAATTTATTCCTTGCTTGCATGAGTGGATGCCATGTATTTAACCTTTGTAATTGAAAGTGCCACTACATACTATCTCTTTCTCATTTAACTGGATACTCTTCCAAATAGGTTAAACACATACTCACTTTTAGATCCTCTCTAATTCAGATCTCCAGCTCAATCTACAATAATAAATCCATGTATTCTTAACACTTTGACCAATCCTAGTCTTCCTTGGTGGCACAAACCATGATCGCTAGTGCCACGCAGATACGTGAAAACCTGCTTTACTATTGTTTAGTGTTTCTTCCCTGGTTTTGACATAAACCTGTTGAATACTCCCACTACATGTGCAATTTCTAGTATCATACAGATCATTGCATACATAAAACAACCAATTGCACTCACATATGGAACACGATACATTCATATATAAAAATATGAACTACACTCATATATGGAACATAGGACATGTCTCTTCCTCTTCATGTGTCTTGGGACAGTGTTCCATAGATAGCTTTAC
The DNA here is from genome assembly GCA_034641835.2 of Pinus albicaulis. Classification (NCBI taxonomy): domain Eukaryota; kingdom Viridiplantae; phylum Streptophyta; class Pinopsida; order Pinales; family Pinaceae; genus Pinus; species Pinus albicaulis. The sequence goes on from CM076574.1 coordinate 43,380,918, forward strand.
ACCTATAGAAAAAAGAACAATCACTAGTTTATTGTCATTCATATTAAGCCTCTGCAATATTGTCTCAGCATACTTTCTCTAATTTAACCAGGGCTTCCTCTTTGTCTGGTCTCGTTTAATTTCCATTCCCAAAATAAATTTTTCAACACCAAGATCCTTTATGTCGAATTTATGTTAATTTTTGCAAATAGGGTAAAATTCCACCTTGGATAGCTCAAATGACAGAGATGATCATTTCATTGAATTCCTATTTTCGAGAGCACCAAATTCCACCTAAATATCAGCTCATTTGGACAAGAAGAAATTGGTTTTTGAATTTATGAACCCACTCATGTATATTGGATTAGGTTGGCCCTTTGCACATTTACCAATTGGACAGGTCGACCTCAACACCAAGTGGACCCTCATGGAAGCCTAAATAGAAGAGAACTCAAGCTCATTTGGACACACTCATCACATAATCTCTTCTCCTCTTTTATTGTCTTGGTCTACACATTTATGACGGAAGAATTTCGTGCAAAGGGTCTTAAACTACAAATTTGTGGCTCACACACATCTAGGGTTTGTCGCACGTAAATCACTGAGAATTCATCCTCGGTCGCATGCACATAGTGTTCCTTAGCCTGAATGGGAGGTCAAAGTCGCATACTCCATATCTTGAAGGGAGCAACCAGGGCCTTGAGGAAGATCTGGAGGGTTTCTTCCCAAAAAATTTCCTCAGTGCAGTTAGGAGGCTAAAGTCGCACATATAGTAGCCTGAAGGGAGCAATTGGGGTTTGGAGGCATATCTAGAAGATTTCATCCCTAGTCACATGCTCACAACTCTCCTTAGTGCAACTGGGAAGGCAGAGTCACACACACAGGTCCTTAATAAGTGCGACTGGGGGTTTGAAGTAGATTTGGGTCAGTTTATCCTCATTCACATGCTTAAAGTTATCCTGGGAGTGACCAACCACCCGCATATAGTGTCTAAAGGAGTGACCAGGAAGTTACAATCATTCACAATATATCTTGATGAATGTGACCAGGGTTTTGAGCTAGGGTTTGATAGTTGACTTCATTTGACTTCAGCTGTCTAACAGTTGGATGGTTTCTCTCTACTTTACTATAATTCTGAAAGTCTGCATTTTATTTTGTATTGGGTAAATATTTGTTGGAAGTTTATGTATTAGACTCATTTTACTCTCTGCTATAACTTTTGATGACGATCTAATAAGAAGAAGATTTTAAAGGGTTTTCTCTGGTCTTTGACCAATCTGATGTCTCTTATGGTTATGTTATTGTCTCCTTTGTCATTCTCTTATATTGTTCTATCTTTAGTTACTACTTATGATTTGAAACATTGTTAATGCACTTCTTAATAAAGAATTGATTTGGGATGAAGTAATTTAATCAACATAGAAAAATTTGAAAAATTAATATGGTATCAGAGCTAAGGTGAAGGAAAATCCAAAAAGGATACAAGCATTGAAACCATCTTCTTTGGAAAGTTGAAGGAGCTTTTCTAGTCAAAGTCAAGATGTCTTCCTCTAACTTCAAGGAGCATGAAAAGTTGGGTGATGCATCAAAATTTGTTGCATGGGAAGTTAGGTTGGAGATCATAACTGAAAACAATGATGTGCTAGAATATATTTAAGGAAGAATGCCTGATCCTCCAAAAAATGCTTCCGCTTCCCTCAAAAATGAGTACAAGAAAGGTGATTCCAAAGCAAAGAAACTTATAGTTGTTGGTTTACAATATCATTTGCTTGCATATGTTGGAAATTTAAGGAAGTATTAATACATGTATGACAAGATAGATGGCATGTATGAAATCAAAAATTTGAATGAAATCATCACCTTGAAAGATTAACTCAAAGAAATCAAGATGAACAACCAAAGGAGAATATGTACAATCCTATCTTATGAGGATATCTCGCCTTAGATATCAATTGCAAAGAGTTGGGGAAAATGTGTCTAGAAGGGAACTAGTGGTTGTGACTCTCAGAGGTCTCCCTCCTATTTGGGAAACCTTCATCACTACAATAAGCAACAACATTGTCCTCCCGTCATTTGATGAAATTTTTGGAAAGCTTACTCAAGAAGAATCAAGGATGATAGCAATAGGAAGAGTTCAAAAACATGAAGAGGGAGAGTCTATTGCATCTATCTCTCATGAAAAAATAAATAAGAAAGGAAAATGAGGTCCATCAAAATCAAGAAAGCCTCCTCCTCGCCACTCAAATAGAAGGAAGGAATCATCATATGATGAATTCTATAATTGTCACAAGAAGGGCCATTATGCACGATATCGTCCCAAGAAAAGAAAAGAACCACATTACAATATTAAAAGAAACAACAATAAATACAATAATCAAAGAATAAAATATTATCAAATAAATAACCGAAGATATGAAATCAGAGAAGAGATATTTCAAGATATTGTGAAGAAGAACATCCTCCTCAAAAGAATTCAAGGGTTCCCGGATATGAAATTAATGTTGTAAATAAATCTGAATACATTCTTACTTCTGCTCTTACTATTTTTGCTCCTCTGAATGTGTGGGACATTTGGTCGGTTGATAGTGGGGCCACTCATCATTTCTCTGGATACAAGGAAGTCCTCTCTAATATAGTAGAGAGGGAGACTAAGTTGAATATAATTAGTGGAGACAACTCCACTCATCCCATGAAAGTATTTGGTTCCGTAAAATTTCATTTTAATTATGGGGAATAAATTTTGATGCATGTTGTTACGTATGTGCCAAGATTAATGAAGAATCTGGTATTTATATCTGCATTAGAAGATAAAGGGATGAAGGTTTCCCTCATAAATAGAATTTTTTTGACTTGGTCTGTTGGTTCACCTATGAGAGATGCATTCACATTAGGATTAATATTTGAAGGACCCTATAGAGTCACTAGAAGGCCACTTCTAGCATTGGTTGTTAATACCAATCACCTGAGCGAGTTGTGGCACCGTAGATTGGCTAATCTACATTATGATTATCTTCTGAAATTGAATATGTTGGTCTCAGGTAATACTGATGTTCAAAGCCATCATGATGGAGTGATTAGGGGCACATTTTTATGCTCATATTGGCTCAGAACCTGAACGATCGCGTAGTGCTTGCAGTTCTGAATTAGATGCACTTTGTTTCACAAAAAATGGTCATCGTATGCTCCCATAAACAACTTCTGTCCGCTTTTCCAAATGGGTAAATTTAAAAAAAAAACAACCAGTTTCCCATTCAGTAGTTTGTATTTCCACTTGGCAGCATGGCATTGGTTCGTATTTTGGGTGATGTGTCGAGTTTTTATTGGTCAATTTTAAGCCAATCGGGTGATGAAACGTGGCAATCCTAAAGGCTGCCACATATCCCCCCAGATTGTATGGTGGTATAAAAAATTTAGGATAGGTCTGGGTGGAGGCACCAAGGTTCGACCCCGTGACCTCTCGCCACACAGCTACACAAGTTACCGTCTCACCTACCGGAAGTCCTTACAATGTATAGCCTTCAGGTTATATTTGGATCAAATTAAAGTTTGTGGCAGGGGTAAGCGGGGGCCAACCCCCAGTCCACATGACTACGCACCCGAACCACCGGCAGGAGCTCCATACCTTAAGCGAAATTAAAACTCTTAAACCACGATTACTTATCCTTAATCATGTTTAATTAGCGCCAATCCAAATCTTAATGTGGATTTATTTAAGTGCAAGATTAGTGCGTTAAGTGCACTTAATTAGCGCTTAAATACACTTAAAATTAATTGTGCACTAATTGGTAGACCTTGTAATATTCCTAATTAGTCATGAGCTAATTGGAATATTCATTTTTGTTTTATTACTTTTTTTAAAGAATAAAAGAGCAAAGGAGGCCCATAATACTCCTTAATAATGAACAAATCAATGCCAAATGTGAAAAGGCTAAATCTTGGTTGTTAAATCAAGCACCCTTAGGTGTGAAAGGGGTTGGACATTTTGACTGGGTCAACCTTGACCAAATCTATAGCGTTGTCATGGAGGAGTGGCCATCAATGAGGCACAGCGCAGTTTTAGATGGAGATGCCTTGTGTGAAAGAAGTGATCTCATTGGAAGTGGTTTAGGGTTTGCAAGCTCTTAACTTATAAAAGGAAGAGGATGGAAGCATTTGAAGGTTGTTGATGATATGATATTTTTCTGGCTATATGGTTTGTTTAGATATATATCTATCTCTTGTTGTTTATTTGAGGTTGAATGTTGTTTAGCATTGGGTGTTCCTCGTCGAGAATCCCACCTCTTCCCATTGAGTAGCTCTTGGGAGAGTTTGCATTGTATTTTCCACTATCTGGCTGAAGGCGAAGCTTCTTCTTTCAATTACAACGTAGATCCTATTGAGGGTTTGGTTGTCTTTGCAACCTGCAGCAAGTGGAGGCTAGATCTTTCAGATCTAGGCCATTTCAGTGCTCCTTTTAGGTGGAGGAGGCTTCTAATCCATTGGGAGGAGAGTATTGGATGACTTGGGATTAATTTTCAAATCTTGGCATGTGCCCAACAACATTTTGATCCCTATAGCACATTTTTACTTCCAGATCTGCGTTATTCCTGTAGGTGTAGTTGCAAGGTGTTTTGGCACACCATTTGGAGAGTTGGTTTTCAAGTGTTGGGGATCTGCCCTTCACTTTGGAGATCCATTGGAGGATATCATTCTCGTGTTCATATCAGATCAGAACCACTTTCAAGATTTGAATATTTCTGCAGATCTGTAGACTTAGATCTCATATCTACAACTTGTACACGGTGTATTGCTGAAAATCCCAAGGAGAATCTTTAGAGGAGCCTATATGGTGTATGGATATGTTATAGATCTTACTTTTTATGCACTTATCTACTCTAGATCTAATGTGTAATCTACAGCTGTTGCAGGCCAATAAAATAATGTTCTAAGGCCTTTTACAGTCTTTATATATGGTTGTAGCACCTCTTTTTGAGGATTTTCTTTCATTGGAGACTTGTATTTCCTGTTGTGCATCTTATGGGCCATCTTTTACATCTATTTTGTTGTTGTAAATACAAATGAAAGGTCTCAATTTTGGCCTCCTACTTTTTTTATGATGAACTACGTTATTTTTATAACATTCTGCATTGTATTGCTCCATTCCCCATTTGGGAATATTACAGACCTTCATATTCGAGATAACTGCCAGTTTTAACTGTAGTTAACTAGTTTAGGGCCAGTTTTGGTGGCAAAATTGAAAATTCCATAACTTTGGTAATTTTTGACCATTGAGGCTCAGAAAGAGGCTAGCTAACCATTTTGAGCCATTCTAGACTCATTGGAGCATGTTACAAGAGAAAGGAGCATTATAAACATGTAAATTTGACAATTTGAGCATAATATAATGGCCCAAGCCATGGAAGATGGACCAAGTAGATGTAGCCCAGGAGGGGTGAACTCCTTCATCAAATATATGTGTTATATTTATGTATGGTGATGTTCTGTACTTTATTTTCTGCTATTCATATCTTGTTTTTATGTTAAATTTCTCACTAAATTGACATGAAAAACACACATGAGACTTGATAATTTGCAAGAAACCTTGACCCCTTAAGAACACATAAGACATTGAATGTATAATCTGAATGAGTAATTAACACAACAAAATTAGCATACTCCATTCAGATCATTTTTGGTATCAGAGCTCAAGTTCATTAGGTTTTTTTGTGCAATAAGGGATATAATTGTTTGCAAGTTTGTGTCACGCTTACAAGGTTAAAAATTAAAAGAGGAGAAGGGAAGTTGGTTGAGAACCCTTCAGTTGGGTCAAGAGGAAGAAGGGAAATGTTACCAAAGTCTTCAACACCAACACATCCTCAAGTTTAATTTGGGTCCTTAGTGAGCATGTCTCATGAAGGAGATCCTATCATGATAGAACATGAGAGAGCATTTAGGAAGGAATTATTTGATATGATTGAGATGGTTAAAGTCCTCTATGAGGAAAGGAAAATAAGGATGCAAGGAGAGATTTCAAGGCCTCCAAGAGGAGGAGGCCATGGAGATGGCAAGAATCCACCATCCACTCCACCATCATCCTCACCACCATATTCACCTTCCTCATCATCATCTTCCACTACCATAACTCTTCCATTTGTTCATACACATACTTCCAAAGGAGCTGGTAAATCACCTTTTCTTAAACTTAATGTTAAGTTTGAGCTTCCAATGTATAATGGCGAAGTGAATTCAGAGAAGTTGGATAATTGGATTCGTCAATTGGAGGTTTATTGCAGAATTCAAAACCTTCAAGAATATGACATAAAGATTCAATTGGCTTCCTTGAGAATGGAGGGATCAACACTTGTATGGTGGGAAGCAAAGACACAAGAGGAGATTAAGAAACATTGTAAGACCTCAATGTCTTTGTCAAATTTTATTTCTGCCATTAAAAGGCAATTCTATCCTCTAGCTTACATGCAAAAATATATTATGAGTTGGCAAAATTTTAGACAATTGAAAGGAAAAAGTGTGCAAGATTATACTCATGAGTTTAGGAGAAGAGATCTTATGTTAGGAGTTTATTTGCATAGCCAAGAAAATTTGTTGAAGTACATAGGTGGATTTCATAGTTACTTGAAACATACCATCCTCATGTTTAATCCCAATATTTAGATGAGGTATGTGTGCAAGCTACACACCTTGAGGCACAAGGGAAAAATGGGTAAAAAGAAACCATTCAAGGATGGTGAAAAAGGAAAGGGTTTCAAGGGTAAACAAAAGAAGAATGAATCCATTAAGAAAGAAGGGGAGAAAACCACATGTACCCATTGTTCCAAAGAGGTTCATGATGAATCCCACTATTGGAAACTTCATCCAGGATTGAGGCCTAAGAAATTCAACAATAAGGGGAAACAAAAGACAACTGCTACCACACAACAGGATCTTGGATCTGATTCAAGAAATGAGACTAAAATTGCAGCCATGGTCACAAAGGGAAAAGAAGCCATAGAAAATATTAGTTCCTCAAATTGTCACAATAACACTCCAAATGAAGAAGCAATAATAGAGTTGTTTCATGTAAGAGTGATCTCAAAACATACAAAAATTGACATACTATTTGATAGTGGGTCTCAAGAGAACTTAATCTCTGAAGACTTAGTCAAGAAGCTAAATCTTGAAACCTTACCTCATCATAATCCATACCCATTGGATTGGATAACCAAATATACAAACTTACAGGTTATAAGAAAATGCATTTTCCGATTTGCAATTACCACAAATTTTATTGATGAAGTTGAGTTAGATGTTGTACCACTTGACATATATAGAATTTTTTTGCGTAGCCCATACCTCTATGATAGGAAATCATTGTTCTATCGCCATGATAAAAAGTACCACTTGTTCAAATATGGAGTGGAATATATTGTGATATCTCATCGCAAAAAGATAAACCTCTCTTTGGTTAATGTTGGGCAAATGAAGAGACTAGTAAACTCAAGAAAAAACTTTGTGCTTCTTATGATCAAACAAAATAATGATAACGATTTTGAATATTTTGAAGGTTGCAATGATAGATTAAATATGATTTGTTTGATGTGGTAAGGCAGTATGGCGAGATGATTCAAGAGCCAAAGGGGTTACCTCCCAAGAGGGGAAGCCAACATGAGATATAGCTGCAGCAGGATGTTCCACTACCTAACATTGGCATGTATCACGTGTTGATAATGGAAAGTGAAAAAATCAAGAAGAAATTCCAAGAAGTGTTGAACAGAGGTATCACTCATCCATCTACCTTGACATGTGGTTCACCGATTGTATTGGTACCCAAGAAGGATGGCATGTGGCATATGTGTGTCGATTTATATACACTCAACAAAATCATGATAAAGAATCGTTATCTAATCCCAAGGATTGATGATTTTCTTGATCAATTGAGGTATGCAAAGTATTTCACTAAGTTATATTTAAGAAGTGGTTATCATCAAGTTAGAATAGTTGAAGAGGACATATGGAAGACCGCGTTTAAAACTAAACAAGTATTGCTTGAGTGGCTTGTTATGCCTTTTGGTCTTTGAAATGCTCCAGCTACTTTCATGAGAGTTATGAATGATGTATTAATACCATTTCTAGATGAGTTTTTCATTGTATAGTTAGATGATATTTTGATATTCAACAAATCACGAGAAGAACATGTCATGCATGTGAACAAGGTGCTTGATGTCTTGAGAAAAGAGAAAAAAAATTTGAAGATGTTAAAATGTGAATTTGGAAAAAATTCTTTAGTGTATTTGGGACACATTGTTGGATGAGGTGAGCTAAAGATAGACCCCTCTAAAGTTGATGTCATTTTTAATTGGCCTACACCCAAGTCAATTATGGAGGTAAGATGTTTTCTAGGAGCAACACAGTATTGGAGGAAATTCCTTGCTAATTTTTCCTCTATTTCAGCTTCATTACATGCATTGACAAGTGTTAAGAAAGTCTTCCAGTGGGGAGGCAATTAGCAAAAGGAGGAAATTCATTGCTAATTTTTCTTCTATTGCAGTTTTGTTACATGCATTGACAAGTGTTAAGAAATTCTTCCAGTGGGAAGGAAATCAGCAAAAAGCATTTGGTGCTTTGAAGCAAAAGATCAATTCAGCTCCAATATTAGCATTACCGGACTTGAGACAGCCCTTTGAGATTTAGATAGATGCAAGTGAATATGCCATGGGCATAGTCCTCTTAAAACATGGTAAGCCTATTTCATTCCATTCAAAAATGTTTAATGGTGTAGTGATAAATTATCCTACATATGAGAAGGAGATATATACATTGGTACAAAGTGTGGAGAAATGGAAACATTATTTGATGGGAAAGGAAACCATCATTCACACTGATCACAAACCATTTCAATACTTGCAATCACAAACCAAATTGCAGCAGTCAAGGACTTTTGATGGATGGGATTCTTGCATCAATTCCACTTGGTTATCAGGTATAAGAAAGGTATATACAACAAGGTTGTTGATATGCTTTCTAGGCCTATTATAAATGTGGCTACTTTACTCAAGAATACTTTTGATTTACATTAAAGTTACATTGAACAATATGCTCTTGACAATGAATTTAAATATGTTTATGAAAACTTGAGTCAAGGTTTCCAAGTTCAAGAATTATATTATCATGTTGATAATAACTTCTTGTAACATTTGAGCAAGCTTTGTATTCCACAAGGTGAGAGAGTGAATGTCATAAGGGAAGCACACACTTCTCTTATTGCATGACATTTTGGTGTAAGCAAAACAATGGAAAATATTTAGAGGTAGTGTTATTGGCCTTTTATGCTTGAAAGTATGTCACGTTTTATTAAAGGATGTTCTTTATGTGCATTCAGTAAGCCTAGTAATAGGAAGATAGGATTGTACACACCACTTCCAGTTCCTTCACGTCCATGGGAAAGCATCTCAATGGATTTTGTAGGAGGTCTTCCTTTGTCGAAAATAGGTCATGATTATTTGTTTGTAGTTGTGGATAGGTTCAACAAAATGTGTATTTTGATGCCATGTAAAAATATATTTATAGGTGAACAAACATCTCATCTTTTCTTTCAAATGTATGGGTTCATTTGGATTTCCTACATCTATTGTAAGTGATCGAGATTCTCGGTTTTCTGAGAATTTGTGTTCAAGTTTGTGGGACTTGATGGACACTAAGTTGAAGAAGAGTACAACCTTTCATCCACAAAAAAATGGTCAGACCGAGGTGGTTAACAGAATAATCATTCATCTTGTTAGAGGATATTGCAGCAAACATCCTAAGTTGTGGGATGAACAGTTGCATTACATTCAACATGCTTACAACCATGCCAAACATTCTTCTACTCAAACATCACCATTTGAGGCATTTCTTGGTTACTTGCTAAAGCCACCATTGGATTTCATATTTGGGAAATATGTAGTTATCGATGGACATAGAAACATAGATAAAGCAAAAAAAATATTTGAGAAAATTCAGTTGATTCATCAAACAGTGTAAGAGAAACTAGAGAAAATTCAAAGCAAGTACAAGGCAAGGCATGACAAAAATCGGGTGGATCATAAGTTGCAAGTTGGTGATGAAGTTTGGCTTCACATTAGAAATGAAAGGCTTCAAGGAGAAGGTAAAAAGTTGAAACCAATCCGTTATGGTCCTTTCAAAATTCTGGAAAAGATTGGTAACAATGCCTTCAAGCTTAATTTCCCTTCATACATGCAAACTTATTCAGTTGTTAATGTTGAAAATTTGAGATTGTATGAGCCTCCTTTGATTGAAGATCAAGAAGACAATGTTCAGCTGCCATATATTGAATATTTTTATCCATATTTCTTTGTTAAGCTACAACAAAACACCATACTTGATAGGAGGACAAGGACATCGACAAGAGGAAGTGTCGATTATCTTCGAGTGGGGCTTAAAGGAAAAAATCCTTCAAAAGCCAAATGGATTGAAATTGGGAAGGTTAGGGAACTATACCCTCACTTGTTTAGCAACTGAATATGATATTTTGGGGTCCAAAAGCTTCCATTGGGGAGGAATGATCAAGGGCTCAATTTTATGCTCAAAAATCAAAGTGCTCATATTGGCTCAAAACCTAAACAACTGCGTAGTTCTCGCCGTTCTAAATCCGACGCACTTCGTTTCACGAAAAATGGTTGTCGTATGCTCCTGGAAACGAATTTTGTCCGCTTTGCCAAACAAGTAAATTTGAAAAAAAAAGACAGTCAGATGCCCAATTAGTATTTTGTACTATTAATGTGGCATGTTGACTGTGTAGGTCAATTATTTTTGCATTTTCTAAAAGTTAATGGGAAGATTCCACTTGGTAGCATGGTATTGGTTCGTATTTGGCATGATGTGTCGAGTTATAATTGGTCAATTTTAAGCCAATCGGGTGACGACACAGGGAAATCCCAAAGGCCTCCACGTGCCCCCCCAAGTTGTATGCTAGTATAAAACTTTTGGGACAGGCCTGGGTAGAGGCCCCAGGGTTCAACCCCGCGACCTCCCGCGACACAGTCGCATGCGTTACCGTCTCTCCTACTGGAAGTCCTTACAATGTATAGCCTTTGGGTTATATTTGAATTAAATCAAAGTTTTTGGCAGGGGTAAGTAGGGGCCAGCCCCCAGTCCACATGACTACACGCCCGAACCACCGGCAGGAGCTCCATACCTTAAGCGGAATTAAAACTCTTAAACCACGATTACTTACCCTTAATCACATTTAATTAGCGCCAATCCAAATCTTAATGTGGATTTATTTAAGTGTGGGATTAGTGCGTTAAGTGCACTTAATTAGTACTTAAATCCACTTAAAATTAATTTCTCACTAATTGGCAGACCTCCAAATTCGGGGAAACTGCCATTTTTAACTACAGTTAACTACTTAAGGGTCGGTTTTAGTGGGAAAAATTGAAAAGGCCATAACTTTGGCAGTTTTCGACCAACTGAGGCTCATGAAGAGGCTAGCTGACCATTTTGAGGCATTCTAGACTTATTGGAGCAAAGGAGCATTGTAAACAAGTCAATTTGACAATTTGAGCATAATATAGAGGCCCAATCCATGGAAGCTGGACCATGGAGATGTAGCCCAGGAGGGGTGAACTCTTTCATAAAATACCTATATTAATGTTATGTATGGTGATGTTCTGTACTTTATTTTTTTTTGTTCAACTCTTATTTTTATGTTAAATTGCTCACTAAATTGACATGAAAAACACACACGAGACTTGATAATTTGCAATAAACCTTGACCCCCTAAGCACACATAATACATTGAATGTATAATCTAAACGAGTAATTAGCACAACAACACTAACATAGTCCATTCAAATCATGGATTATGCCCAGAATTTGCGAGCGGAAAGAATACAAGGGGGACATTCCCCTCTAATGAAAAAATAAAAAATGACATCCTTAATCTCATTCATTCTGATTTATGTGGTCTGATTCTTGTGCATTCTATTGGTGGTCATATCTAATACATCAACTTCATTGATGAATTCTCAAGAAATACATGGATATACTACTTAAATCACAATGTTGAAGCCTCTGAATTGTTCAAAGAATTCAAATCTTTGATCGAAAATCAAACAAGGAAGAGACTCAAAATATTCAGGCCCGACAATGGAGAGGAATATATTTCAAGTGAGTTCATAGAATTTTGCAATAAATAAGGGATCAAGAAGGAAAAAATTGTGCCATATACACCCGAACAAAATCTATTAGCAGAAAGGAAGAACATATCTATATTAGAATTTTCCCGTGCCATGATCCATGATCAAAAGGTGCCAAAGCTCCTTTGGGGAGAAGCCACACATGTTGTTGTATATGTTCAAAATAGGGTGCCTCATCAAGCATTTGAAAACAAGACTCCCGAAGAAATATTCATAGGTATCAATCCTAATATTATCCATCTTCGTATATTTGGATGCCCTGTATACTTTCATGTGTCGAAGGAAAAAAGGAACAAGTTGGAAGCTACAAGAAGGAAAGCTACATTTGTGGGTTATTGTGAAAATTATAAAGCATATAGAATATATATTCCTGGTAAAAGGAAGGTTTAAATTATCGGGGACATAACATTTGATGAAGATGCAACTCTTGGAAAAGCAAGAGACCTTCCTCTGCCTCCTCCGAAGAAGAAGAAGAATGACGACTAGGATATTCTATATGGTCCTTATGTACCCGAGTCTGAGACTGATATTGTTGATGATCCCATTAAGCCTATGGATCCCTTAGATCCTCCTCCAAGTGATCCTCCTACTAGGAAGATACCACTTTGGCTCTACGACACTCTACATGATGTTGGAAGACATGTTCTCGTTCGAAGTTCATTCAAAGAAAGGAAGAAAACATGCAGGTATCAGGGATATGTTGCAGCCATGAGCACTATGATTCAAGTCGAACCCTCCACTTTCAAAGAAGTCGTAAAAGATAAAATTTGGAAGGATGGTATGGCCTATGAATATGAATCGATCGTGAAAAATGATGTATGGGATGTTGTGTCGAGACCAAAGGGAAAAACTATGGTGACTTCAAAATGGCTATTCAAGATCAAGAATAGGGTTAATGGTAGCATTTAGAAATATAAGGAAAGGTTTGTGGCTCGACGATTCACACAGAAAGGGGGAGAAGACTATGATGATATATTTTCACCTGTGGCCTGATACACCACCATTCGTTCGATAGTAGCCTTTGCCGAAAGTCAAGGATGGACTCTTCATTAGATGGACGTAAAGACCACATTCCTCCATGGCATGTTACAGGATGGCGTGTATCTTGAAAAACCACATGGATTTGAAGTAGAGGATCGAAGAACACATTTTTGCAGGTTGAAGAAGGCATTGTATGGTTTGAAGCCAGCTCCTCGAGCTTGGTATGCACACATTGACAGTTATTTGATGAAGTTGGGATTCACAAGAAGCAATGTCGATCCCAACCTCTACTTCAAGGTAGTCCAAGGTATTTCATGATTTTGGTTTATATGTTGACAATATATTGTTAATAGGTAGTGAGCCTCTGATGATTGAGTGTAAGAGGGAGTTAGACTCTGAATTTGAGATGAAAGACCTTGGAATCATGCACTACTTTCTAGGCCTTGAGGTGTGGCAAAAGCCTAGTGAAATTTTCCTTTCACAAGGAAAATATTTTGTGAAGCTACTGGAAATATTTGGAATGACATAATGCACATATATGGCTACACCAATGTAAATGAACTTCAAGAAGTTATGTGGAGAAGTTGCAGGACCCGATTTGGAAAATCCATCCAAGTATAGACAATTAATTGGGGCTTTTATTTTCCTTGTAAACGCTCATCCATAAATCTGCTATGTTGTGAAAAAATTGAGTCAATTCATGGCCGAGCCCCTCCATGCACATTGTATAGCTTCCAAACACATATTGAGATATTTGAATGGGTTGATCACACTTGGTCTGAGATATTCTGCCAGAGATGTTCGACTTCATGGATACACTGATGTTGACTGGGAAGGAAATGTTATCAACAAAAAGTGTACATATGGATGCTTTTTAGTATTGGATCTTCCATGATATCCTGGATGATTAAGAAACAAAATTCTGTAGCATTGATCACCACCGAAGCAGAGATTTCCACTAGCTTGGATAGTTGCAGAGGAATTTGGTGAAGGAAGCTCTTTGGTGAGCTATTTGAGCAAGTTCTAGACACCACAATGATATATTGTGACAACAAGAGTGGGATCCATATGGCATTGAATATCGTATTTCATGACAAGTCCAAGCACATAGAGATTCGATATCACTTCATTCGTGACATGGTGCAGAGAGGATATGTTAGACTCCATCACATATCAACAAATAAACATATTGCAAACATTATCACCAAATATTTACTGAAAGGAAAGTTCTTGGTCTTCATAGAGCAGCTTGGACTGCTAGATGTGACCCCTATGGATAAGGGGAAACACTGATCGATGAAACTGAGCCAATTCCTCCCACCCTCTTTGAGCTCTTGTGGTCAATAATTGAGATAGAAGGATCATGGGGTTGAGGGATCTCTGGACAATAGGGGATCACCCATATCTGTCACATGTGGGATGTATGTGATCTTTATATGTTGACAAGTCGGGTATCTCCCCCAACTTTGGTCGTTGCAGAGTATACCCCAGTTGGAATCATACCCACAAGCAGGGCTTGTTGGGACTGTCCCTCACCATTTTGCCAATGGGTTGAGGAGGCTTGGAGGTGAGTGATCCTTACCTCTTAGTAAGTCAGGTATATTGTCCAAGCCAAATTATGATGCAGGTTTTCTATCTCTTGACTCTTGTGGGTCATTGATGGGAAGATCATTAGGAAATAGGATTGGGTTTATGTTTTCTCCCCTTTATGGTTCTGGGTTGAGAATGATCTCCCCGATGTGATACTAGGGTTGAGGTATGCTCCCCTATATGTTTGGAAATCCTATTGCTTGGTATGGGAGGAAACTAATCCTCTCCGATTCTTCTTCTTTTAGATTCGAGAATGTTTCAACAAATAGAGTTGAGTAGAGATGGTTAAATAATGATGACAACATGACAGGATGATGTGATGATCAATAGAATAGTACTGGCAGGTGGAATCCTCCCTAGTTGAGAGGGAGTGTTAATTTTTGCAACTAGGATAAAATTCCACCTTGGACGAATCATATTATAGAGATGATGATTTCATTTAATTTCTCTTTCCGAGAGGACCAAAATCGACCTAAATATAACCTCATTTGGAAACGAAGAAGTTGGATTTTGAATTTATGTACACACTTATGTATATTGGATTAAGTTGGCCTTATGCACATGTACCAATTGGACAGGTCTACCTAAACACCAAGTGGACCCTCATGGAAGCCTATAAATAGAAGAGACCTCAATCTCATTTGGACACACTCATCACATAATATTTTATCCTATTATATTTTCTTGGTTCGCACAGGTCTGGCAGAAGAAGTTCATGCAAAGGGTTTGAAACTAAAGATAAGCGGCTTGCACCCATCTAGGGTTTCTATTTCTCATTCGCATGCACGTCACTGAGCATTTTCATCCCAGTCACACACACAAAGTGTTCCTCAGTGTGACTGGGAGGTCAAAGTCACAGGCTCCATAGCCTAAAGGGAGTGATCAGAGCCTTTAGGAAGATATGTAGGGTTTCGTCCCCAATCGCATGCTCAAAGAGTTCCTCAGTGCGACTGGGAGGCTAAAGTCGCCCGCACAATAGCCTTAATGGAGCGATTGGGGTTTGGAGGCAGATTCAGAAGATTTCATCCCCAGTCGCATGCTCACATCTCTCCTCAATGATACTGGGAAGGAAAATTCCCACGCACAGGCCCTTAATCAGTGCAAATGGGGGTTTTGATAAATTTAGTTAACCATGGTATGTTCTATGCTTAGAGAAGTTTACTTCCATCTTTCTTATTGACCCAATTCAATTTCTAGATATGCAATCACATAACCATTAATAGTAAATGCTGATAGAACATAAATAAATCGATAGAAGACAAGACAAGAGACAAAAATATTCTTATAATTATTCTTATTCAACAGAGAGAGATAAAATATATTTTACAGCAGTCAAAAGGATGTCCTAGCCAACAAAGTCAGCGTTGATCAAACCAGAAAATCAGCCTCCAATGAAGCTCGGTCAAACTCAGCCTCCAATCACAGTAAAAAAACAACCCAAAACAATCATGAAATCCAGTCAATGCAGTGGTCAAAGTCTGCGGTCAAATTAGCAGTCAAACCTGCAGTCAACAATAGTCAAAGTCAATGCCTCACCTCGGTTTCTGTGACTCTAGTTGCGGCCTCATAAAATCAGAATTATGACCCTAAAAATGCAATCAAATGACAAGTGTTGACCCAAACTCAACGCTGGTCAACATTGTCCAGAAAATCCCTAAAACAGTTCAAAAATGTCAGCGTCTATTTCACGCGTGCGGAGGAGAGAGAGAAGCCACTAAGGTTGTACGAACCAATCAGATGAGAGAGAGATGTGTGAGATGAATGAATGATGAAATGAGGATCATGTATCTCCTATTTATATCCGTGACTAAGGGTGTGTGACACAAATTTTGGGGCTTGTGAACCTACATTACAATTCTGGTTGACCTTGACAAATTACACATGTGTAGAAAATAAATTAAAAATCCAACTGCTGCTCATCCAAACAAGATGCTTTTTAGATAAACATTGCAACTCTTCGAAAGAGGAATAAAATAAAAATATCATCTCCATCACATGAGCAATGAAACATGGAGTTTGGCCCTAGTTTCCAAATTTAACACTCCCTCTCAACTAGGGAGAACTCAACATGTCCATCCATATGTCAACCTATGCAAACCTGTCATCTAGTACCATCATGTACTATCATATATATCATCCTACAATCCTGTGTAATCCTGTTGTCTTTTCGTTGTTGCCTCTACTCTGCTATAAGAAGATATGATCAAGAGTGAGTCACAAAGACCTTGCCACTCTCCATTGAGGCAAAGTCAGTTTAGAGGTAAAAACCTCAACCATACTTTATCCCAGATCAAATTATTGGAAACATCACATCCTAGACATAGATAGTATGACAATACATGATGTACCCAAAGGAAATGCTATGGTCTCTATCCTCATTTCCCAACTCATTGGCCATATGAGAGGTGCTTCTCATGAGTCCCAGACTACAACGGTAGGATGTATGTGGGGCATAGATCAAAGAGAGGGTGAACAAGCTCAATATCATAACAGTGTGGAAATATCACACCAGCAAGGTAAGACGAACCTAGCCCTGTGGTTTCTTATAGCTCCAAGTAGTTATCCACAAGCCCCATGGACCTCCCAGAGCTCATAGTCCAACTCAAGTGGGACCCTCATAATAGGGTTTGTCCATGATACTAAGCTTCTCACAGAAGGTTAGGAATTTGACCTTCCCTGGGGGCTTCGTGAGAATAGATGCGACCTACTCATCAGTCCCAATGTGATGGAGCCTTATGGTGCCTCATTGTACCATGTCCCGGACAAATTGGTACCTAATATTAATGTGCTTGGAATGGTCATGGAAAATAGGATTCTTAGAAAGACAAATCCCACTTTGGTTGTCGCAAAGGATCAAGGTGGTATCCAACACATGCCCAAATAGATCACTATAGAGCTTTCTCAACCAAACAACTTCACAACAGGCCATACTTGCTGCAATGTATTCAGCCTTGGCAGTGCTCAAAGCAACCGATTTCTGCTCCCTTCTCATCCAAGAGATCAAAGAAAAACCTAGAGTGAAGCAACATCTAGATGTGCTCTTACAATCCACCACACTGCCTGCCCAATCAACATCGGTATATCGATGGAGCCTCATACTCCCAATAGTGTATCTCATCCCATGGTTGATTGTGCCCCAAAGATGTCTTAAGAGATTCATGGCATCAATTCAGTGAGTGTGATGAGGCTCTACCATGTATTGAGTCAATGTGTTCACTGCAAAACATGTGCCCGACCATGAGTTCACTAAGAACATCAAGGCCCCCACGAGTTGACGATACTCGGTAGGATTTCCCAACTCAGGCCCAGCAACGCTTCCACACAACTTCATAAAGTTGAGTTCCATCGAAGTAGTCACATACTTGCATTCCACCATCCCAAATGTCTCCAGTAGCTTCACAACATAATTTTCTTAAGAAAGGAAAATCTCACCTGGCTTTTACCAAACCTCCAAGCCTAGGAAATAGTGCATCAGTCCTAGGTCCTTCATTTCGAACTTGGGAGGTAGCTCCCTTTTACATTGATGAATAAAATAGTCAGCACCTGTCAGGAAGAGATCGTCCACGTAAAGAACCAGAATGAGAGGCTTGTCATTATCAACCTTAAAATAAAAGTTTGGATCAAAATCACTTCGAGTAAAACCTAGCTTCATCAAGTAGCTATCGATCTTCTCATACCAAACCCTTACTTCAACCCATAAAGGGATTTCTTCAACTTTCATACATGTGTGTCTCTATCTCGAACTTCAAACCCCATATGTTTTTCGACATATAAATATTCCTTGATTGAGCCATGTAAGAAGGCATTATTAACATCCATTTGATGTAGAATCCTTCCTTGTAATGCAGCAAGGGAAATGATCGATCGGATGGTGGTGTAGCGGAAAACAGGTGAAAATATTTCATCATAATTCTATGCCTTCCTTCTGCAAGAAGCCTCAGGAAACAAATATTTCCTTGAAATTTTTAGCACTTCCATTGACTCCATGCTTGATCTATAGAGCCATTTTGAGGTGAAAACAAATTTTTCCTTGGGTCTAGGGACCACATCCCAGACATCATTCTTCATGATGGACTCATATTCCTCGTTCATAGCATCCTTCCACACTTGATGCTTCACGGCTTTTTAAAACATTCCAGGCTGATATTGTATAAGGTGCTCATGGCTACTAGGTACCCTTGGTACCTATTCAACTTCTTACTTTCACGGAATGTTCCCCTTGGAGCAATATGTCTCTCGACATATTCGAGAGTGTCTCTAAGACATGATGGCCTCCTTTTATTTGAAGAATCTGGATCTATATGATCCAGCAAACCTTCAACATCGGGCATCGGTTCATCCTTCTATTATTCATGCTTCACTGCTTCTTCTTATTCTTTGTATTCCTTTGAGATAAGAATATCTCTAACCTTCTAGAGGGAAGCATCTTCGTCGAAGGTGACATCATGACATATATCCACTTCTCTTTGACTAGACACATAGATTCTATATGCCTTCGAGGTTTCAATGTAGCCCACAAATGTTCCCTTCTTTCCAGAAGCATCCAAATTGCTTCTCTTTTATTTCGGCACATGAAAATATATGGAACTTACAAAAAATCTAAAATGAGAGACATCAAGCTTCTTACCAGACAAGAATTATTTGGGAGTTTTTGAGTCCAATGCAGAATGTGGGAATCTATTTTTAACATACACATCGGTGTTGGAAACTTCTCCCCATAGGAACTTCAGAAGACCTTGGTCATAAATCATGGCACGAGAAACTTCCAAAATGGTTCTATTCTTCCTTTTAAGAACACCATTTTGTTCAGGAGTATACACAATAGTAGTCTCCCTCTTAATGCCAACTTCCCTACAATAATCATTGAATTCATTTGACTTATATTCAGTTCCATTATCGGTCCTCAAAATTTTTATCTTCTTCACTGTTTGATTTCAACCAAGGCCTTGAAGGTGCAGAACCACTTGAATGCTTCGTCCTTTTTCTTCAAAAAATATATCCAAGTTTTGTTGGATAATTCAACTATGAAAGTGATATAATATAAGCATCCTCCCAAGTATGTTACAACAGCATACCAGATATATCAGAATGAATCATTTGGTAAATATTATATGTCTTATTGACATTTGAGGGGAATGGTCCCCTTGTATGCTTTCCTTTGACACAACCCTAACATACACCTTCATGATCATCTTTGAAATCGGGAATACCTGTGACCACCTTCCTTGCTTCGAGAAGGGCTTTATAATGAAGGTGTGCAAATCCTCGGTGCCATAGCTCAAATTGAAGAGTTGTGTCACATTCCATGGCTCCCAATGGACTTCCTCCAACCTGATAGAGTGTGTTAACCCTTAAACCAGGAGTGAACACTTCTTTGAAGTTCCTCTTCCAAATGCGCACCTTTCCATCGATGAATTCAACCTTGAATCCTTTGTCTTCCATTGCCGATATAGACACTAGATTCTTCTTCAAGTCACGTACGTACAACACATCTTGAAAATGGAGGACTTGACCTTGATTTAGACTAAGGGTCACAGTCCCTATCCCTTTCATGGGATAGGTGGAATTGTCTCCAAGGATAATCTCCAAATTAGTATCCTTTTTAATCAAATCAGAGAGGGCCTCTTTCTATCCAGTGAAGTGCCTTGAAGCACCACTATCAATCAACTAGTTATCCAGGTTATCGGGAGGAGATGAAGCAGAGAAGGAAGATATAAGAGTATATTCATTTTTCTTATTATCAACAACATTAGATTCATCATACCTAGACCTCTTGAAAATTTGACCATTTCCATTTCCATTTCGATTAGAGGGAGCCTTCCTCTTTCCTTTGAACCCGTTGTTCCTTTAATTTCCATTCCCCCTGAAGTTGTTGTTGTTGTAGTCATCATCTCGTGGAGAGTCCCTTTTATTAGGGAACTCTCTAGCGTAGTGACCAAACTTGTTACAATTGTAACATCTTCCCTTCCTTCCTTTGGGACCCTCTCTTCCATGATTTTTATTTCTCGGACCAACATTGTTCTTCTTCTTTACATGAGCGGTGAAGGTAAGAGGGTCGCTTCCTTTCCCATTTAAGGGATGGCCTCTCTCCATCATCCTTATCACCTCTTGGGTGCATCTCGTTAACAATTCATTAAAATCAGGAATTATATTATTATTGAGAATAGTAGTATTAAATACATACCATGGTCAGGGAAGACCTCCAAGAGAAATGAGGATGAGCTCTCAATCATTATAGCCTCTCCAATAGCTAAGAGATCATTCTTGATTTCAGTGATCCTCATGAAGTAGGATTGGATGGACTCTCCCTTGTCCATATTGATATTCTTTAACTTGTTCTTCAAAAATATAATTTGATTAGCATTGCTACCCCTGAACATGCTAACCAACTTATCATACATCTCCTTAGATGTGCCCAGATCAGAGATATAAGCAACCAAGTGCTTATGAACAGAATCCCTATTGATATTCTTTGCCTTGACTTCCCCTTTCTTGTATTTTATTTTAGTGGCAGACGATGCATTTGATGGAGGCTCAGTGATCTTTCCTTGCGCATAATCCATAACATCTTATTCCTCCAATGTCATATCGAAGAACATTTTCCAAGCATGATAATCAGACTTATCAGTCAACCTGTCATCGGATTTGAAGTATGATGAGGATGCCATTGACCCTGGTCCTTGTCTACTCAACTTCTGTGATTTCTCTTCTCACTCTTTCTTAGGCTTTGTCTTCACCTTAGCTCTGATACCATGTTAAATTTAGTTAACCATGGTATGTTCTATGATTACAGTAGTTTACTTCAATCTTTCTTATTAGCCCAATTCAATTTCCAAATATGTAATCACATAACCATTGATAGTAAATGTTGATAGAAGACAGAAGACAAGAAAAGACAAGAGACACAAATATTCTAATAATTCTTCTTATTCAACAGAGAGAGAGAGAAAATATATTTTACAGTAGCCAACAAGATGCCCTAACTAGCAAATTCAACGTTGGTCAAACTAGAAAATCAACCTCCAATGAAGCTCGGTCAAACTTAGCCTCCAATCATAGTCAAACATAGCCCAAAATAGTCCTAAAATCCAGTCAACGTAGTGGTCAAATTCTACCATCAAATCCATAGTCAAACTTGCGGTCAACAACAGTCAAAGTTAACGCTTCACTTGGATTTTTGTGCCTCTAGATGCGGCCTCATAAAATCATAATTCTGACCCCAAAAACACATTCAAATGACAAATGTTGACCCAAATTCAATGTTGGTCAACGTGGTCCAGAAAATCCCTAAACCAGTCTGAAAATATCAGCTTTTGTTTCACACGTGCAGAGGAGAGAGAGAAGCCACTAAGGTTGTACTAACCAATTAGATGAGAGAGATGTGTGAGATGAATGAATGATGAAATGAGGATCATGTCTCTCCTATTTATATCCATGACTGAGGGTGTGTGATACAACTTTTGGGGCTTGTGAGCCTACATTACAATTATGGCCGACCTTGACAAATTGCACATGTGTGGAAATAAATTCAAAATCCAACTTCTGCTCATCCAAACAAGATGATATTTAGATAAATCTTGCACCTCTCCAAAAGAGGAATACAAAAAAAAATATCTTCTCCATCATATGATCAGTGTAACATGGATTTTGTCCCTAGTTTCCAAATTTAACAGGTTTGAAGCATATATGGCTCATTTTATCCTCAATTTCACGCTTACAATTCTCCTGGGAGCAACCAGCCACATGCATACATTGTCTAAGGGAGTGACCAAGAAGTTACAGTTGCTCACAATATATCTTGATGATTGTGACAAAGGTTCCAAGCTAGGGTTTGACAGTTGACTGCAGTTGACTTTAGTTGTCTGATGGTTGGATGGTTTCTCTCTGCTTTACTGTAATTCTGAAATTATGCATTTGATTTTGTATTGGGTAAATCTCTGTTGGAAGTTTATGTATTGGGCTCATTGTACTCTCTACTGAAACTTTTGATGATGATCTAATAAGAAGAATATTTTAAAGGGTTTTCCCCATAGTGTGTTTTTCCCTGGTCTTTTACCAATATGGTGTCTCTTATGGTTGTGCTATTGTCTCCTTTTTCATTGATTATATTGTTCTATCTTGAGTTACTGCTTATGATTGGAAACATCGTTAATGCACTGCTTAATAAATAATTGATTTGGGATCAAGTAATTGAATCAACATAGAACAATCTGAAAAATTAACAATTTAGTGGACAATTGGGTCTTCACATCTTGGATAATATATCAACAACATATCATCCACATATAATACCAAATAAATAACATGATCACCAAGTAGTTTATAATACACATAGTGATCCACTTTTCTCCTTATGAAGCTAAGTCCTTGTATATATGTATCAAATTTTTTACACCACATCCTTGGTGATTGATTTAACCCATACAAAGACTTCTTTAACTTACACACTAGTTCTTTCCTACCCTTCACTGCAAAGCCTTATGGTTGCTTCATCTAGATCTCTTCTTCTAGATCCCCATGTAGAAATGTTTACTTCACATCCATTTGTTCTACCTCAAAATCAAAAGCAACAAAAACAAATAAAAGTAATATAATAAAAGTTGACTTGGCAACAGGAGAGAAAATATCACCAAAATCATTTCTTGGCACCTAGAAATAACCTTTTGCTACTAATCGATGCATTATATTTGTCCAATTTACCTTCTACATTCATTTTCTTCTATAACAACAATTTGTTGCTAATGGGTTTCCTTCCAGCCGACAACTCCACCAGATCCCAAGACCGATTTTTATCTAAGGATGCCATTTTTTCAACCATGGCCTTTATCTAGAGTTTTCCATCCTCTGAATCCTCTTCTTCCCTGACAGTTATGGGATCATCATTAGTAATAAATAAAACAAAATTTGAATAGAAAACACTGTTACCAATGAAATAGGTAACCTGACCTCAAAACAGGAACTCTAGCCCAAAAAGACTCAAAAAACATGAAAAAACACCCCAAAAACAAAAAAAGTGTATTCCAGAACGCACTTGGTTTTTTTTTAAGGTCAAATTTCAACATTTTATAAAATTATGCTAAAAACAAAATTGTTTCTTGAAAAAAAGATTGAAAAAACATCCTCAAAACAAAACCAGTTGACGCTGGAATAACCAAAAAAAAAAAATTTGTCATATTTTTGACATTTTTAAAAATAGAAATAACATTTTTTTATTTTTAAAATTCAAACATTAAAAAAAAACCTAAAATTTAAGAAAATAAATAAATTTAAAAAATAAAAACATTTTAAAGCTTAAAATTTAAAAATATATAGGAATAAAAAAATAAAAATAAAAACAAAAATAAAATTTTAATTCAAACATTAAAAAAAACTTAAAATTTAAGAAAAAAATTAAAAATTAAAAATTAAAAAAATTTAAAGATTAAAATTTCAAAATATATAGAAATAAAAAAATAAAAATAAAAATATTAAATTAAAAAGAAAAACAAGTTTAAAAAAGAAAGAAATTATAAAAAATAAAATATAGAAATTAAATTTAAAAAAGAAAAAGAAAATGTTTATTAAATTTATAAAAAATAAATAAATAATTAAAGATTAAATTTAAAGAAATATATTAAATTTTTATTTTTATTTTTATTTTTTTTAAACATTATTGAAATTAAAAGTAAAAAAATTAAAAATTAATTTAAAAAAAATAATAATAATAATAATACAATAAAAATATTAAATTTAAAGAAATATATATTAAAAAAGCAAATAGATTTTAAAAAATATATTAAATTTAAATTATAAAAAATAAAATATATATATATATGAACTTAAATTAAAAATATATATATATTAGATTTTATTAAATTGAAAAAAAATGTTAATATTAAAATAACAAATTAAATTTAAAAAAAAAATAAAAATAATAAATATATAAATGAATGAATAAATCAATAAATTTTGAAATAAAAATTAAATTTTAAATTAATTAATTAATTAAAAAAAAATTAAAAAAAAATAAATAAATAAATTGTTAAAATGAAAAGTTAAAAAACTTTAAAAATCAATTAAAATTGAAAAATTAAAAAAATAAATTAATATATATATATATATATATATAAAATAAAAAATAAAATAAAAAACAAATTAATTTGAAAATATTAAGTTTAATTTTAAAAAAACTAATTTTAAATACACAATTTTAATTGAAATATAAAAATATAAAAAATTTATGTAATGAAAAAAATAATAATAAAAAATTTAAAAATTTAAAAAAAATATATATTAAATTCAAATAAATAAATAAAAAATAAAAAATTTACTAAATTTTAAAAAATTAAATGAAAAAACTAAATATAAAATTTAACAATAAAATATATATATATATATATATATATATATATATATATATATATATATATATGAAAAAATTAAAAAAATAAAGTCAATTAAATAAAATAAAATAAAAAAATACAAAATTTAATAAAAATTATTAACAAAATTTAGAAAAAAAAAATTATAAACAAAAAAAATTAAAAAAATTATTAAAAAAAAAAACAAAACAAATTAAAACAAATTAAATTTCAAATATAAAAATTAAATTAAAAAAAATAATTTTAAATTTTTTGAATTAAAAAAAAAAATCAAATTTAAAAAAAAATACCAAAAAAAAAAAAGAATTTTTTGATCGTGGTGGCGCCGCCAATCAGCCTCCCGCCCAGGTGACGGCGGAGGCCGGCCGCTAAGCGGGAGGCTGATTCCGGGAATCGCCCTCCCGCGGCGGGAGGCCAATTTCAGGAATCGCCCTGAGGCCGATTCTGGGAATCGCCCTCCCATGGCAAGAGGCCGATTTTGGGAATCGACCGCGAAAGGGGGATTCCCGGAATCGGCCTCCTGCCGCAGGAGGGCGATTCCTAGAATCGGCCTGAGGGCGATTCCTGGAATCGGCCTCTCACTGCGGGAGGGCGATTCCGGGAATCAGCCTCCCGCCGCGGGAGGGCGATTCCCGGAATCGGCCTCCCGCCGCAGGAAGGCGATTCCCGGAATCGGCCTCCAGCCGCGGGAGGCCGACTGGCGGCGCCACCACGATCAAAAAATTCTTTAGCCCCCCGCCCGCCCAGCGGCCGGCCTCCACCGCCATCTGGGCGGGAGGCCGACTGGCGGCGCCACCGCGATCAAAAAATTCTTTTATTTTATTATTTTTTTTATTTTATTATTTTTTTTTGTTTGATTTTTATTTTTATTTTTAATTCAAAAAATTAAAAATTATTATTTTTTAATTCAATTTTTTTTATTTTAAATTTAAATTTTTTTTATTTATTTTTTTGTTTTTAAATTTAATATTTTAGATTAATTATTTTTTAAAATTTAAAATTTATTCATTAAATTTATTAAATTTAATTTAATTTAAATTCTTTTTTTTAATCTTTTAGTTTATTTGGTTTTTCATTTTTAAAATTTATAAATTGTTTCATTTAAAAAAAAAACAGTAAATTTATAGATATTTGTTTTTTAATTATTTGCACGTGGTTTTTTTTCCTTTTTTTGTTTTTTAATGATAGTTTTTTTTATTATAATTCTTTTATTTTAATTTTCTTTTTCAATTTTAAATTTTGTTTTTTTTTTTTTTTAATTTGTTTTTTTGTTAATTTTAAAATTTGTATTTTTGTTTTCTTATTATTATTATTATTTTAATTTAATTTTTTAAATTTAATTTTTTCTTTTTTGTATTTTATTTTTTTTATCTAAATTTTAATTTTGTAATTTAAATTATTTTTAAATTTTCTATTTTAAATTTTTTTTTTAATTATATGGATTTTTTAATAACATAGAAAAAAATGTTTTTGATGTTTTTTTTTTAATTTTTTTTTTTTTGTTAATTTTTGTTTTTTTTCTTTAAATTATGTGTTTTTTTTTCAAATTTTGTCATTTCTTTTGGTATAGTTTTCGAATATTATTATTATTTTATTTTATTTTATTTTTTGAATTTTTTTTGAATTTTTTTTGAATTTTTTATTTTTACAAGTTAATTTTGTATTTTTTTACATTTTTATTGGTTTTTTTATATTGTTTATATATGTATATTTTTTATCTAAGTTTTGTGTTTTATTACCAGCATGAAAATCACCACTCTAAAAAAAAAAGGTTGATGCTGCATCAATACGTTTCAAAATTAGCAAGAAAATCACCGCTCTAAAAAAAAAAGTTGATGCTGCATCAATACGTTTCAAAATTAGCATGAAAATCACTAACATTTTAAAACAAAAATTCATACTTCATAAATAAAAATATTAGTGCCAAAAATGTGCTAAAAAAAAAAAGAGGTGATTCTGCATCACCACTTTTCAAAATTGGGTGCTTTTTATGCTACAAAAAAAAAGTAGGTAACAGTGCGGTTACCTATTTGATCGGTAACATTGTTAGAAGTTAATTGGACTATACCTCTCTGGTTGCCTTATTTCTTAAATTGATCTCCTCAAAACCATAGTGTGTGGCTCTTCTTCTTATGATTCTTGTTCTTCCATGGAGTCTGATTCTTCACCCTTCATATCAAACTCTATCTTCTATGGTTTCTTTTCTCTTGGTAGGAATTCATGTTACATGACATTCTTCACTTCTCTAAATACCACATCTCGACTATACACTACCTTATTTTTTTCTGGGTTCCAAAGCTTGTAACATTTTAAAGCATCTTTATACCCAATAAATATTCACCATTAAAATTTACTATCCAACTTGGTTATCTTATCCTTTGGAACATGTACATATGCATCACAACCGAATACTTTGAGATATGAGAGAGAGGGTTTCTTACCAATCCATACATCATGTGGATTCATGTCCTCCAATATCGATGAAGGTGATATGTTAAACATGTAACATGCAATATCCACTACCTTTGCCCATAATAATTTCCCTAATCCAGTGCCACTAAGCATGTTTCTTGCCTTTTCCATCAACATCCCGTTCACCCTTTTTGTGACTCCATTTTGTTGAGGTGTGTATGGAGTATTCTTTTGTCATGTTATAACACACTTCATATAGATTTATTTGAATTCCTTCTTTCATAACTCTCCTCCATTATATGTCCTTGACACCTTAATATTCTTCTTTGTCTAATTTTCCACCGTAGCCTTAAATTCTTTATACTTGTCAAATAATTCAGATTTCTTCTTGAGGAAATATATCCATGCATTCCTCGAGAAGTCATATATAAACAATACATAGTACACATATATTTACCCAGTGATGGAACTGATACAGGTTCAAACACATCATTGTTCACAAGCTCTAATATCCCTTCTTCTCTCTTAGCACAAGAAGTAAAACTCACATGATTCAACTTCCCATATACACAATATTCACATAAATCAAAATGCAAAGAGAAAATATACATACCTTCTACCATACCATTACCATGTAATAATTGAAGGCCCTTCTCTCCAACATGTCCTAGTATTTGATGCCACAACTAATCTTTTCCCCGGGGACTACAAGATTTTCTCCTCCACCTTCAAGAACAATGTATTTATTGCACCCATTAATAACAATATTGCCTAGAAGCTAGTACATAGTTTTGATCAAAACTCCCCTCATCAATACCAGTGGTCCTTGAACCATCTTGTAGATATCTCTCTCGAACACTGTCTTTACACGTAAATCATCCGTCTTGCTTACAAAAAATAGATATTATGGCCAATCCAAGAATGTGCAGACCACTGGGAAGTGTTCTAATCCTTCCACATATCAGATTTAGCTTGAATTTTCCTCATCCTATGAATATGGTCTTCCTGTCATCACCTAGGAAGACATCACCACCATCATATTTCTCATATTCACATAACCACTCCCTATGGGGAGTCATATGAAAGGATGCACCTGTGTCAATCATGATCTACATGTGTACTTGAAGAAGTAGCCAAGTACACATCCCCACCATCATCTAAGGTGGTTTTTTCTTTTGAAAAATGAGCATCATCAAATCCCTTTCCTTTCTCAAGAGTTTTAGATCTACAATATTTTTTGTAGTGTCCTTCTATTCTTCATTTTTAGGATACCTTTGCCTATTTTTTTGGAGATTAAGATCTCCCTCTAGATTTATATCTCCCACTTGAGGAATTATTTATATTTATATTTAGGGAATGTCCTCTTATAGACAAGGCATCTCCATTCTAGCTCTTGATATTTTTCCATCTCATATCCTTTGATAACAAGGATGAGACTATTTCATCAAATTTCAAGGCAATTGTATTTCTACCTACGAAAACAACCAGAGTATCCCCTGAGTCTAATAGAGAACACAAAAAATGGATGCGCTTATCTTCGTCTAGAATTTTAATATCAGCAGATAAAAATTGTCTTACCATAGTATTGAAGGCATTCAGATGATTTGTCACCAAGTCTCCATCCCTCATCCTTAGGTTATACAACTTTTTCCATAGGAATAGTTTGTTCACCAAGGACTTAAATTGATACAAAGCCTCTAAATTGTCCCACAAATCCTTTGTTGTAGATTCTCATGAAATATTCAGTAATACTGAATTTGAGGCACATCGTCTTATTGTGTTATTTTCCTTCTGATCTATCTCGGTCAAGTATTTTGTTAATATTGTCATTGGTTTAGTACCTGGATCCACCATGATCCACTGATATTTATCCTCCAACAGATCCTCCATCTTGAGCTTCCACAACTCAAAACTCTATCTGTTGAATTTTTCAATATTTTTCTTCCCATTGTTCACCATCTTCTTTCACTGCAAGAATCAATCCCACAAATCTCCCATTGTAATAGGTTATACCACAAGCCCGAGCAAAACCCTCAGCCGCAAAGCCTTCCCCTTGAAGCCAAAACTGCCCTAATTCTAAATTAAGGTTCTATCTCTATACAAAAATTACCTACAAATGAATTCTTTAAAAACAAACAAATATGCAATGGTGAGAACAAAAAATATACACTGAGATTTTTCTCCTGAAACCAAAAACCGGGAAAACAAGATTTGTTTGTCATTATATTCCTTTCAATGTTACAATACATTATATTCATGTCAAATAATTCATAAACCTCCTATACCTTAACCTTATATTAGAACATAATTTTAGTTCCATTGACTGGATCTAAAAAATACCATGAGCAAAACCATCATGCCCAAAACCATGCACAAAATCCATGTGCAAAAACATGGGTGGGTTTACCACCATCCTTGTGTCCACTTAATTTTTTCTTTTAATTTTTATTTTCCATGGCATTTCCCTGAAATTCGTGCAACAGGGTTAATTCCCTCCTACAAACCCCTTGGCATGGGGGACTATCACTCCCTTGCTACGCCTGATGCAACATAACAATGTTTGGGGCTAGTCATGAAAAGAATAGGATACGTACCCAACAAAAATTTTATGGAGACTGGTTACAAGATCTACTAATTGGTGGAAGAAAATCATAAACAAAAAACAAAATATTAAGCGGATTGTCTTTGTTGCATGGACCATCCTTCTACACTTCCAAACGGTTCAAAAATTTGGAAATTTAGATTTACTACTCTACCCCTCATTTAGAGTCTCCTCTCACGGGTCCCACATACTTTGAGGAAGATAAATATCTAGAATGATAATATTTTGGGAAAGCCTTCGATATATTTGTTTCCCTCTCTTCTCCCCCTCCGTGATTGGTTGGTCATGTAATGGAAGCTCTTCCTTTTTGATATGTCCCTTTGGTATCCTTCATCTAATTGTTGCATGGGGTGGAGCCTTTGTGATATCTCTACCTTTGAGCCCTCCTTCTTAAGTTACTATATCTTCTGTGTGGTTGTGCTCCTTATTCAAGATCACTCAAATATTCTAGATATTGGGGTCCATGGGAATTCTCAATCAATAGGGGGTATGATAAGCTTCTCTTTCAATCTGTCATCACTCCTAAACCTAGTATCTAGAACAAGGTATGGCAATTAGATGGCCTTCCAAAAATTAATATTTTTTGTTGGAAACTTGCTCATGGCAGAAACTTTAGCCAAAAATGGTATTCAAGGCCCCTCAAGGTGCATGTTTTGTCATTAATTAGAGGAATCCACCCCACTTGTTTTTAGAATGCATATTTTCCATAAACATCTAGAAGTTGGTTTTGAAAGGTGTGTTCTCCAAGATTACTTAATCTTCATTTATAACAATGTTCATGAATATCTAGATCAAATGTTACAATGGAACATTTCAAAATAATCCAATCTAACTCTTCTGAATTTTGTATGTTATAAAATTTGTATTGATATAAATAGTGCAATTTTTGAGGAAAAAATTCTAATACATCGAAAATTGGCAACAAGAGCCTTATCATCGCTATTTGTGCATTTCAATTCCATATGCCTCAACTCACAATCCCCTCAAATCCTGGAAAATAGAGAAAAACACTAGTTGCCCTCCCTCGACATTCAAATTTCTAAGGTTGTGCATTCAACTTCTATGTCATCTTAGCAGCCTCATCTCTTCCCTTGATATTTTCTAAAGTGGAAAAAATCTTAAAACACTTATATTTGTGCTTTCATGATGCCTTCAAGCAAAACTTTGGGGTGGAAATCCTAAGAGTATTTCTTTATGACCTAAGAGAACATTTGGTGTTTTCATTCTCATGGAATATTGGGATTGCAATGGATAGTTTCTAGACACATTCAAATATTAATTGTCATAGGAGATTCAAAAAATACTTTTTTCTATCTTCAACTAGGCTCTTCCCCTTCAAATCTATATCTTAAATTAATCATCCATAGTCTAAGATAGGTTTTCCAAACCCTCACTTTAAGAAGTAACAATTATGACGATGATAAGTAAGCCAATAAGGCCCTCCAACTGGATGAATGAACCCTTATGATCAACAAATTCTTCTCTACATATCAAATCCCATAAAGCACATTTGTCAAATGATAAACCAAAAGAAGGTCTCTAGTTTGTCATCAAATGATCCTCCTCATGCAAACATTAAAATCGTTAGCTCTTTAAGCCTCAACCCCTACCAAGAAATATAATATTTCTATTTTTCTCTCACCTCTTCTTGTTCTCTTCATTCTTGACTTCCCCATTATTGTTTGGGGTGGATTCCCAATTGGTCTTGTTAGCTTGTTATGGCCGATCTCCCTTACTTCTAGTTGTTTGGTATCTAAATTTGTGTGCCCCGTTGTTGACGTAGGCGTTGTACACCTAAGTCAACAAGAGAGAAGTATCTCGAATTGAGGCTCTTTAATAGTCCAATCCGTTTGGTATAACTACCCTTGACTAGTTTATATGCTATGTTAGCCTAGGATCCTTTATTCTTGTGAAGGATTGAATTCGGGGAAGGTAATTCCTAATCTAAACTAATATAAATTATGGTTATCTTAACGTAAAATTGATTACTTCTACACTAAATTATAATTGAAATAAACTAAGACTAAATTATCGGGTTAGCTCTACAAATTAGATGGAAATCAACTAACTTGAAATTAATGTAATTATGAAAGAAAGAAAAAATCGTTATTTCACAGATTAAGGAAACGATAAGTAATTCTAATTCATAAATTTCATTTAGAAATTATAATTAAAGAAAAATAAATGTAATACAATAACTAGTGTTAATGAATCTAAATATCAAACATAATATTCAATTTTAATTAAAATAAATGAAAAAGGCGAGAACATTGTGTAATTGGCTCAATATTTATACACTTATAAAGGAATTCTAAAAACTGTGTTTCTATAATGAAACAAAATCCTTTACAAATCAAACCAAAACTATTCCCTAATGTAATCAATCACATAAAAATTGATTTTTAATTTACAAGTTCCTTATCTTGGAAGAAAACACATATCACTATGTTCATTGTTAATATTTTACATTAAGAAACAAATGTAGATGCTAACAAATATATTATTCTAGTAATAGTTTGGCCAAGACTAATAGAAAGGAAAATTGTAAATGATAAGCCTTCTTTTTTAATTAACTTACTTTAATTATTGGTTAATGAATAAAATCAATCAACCATTAACAAAAGTAAGGATAGAGATTAAAATATCATCTACAGTGGCAACACTATCATTAACTTGCATGTAAAGATTGACATTTTCTATCAATTTAGAAATCTAGAAAACATTCATAGAAATCCAAATTAAAATAATGTCTAAACTAATACTTCTTCTTAGGACATAGGTCACTGAAGAAAAAGTATCGACTTGTAGTAGTTGCAAATCAAATCAATGTTGAAGTAAACAAAGAAATGTAATAAATAAAATTATTTTCTTGAGGAATAAACCATCAAACAAACAACATTTATCCTCTAAATTTCAAGAAATAATTACAGGAATATAAATTGGACATTCATTTGACTATGGAACAGAACACTAAAGAATCAAATTGAACATAGTCAAATCTATGCATTTGTATTAATATAATTCCATAGTCAAAGTTTAACAACAATTCTTTGTCCAAAAACTTCCCTATAGTACCACAAGTATCCCCCCTTTCCAGTCAAATTGAGGGGTATATATAACTAAAGGCCCACAACCTTACAATTCAAAACAAAACTAAAAATTGTCTTTAAATCATTTGATTATAGAAAATAAAGAGTGTTGTTTCATGTTCATGCCATCTCGGTTGAATGAGTAAATTAAAATAAAACATGTGGTAGACATGCTTCCCATACATGGTTAGGAACATGCACACGGTGACTAAAAGTATCCTGAGTCGTAATATCCAAGAGATTTGTCTCACCAATGTGGAAAATATGTTAAAGAAACAATTAATATTAGACAACATAACAAAGAGACTTGAATGGGTTTGTTATAGAATATACGATTATGTAGTGACCCTTTTATTCTAAAATATAAAATGATCCGAATCTTGGGGTGGGGGTCGGGGAGGCCAAGATCTGAAAAATGGAAATACTAGAAAAAAAAAAGGGGGGGAGAGAACACACATTACACATTAAACAAAACCACAAGGAATTTTTTTTCATTAAAACAGAGAATAGCCGTAAGGGCTACAGTGTGGTGGACAATCTGTCCTTTTAGAAAATGTGACTTATTACTTATAGTATTTTTTAGTTACAACACTATGGGTAAATTCCATGAGTGGGTAAATACCATGGGTGAATGAAAACCGTGGGTAGTGTTGGGCCTCATATATGCCCATGTTTTCATCATGAAACATCACTATTTATACCCTAAAACCCTAGGTTTTTAGCCCGTGCTATACCCCAATTCTGTCACTTGTGGCCAAATACTCTCTATGGTTGATTATCATCAATTTCGTCACTTCTCTATGATTAAAGATGATTTTTTCATGTTTTACTGATGACGGTTTTGTTGAAGTACATTTATTACAGGGTTCCATCGCTGAAATCCCTCACAAGCCAGCTAAGTATCAAAATTCCTAATTTAGGGAATTGGCACTTTTGGCGCATTTCTGGAGAAAAAGAGAGAGTTTATTATAAAAAATAATATTATTATACCTATCCATAAGTTTGATTCCACCCAGCTCACTCATATGGGTCTCTAGAAGGAAATTACCCAATTTTTCCAAATTTGTAAAAAATTCTAAACTGCCAACTTTCGCCTCAATTTCTGTACAGAGGAAGGAAAAATAAGACATTTGGACACATGGGTTGATCCCAGTATAACCAATTTACTAACCCTATGAAATTTTTGGAAAATACATTACGGTTGTGGAGATATTCAAGGGGGATTGAGGCTAATTTATGTAAAATTCGGAAATTTCCAGAATTGTTAAAATCTCCCAAAACAGTCGTGTTTTGGATTTTTGGTCAAAGGTAGTTGAAACTACTATAGATCAGCACATCAAGGCTTTTATAATCAATTTCATCTTATCTCCATGGCTATGAATGGAGTGTTGTTAATCAATAAAGCTTGGAATGGACAATGTAATCAGATTTAGATGAGTTAAGTAGCATAATGATCTTTTGATCTGATCTGCATAGATCACTTTCTCTTTGTAATTCTAAGGCTATAATTATAAAGCCTGCAACAGAGACAAATTGGGAGATATATCTAGAGGGGAATAGTCATAAGGTTGATCAGATAGTGAGTTATTTATATCCAAGTTATGGAACTATGTTTTAATTCATGATCTTTTTATCTTAAGCCTGTAGCGTGATTTGATTGGAGCTATGGAGTGATGGATTGGTGCATGATTCAATTAATTAGTTGATCACCTCTTTCGTTTTGTAATTTTTTCATCCCAGGAGTGGCAAGGGCCCACCACAACCTGGGGAATTTTGTCCATGTTAGCTAGATTTAATAAGTTTTGTGATTTTTATTAGTTTTATTTGTGAATTTGTATCTCAGATTTCAATTGGAAATACTTGTATTGTTGAATTTTTACCCGAAGTTCAATTTGCTGCATGAGATTATGTTTCCAGTGTGACTGAGTGATATTTTCTCTTTGAATGCGTTCTTACAAACCAATTGCTGATCTGTATTGAAGGTTGAGTAATGTTTCCACACTGCATATGAACATCTTTTTAATGCATTTCACAAATTGATTACTGATTTGTATTAATTGAGATCTTTAAGTTGAATTTCAAGCTCACTATGTTTAGGAATGACCCTTCCAATTCAGCGTTAGAACCCATGCATAAATACCAACGAATAGGCATCGATTTCCTTTAGCTTTTGCAAACAACGTATGGATTTGAATTGTTGATTTTGGAAATTGATTCTTAAAAGTCCATGAAGCAAGTGTATATATTGTTGGAACCCAATCCATTGAACACAAAATTATGTTTGATTAAGAGCACAGTCGGTTCAAATTATATTGCAGAATTATTTTGAGGATTTCTAGAATTGTATTGGCAACATATTTGTTTTTAATTTGAAAAGCAGGGTGTTAGTTTAGGAATTGTTAGGATTCAGCATCAAATAAGTTTACAATTCTTCCAACATAGAAGTATGGTTTCCATTTCTTGCTTGGTGTGATAGGTTAGGTTTCTTATCGTTTAAATCAAATGAGGGTTCCTTTAGTTTATTCAATTTCAATAGTGAGATATCTTGAAGTTGTCAAAGGATTTTCAGGATTGAATTCTCGACTTGTTTCATTGAGTTAAGATACTTAGGTCGATCCTCAATGCCAATACTTATCTCTGCTCATCATCAAAAGCGTTGAGTCAGTGTGCAGACTACTTTAGTATTTCAGCTTGAATGCAAGATTTGTTGAATTGCATGTGTGTGAGCAAATTAGTTTTTTTAAAAGTTCCTTTATCAATTGTAAGCAAGATAGGGTTTTAGTCTTGTATGCAATCTTGAATTTCTAGCTTAGGAGCAAGGTGTGGTTAAGTGGTTTTGAGTTGTTTCAATTTTCAGTCTTTCCAATTATGTTTGAGAGTGACTTTTCATTTGAGTCTCCGGAGCATTAGACAAATTAGTTACATTGATTGAATGATTGCCAATTTTGATTCTTGCTAGCATTGTGATAAAAACCTTAGTTTCCTGGTTGAAGTAGTTTCCATTACAATACCCTAATACAATGTGTGAGTGGTTGGATTTCAAAGAAGAGTGCCTTATCTTTTTAGGAGAACAGAGTATTGATTGCTGAATATTTTGGGTGAATTTGCTAGAGCTCCGTTTAAAGATTTGATTGATGTTAAATACTGAAACTAGGCATTTCTTTTGAAGCAAAAATTGTGATAATTAGGTTTTCATTAAATCTAGATTTTAGCGTAGGAACATAATAGGTTAAATTTATTGATATTTCAAGTGCTCCAGTTGAATTTGATTATTATTTCTGCATGTAGTGGCGACATGGATTGATTTCTTTTCGAAATATTATTTGTCCATATGCATTCGTGTGTTTTATTACTTAACTG
>CM076574.1:43417564-43687393 GCA_034641835.2 Pinus albicaulis
ACATAGTCCATTCAAATCATGGATTATGCCCAGAATTTGCGAGCGGAAAGAATACAAGGGGGACATTCCCCTCTAATGAAAAAATAAAAAATGACATCCTTAATCTCATTCATTCTGATTTATGTGGTCTGATTCTTGTGCATTCTATTGGTGGTCATATCTAATACATCAACTTCATTGATGAATTCTCAAGAAATACATGGATATACTACTTAAATCACAATGTTGAAGCCTCTGAATTGTTCAAAGAATTCAAATCTTTGATCGAAAATCAAACAAGGAAGAGACTCAAAATATTCAGGCCCGACAATGGAGAGGAATATATTTCAAGTGAGTTCATAGAATTTTGCAATAAATAAGGGATCAAGAAGGAAAAAATTGTGCCATATACACCCGAACAAAATCTATTAGCAGAAAGGAAGAACATATCTATATTAGAATTTTCCCGTGCCATGATC
The DNA here is from genome assembly GCA_034641835.2 of Pinus albicaulis. Lineage (NCBI taxonomy): Eukaryota > Viridiplantae > Streptophyta > Pinopsida > Pinales > Pinaceae > Pinus > Pinus albicaulis. Next base: position 43,418,023 of record CM076574.1, read on the forward strand.
CATGATCAAAAGGTGCCAAAGCTCCTTTGGGGAGAAGCCACACATGTTGTTGTATATGTTCAAAATAGGGTGCCTCATCAAGCATTTGAAAACAAGACTCCCGAAGAAATATTCATAGGTATCAATCCTAATATTATCCATCTTCGTATATTTGGATGCCCTGTATACTTTCATGTGTCGAAGGAAAAAAGGAACAAGTTGGAAGCTACAAGAAGGAAAGCTACATTTGTGGGTTATTGTGAAAATTATAAAGCATATAGAATATATATTCCTGGTAAAAGGAAGGTTTAAATTATCGGGGACATAACATTTGATGAAGATGCAACTCTTGGAAAAGCAAGAGACCTTCCTCTGCCTCCTCCGAAGAAGAAGAAGAATGACGACTAGGATATTCTATATGGTCCTTATGTACCCGAGTCTGAGACTGATATTGTTGATGATCCCATTAAGCCTATGGATCCCTTAGATCCTCCTCCAAGTGATCCTCCTACTAGGAAGATACCACTTTGGCTCTACGACACTCTACATGATGTTGGAAGACATGTTCTCGTTCGAAGTTCATTCAAAGAAAGGAAGAAAACATGCAGGTATCAGGGATATGTTGCAGCCATGAGCACTATGATTCAAGTCGAACCCTCCACTTTCAAAGAAGTCGTAAAAGATAAAATTTGGAAGGATGGTATGGCCTATGAATATGAATCGATCGTGAAAAATGATGTATGGGATGTTGTGTCGAGACCAAAGGGAAAAACTATGGTGACTTCAAAATGGCTATTCAAGATCAAGAATAGGGTTAATGGTAGCATTTAGAAATATAAGGAAAGGTTTGTGGCTCGACGATTCACACAGAAAGGGGGAGAAGACTATGATGATATATTTTCACCTGTGGCCTGATACACCACCATTCGTTCGATAGTAGCCTTTGCCGAAAGTCAAGGATGGACTCTTCATTAGATGGACGTAAAGACCACATTCCTCCATGGCATGTTACAGGATGGCGTGTATCTTGAAAAACCACATGGATTTGAAGTAGAGGATCGAAGAACACATTTTTGCAGGTTGAAGAAGGCATTGTATGGTTTGAAGCCAGCTCCTCGAGCTTGGTATGCACACATTGACAGTTATTTGATGAAGTTGGGATTCACAAGAAGCAATGTCGATCCCAACCTCTACTTCAAGGTAGTCCAAGGTATTTCATGATTTTGGTTTATATGTTGACAATATATTGTTAATAGGTAGTGAGCCTCTGATGATTGAGTGTAAGAGGGAGTTAGACTCTGAATTTGAGATGAAAGACCTTGGAATCATGCACTACTTTCTAGGCCTTGAGGTGTGGCAAAAGCCTAGTGAAATTTTCCTTTCACAAGGAAAATATTTTGTGAAGCTACTGGAAATATTTGGAATGACATAATGCACATATATGGCTACACCAATGTAAATGAACTTCAAGAAGTTATGTGGAGAAGTTGCAGGACCCGATTTGGAAAATCCATCCAAGTATAGACAATTAATTGGGGCTTTTATTTTCCTTGTAAACGCTCATCCATAAATCTGCTATGTTGTGAAAAAATTGAGTCAATTCATGGCCGAGCCCCTCCATGCACATTGTATAGCTTCCAAACACATATTGAGATATTTGAATGGGTTGATCACACTTGGTCTGAGATATTCTGCCAGAGATGTTCGACTTCATGGATACACTGATGTTGACTGGGAAGGAAATGTTATCAACAAAAAGTGTACATATGGATGCTTTTTAGTATTGGATCTTCCATGATATCCTGGATGATTAAGAAACAAAATTCTGTAGCATTGATCACCACCGAAGCAGAGATTTCCACTAGCTTGGATAGTTGCAGAGGAATTTGGTGAAGGAAGCTCTTTGGTGAGCTATTTGAGCAAGTTCTAGACACCACAATGATATATTGTGACAACAAGAGTGGGATCCATATGGCATTGAATATCGTATTTCATGACAAGTCCAAGCACATAGAGATTCGATATCACTTCATTCGTGACATGGTGCAGAGAGGATATGTTAGACTCCATCACATATCAACAAATAAACATATTGCAAACATTATCACCAAATATTTACTGAAAGGAAAGTTCTTGGTCTTCATAGAGCAGCTTGGACTGCTAGATGTGACCCCTATGGATAAGGGGAAACACTGATCGATGAAACTGAGCCAATTCCTCCCACCCTCTTTGAGCTCTTGTGGTCAATAATTGAGATAGAAGGATCATGGGGTTGAGGGATCTCTGGACAATAGGGGATCACCCATATCTGTCACATGTGGGATGTATGTGATCTTTATATGTTGACAAGTCGGGTATCTCCCCCAACTTTGGTCGTTGCAGAGTATACCCCAGTTGGAATCATACCCACAAGCAGGGCTTGTTGGGACTGTCCCTCACCATTTTGCCAATGGGTTGAGGAGGCTTGGAGGTGAGTGATCCTTACCTCTTAGTAAGTCAGGTATATTGTCCAAGCCAAATTATGATGCAGGTTTTCTATCTCTTGACTCTTGTGGGTCATTGATGGGAAGATCATTAGGAAATAGGATTGGGTTTATGTTTTCTCCCCTTTATGGTTCTGGGTTGAGAATGATCTCCCCGATGTGATACTAGGGTTGAGGTATGCTCCCCTATATGTTTGGAAATCCTATTGCTTGGTATGGGAGGAAACTAATCCTCTCCGATTCTTCTTCTTTTAGATTCGAGAATGTTTCAACAAATAGAGTTGAGTAGAGATGGTTAAATAATGATGACAACATGACAGGATGATGTGATGATCAATAGAATAGTACTGGCAGGTGGAATCCTCCCTAGTTGAGAGGGAGTGTTAATTTTTGCAACTAGGATAAAATTCCACCTTGGACGAATCATATTATAGAGATGATGATTTCATTTAATTTCTCTTTCCGAGAGGACCAAAATCGACCTAAATATAACCTCATTTGGAAACGAAGAAGTTGGATTTTGAATTTATGTACACACTTATGTATATTGGATTAAGTTGGCCTTATGCACATGTACCAATTGGACAGGTCTACCTAAACACCAAGTGGACCCTCATGGAAGCCTATAAATAGAAGAGACCTCAATCTCATTTGGACACACTCATCACATAATATTTTATCCTATTATATTTTCTTGGTTCGCACAGGTCTGGCAGAAGAAGTTCATGCAAAGGGTTTGAAACTAAAGATAAGCGGCTTGCACCCATCTAGGGTTTCTATTTCTCATTCGCATGCACGTCACTGAGCATTTTCATCCCAGTCACACACACAAAGTGTTCCTCAGTGTGACTGGGAGGTCAAAGTCACAGGCTCCATAGCCTAAAGGGAGTGATCAGAGCCTTTAGGAAGATATGTAGGGTTTCGTCCCCAATCGCATGCTCAAAGAGTTCCTCAGTGCGACTGGGAGGCTAAAGTCGCCCGCACAATAGCCTTAATGGAGCGATTGGGGTTTGGAGGCAGATTCAGAAGATTTCATCCCCAGTCGCATGCTCACATCTCTCCTCAATGATACTGGGAAGGAAAATTCCCACGCACAGGCCCTTAATCAGTGCAAATGGGGGTTTTGATAAATTTAGTTAACCATGGTATGTTCTATGCTTAGAGAAGTTTACTTCCATCTTTCTTATTGACCCAATTCAATTTCTAGATATGCAATCACATAACCATTAATAGTAAATGCTGATAGAACATAAATAAATCGATAGAAGACAAGACAAGAGACAAAAATATTCTTATAATTATTCTTATTCAACAGAGAGAGATAAAATATATTTTACAGCAGTCAAAAGGATGTCCTAGCCAACAAAGTCAGCGTTGATCAAACCAGAAAATCAGCCTCCAATGAAGCTCGGTCAAACTCAGCCTCCAATCACAGTAAAAAAACAACCCAAAACAATCATGAAATCCAGTCAATGCAGTGGTCAAAGTCTGCGGTCAAATTAGCAGTCAAACCTGCAGTCAACAATAGTCAAAGTCAATGCCTCACCTCGGTTTCTGTGACTCTAGTTGCGGCCTCATAAAATCAGAATTATGACCCTAAAAATGCAATCAAATGACAAGTGTTGACCCAAACTCAACGCTGGTCAACATTGTCCAGAAAATCCCTAAAACAGTTCAAAAATGTCAGCGTCTATTTCACGCGTGCGGAGGAGAGAGAGAAGCCACTAAGGTTGTACGAACCAATCAGATGAGAGAGAGATGTGTGAGATGAATGAATGATGAAATGAGGATCATGTATCTCCTATTTATATCCGTGACTAAGGGTGTGTGACACAAATTTTGGGGCTTGTGAACCTACATTACAATTCTGGTTGACCTTGACAAATTACACATGTGTAGAAAATAAATTAAAAATCCAACTGCTGCTCATCCAAACAAGATGCTTTTTAGATAAACATTGCAACTCTTCGAAAGAGGAATAAAATAAAAATATCATCTCCATCACATGAGCAATGAAACATGGAGTTTGGCCCTAGTTTCCAAATTTAACACTCCCTCTCAACTAGGGAGAACTCAACATGTCCATCCATATGTCAACCTATGCAAACCTGTCATCTAGTACCATCATGTACTATCATATATATCATCCTACAATCCTGTGTAATCCTGTTGTCTTTTCGTTGTTGCCTCTACTCTGCTATAAGAAGATATGATCAAGAGTGAGTCACAAAGACCTTGCCACTCTCCATTGAGGCAAAGTCAGTTTAGAGGTAAAAACCTCAACCATACTTTATCCCAGATCAAATTATTGGAAACATCACATCCTAGACATAGATAGTATGACAATACATGATGTACCCAAAGGAAATGCTATGGTCTCTATCCTCATTTCCCAACTCATTGGCCATATGAGAGGTGCTTCTCATGAGTCCCAGACTACAACGGTAGGATGTATGTGGGGCATAGATCAAAGAGAGGGTGAACAAGCTCAATATCATAACAGTGTGGAAATATCACACCAGCAAGGTAAGACGAACCTAGCCCTGTGGTTTCTTATAGCTCCAAGTAGTTATCCACAAGCCCCATGGACCTCCCAGAGCTCATAGTCCAACTCAAGTGGGACCCTCATAATAGGGTTTGTCCATGATACTAAGCTTCTCACAGAAGGTTAGGAATTTGACCTTCCCTGGGGGCTTCGTGAGAATAGATGCGACCTACTCATCAGTCCCAATGTGATGGAGCCTTATGGTGCCTCATTGTACCATGTCCCGGACAAATTGGTACCTAATATTAATGTGCTTGGAATGGTCATGGAAAATAGGATTCTTAGAAAGACAAATCCCACTTTGGTTGTCGCAAAGGATCAAGGTGGTATCCAACACATGCCCAAATAGATCACTATAGAGCTTTCTCAACCAAACAACTTCACAACAGGCCATACTTGCTGCAATGTATTCAGCCTTGGCAGTGCTCAAAGCAACCGATTTCTGCTCCCTTCTCATCCAAGAGATCAAAGAAAAACCTAGAGTGAAGCAACATCTAGATGTGCTCTTACAATCCACCACACTGCCTGCCCAATCAACATCGGTATATCGATGGAGCCTCATACTCCCAATAGTGTATCTCATCCCATGGTTGATTGTGCCCCAAAGATGTCTTAAGAGATTCATGGCATCAATTCAGTGAGTGTGATGAGGCTCTACCATGTATTGAGTCAATGTGTTCACTGCAAAACATGTGCCCGACCATGAGTTCACTAAGAACATCAAGGCCCCCACGAGTTGACGATACTCGGTAGGATTTCCCAACTCAGGCCCAGCAACGCTTCCACACAACTTCATAAAGTTGAGTTCCATCGAAGTAGTCACATACTTGCATTCCACCATCCCAAATGTCTCCAGTAGCTTCACAACATAATTTTCTTAAGAAAGGAAAATCTCACCTGGCTTTTACCAAACCTCCAAGCCTAGGAAATAGTGCATCAGTCCTAGGTCCTTCATTTCGAACTTGGGAGGTAGCTCCCTTTTACATTGATGAATAAAATAGTCAGCACCTGTCAGGAAGAGATCGTCCACGTAAAGAACCAGAATGAGAGGCTTGTCATTATCAACCTTAAAATAAAAGTTTGGATCAAAATCACTTCGAGTAAAACCTAGCTTCATCAAGTAGCTATCGATCTTCTCATACCAAACCCTTACTTCAACCCATAAAGGGATTTCTTCAACTTTCATACATGTGTGTCTCTTATCCTTCTTATCTAATTCAAACACTGTTGACGCTCTAATATCCCTTCTTCTCTCTTAGCACAAGAAGTAAAACTCACATGATTCAACTTCCCATATACACAATATTCACATAAATCAAAATGCAAAGAGAAAATATACATACCTTCTACCATACCATTACCATGTAATAATTGAAGGCCCTTCTCTCCAACATGTCCTAGTATTTGATGCCACAACTAATCTTTTCCCCGGGGACTACAAGATTTTCTCCTCCACCTTCAAGAACAATGTATTTATTGCACCCATTAATAACAATATTGCCTAGAAGCTAGTACATAGTTTTGATCAAAACTCCCCTCATCAATACCAGTGGTCCTTGAACCATCTTGTAGATATCTCTCTCGAACACTGTCTTTACACGTAAATCATCCGTCTTGCTTACAAAAAATAGATATTATGGCCAATCCAAGAATGTGCAGACCACTGGGAAGTGTTCTAATCCTTCCACATATCAGATTTAGCTTGAATTTTCCTCATCCTATGAATATGGTCTTCCTGTCATCACCTAGGAAGACATCACCACCATCATATTTCTCATATTCACATAACCACTCCCTATGGGGAGTCATATGAAAGGATGCACCTGTGTCAATCATGATCTACATGTGTACTTGAAGAAGTAGCCAAGTACACATCCCCACCATCATCTAAGGTGGTTTTTTCTTTTGAAAAATGAGCATCATCAAATCCCTTTCCTTTCTCAAGAGTTTTAGATCTACAATATTTTTTGTAGTGTCCTTCTATTCTTCATTTTTAGGATACCTTTGCCTATTTTTTTGGAGATTAAGATCTCCCTCTAGATTTATATCTCCCACTTGAGGAATTATTTATATTTATATTTAGGGAATGTCCTCTTATAGACAAGGCATCTCCATTCTAGCTCTTGATATTTTTCCATCTCATATCCTTTGATAACAAGGATGAGACTATTTCATCAAATTTCAAGGCAATTGTATTTCTACCTACGAAAACAACCAGAGTATCCCCTGAGTCTAATAGAGAACACAAAAAATGGATGCGCTTATCTTCGTCTAGAATTTTAATATCAGCAGATAAAAATTGTCTTACCATAGTATTGAAGGCATTCAGATGATTTGTCACCAAGTCTCCATCCCTCATCCTTAGGTTATACAACTTTTTCCATAGGAATAGTTTGTTCACCAAGGACTTAAATTGATACAAAGCCTCTAAATTGTCCCACAAATCCTTTGTTGTAGATTCTCATGAAATATTCAGTAATACTGAATTTGAGGCACATCGTCTTATTGTGTTATTTTCCTTCTGATCTATCTCGGTCAAGTATTTTGTTAATATTGTCATTGGTTTAGTACCTGGATCCACCATGATCCACTGATATTTATCCTCCAACAGATCCTCCATCTTGAGCTTCCACAACTCAAAACTCTATCTGTTGAATTTTTCAATATTTTTCTTCCCATTGTTCACCATCTTCTTTCACTGCAAGAATCAATCCCACAAATCTCCCATTGTAATAGGTTATACCACAAGCCCGAGCAAAACCCTCAGCCGCAAAGCCTTCCCCTTGAAGCCAAAACTGCCCTAATTCTAAATTAAGGTTCTATCTCTATACAAAAATTACCTACAAATGAATTCTTTAAAAACAAACAAATATGCAATGGTGAGAACAAAAAATATACACTGAGATTTTTCTCCTGAAACCAAAAACCGGGAAAACAAGATTTGTTTGTCATTATATTCCTTTCAATGTTACAATACATTATATTCATGTCAAATAATTCATAAACCTCCTATACCTTAACCTTATATTAGAACATAATTTTAGTTCCATTGACTGGATCTAAAAAATACCATGAGCAAAACCATCATGCCCAAAACCATGCACAAAATCCATGTGCAAAAACATGGGTGGGTTTACCACCATCCTTGTGTCCACTTAATTTTTTCTTTTAATTTTTATTTTCCATGGCATTTCCCTGAAATTCGTGCAACAGGGTTAATTCCCTCCTACAAACCCCTTGGCATGGGGGACTATCACTCCCTTGCTACGCCTGATGCAACATAACAATGTTTGGGGCTAGTCATGAAAAGAATAGGATACGTACCCAACAAAAATTTTATGGAGACTGGTTACAAGATCTACTAATTGGTGGAAGAAAATCATAAACAAAAAACAAAATATTAAGCGGATTGTCTTTGTTGCATGGACCATCCTTCTACACTTCCAAACGGTTCAAAAATTTGGAAATTTAGATTTACTACTCTACCCCTCATTTAGAGTCTCCTCTCACGGGTCCCACATACTTTGAGGAAGATAAATATCTAGAATGATAATATTTTGGGAAAGCCTTCGATATATTTGTTTCCCTCTCTTCTCCCCCTCCGTGATTGGTTGGTCATGTAATGGAAGCTCTTCCTTTTTGATATGTCCCTTTGGTATCCTTCATCTAATTGTTGCATGGGGTGGAGCCTTTGTGATATCTCTACCTTTGAGCCCTCCTTCTTAAGTTACTATATCTTCTGTGTGGTTGTGCTCCTTATTCAAGATCACTCAAATATTCTAGATATTGGGGTCCATGGGAATTCTCAATCAATAGGGGGTATGATAAGCTTCTCTTTCAATCTGTCATCACTCCTAAACCTAGTATCTAGAACAAGGTATGGCAATTAGATGGCCTTCCAAAAATTAATATTTTTTGTTGGAAACTTGCTCATGGCAGAAACTTTAGCCAAAAATGGTATTCAAGGCCCCTCAAGGTGCATGTTTTGTCATTAATTAGAGGAATCCACCCCACTTGTTTTTAGAATGCATATTTTCCATAAACATCTAGAAGTTGGTTTTGAAAGGTGTGTTCTCCAAGATTACTTAATCTTCATTTATAACAATGTTCATGAATATCTAGATCAAATGTTACAATGGAACATTTCAAAATAATCCAATCTAACTCTTCTGAATTTTGTATGTTATAAAATTTGTATTGATATAAATAGTGCAATTTTTGAGGAAAAAATTCTAATACATCGAAAATTGGCAACAAGAGCCTTATCATCGCTATTTGTGCATTTCAATTCCATATGCCTCAACTCACAATCCCCTCAAATCCTGGAAAATAGAGAAAAACACTAGTTGCCCTCCCTATTCAAATATTAATTGTCATAGGAGATTCAAAAAATACTTTTTTCTATCTTCAACTAGGCTCTTCCCCTTCAAATCTATATCTTAAATTAATCATCCATAGTCTAAGATAGGTTTTCCAAACCCTCACTTTAAGAAGTAACAATTATGACGATGATAAGTAAGCCAATAAGGCCCTCCAACTGGATGAATGAACCCTTATGATCAACAAATTCTTCTCTACATATCAAATCCCATAAAGCACATTTGTCAAATGATAAACCAAAAGAAGGTCTCTAGTTTGTCATCAAATGATCCTCCTCATGCAAACATTAAAATCGTTAGCTCTTTAAGCCTCAACCCCTACCAAGAAATATAATATTTCTATTTTTCTCTCACCTCTTCTTGTTCTCTTCATTCTTGACTTCCCCATTATTGTTTGGGGTGGATTCCCAATTGGTCTTGTTAGCTTGTTATGGCCGATCTCCCTTACTTCTAGTTGTTTGGTATCTAAATTTGTGTGCCCCGTTGTTGACGTAGGCGTTGTACACCTAAGTCAACAAGAGAGAAGTATCTCGAATTGAGGCTCTTTAATAGTCCAATCCGTTTGGTATAACTACCCTTGACTAGTTTATATGCTATGTTAGCCTAGGATCCTTTATTCTTGTGAAGGATTGAATTCGGGGAAGGTAATTCCTAATCTAAACTAATATAAATTATGGTTATCTTAACGTAAAATTGATTACTTCTACACTAAATTATAATTGAAATAAACTAAGACTAAATTATCGGGTTAGCTCTACAAATTAGATGGAAATCAACTAACTTGAAATTAATGTAATTATGAAAGAAAGAAAAAATCGTTATTTCACAGATTAAGGAAACGATAAGTAATTCTAATTCATAAATTTCATTTAGAAATTATAATTAAAGAAAAATAAATGTAATACAATAACTAGTGTTAATGAATCTAAATATCAAACATAATATTCAATTTTAATTAAAATAAATGAAAAAGGCGAGAACATTGTGTAATTGGCTCAATATTTATACACTTATAAAGGAATTCTAAAAACTGTGTTTCTATAATGAAACAAAATCCTTTACAAATCAAACCAAAACTATTCCCTAATGTAATCAATCACATAAAAATTGATTTTTAATTTACAAGTTCCTTATCTTGGAAGAAAACACATATCACTATGTTCATTGTTAATATTTTACATTAAGAAACAAATGTAGATGCTAACAAATATATTATTCTAGTAATAGTTTGGCCAAGACTAATAGAAAGGAAAATTGTAAATGATAAGCCTTCTTTTTTAATTAACTTACTTTAATTATTGGTTAATGAATAAAATCAATCAACCATTAACAAAAGTAAGGATAGAGATTAAAATATCATCTACAGTGGCAACACTATCATTAACTTGCATGTAAAGATTGACATTTTCTATCAATTTAGAAATCTAGAAAACATTCATAGAAATCCAAATTAAAATAATGTCTAAACTAATACTTCTTCTTAGGACATAGGTCACTGAAGAAAAAGTATCGACTTGTAGTAGTTGCAAATCAAATCAATGTTGAAGTAAACAAAGAAATGTAATAAATAAAATTATTTTCTTGAGGAATAAACCATCAAACAAACAACATTTATCCTCTAAATTTCAAGAAATAATTACAGGAATATAAATTGGACATTCATTTGACTATGGAACAGAACACTAAAGAATCAAATTGAACATAGTCAAATCTATGCATTTGTATTAATATAATTCCATAGTCAAAGTTTAACAACAATTCTTTGTCCAAAAACTTCCCTATAGTACCACAAGTATCCCCCCTTTCCAGTCAAATTGAGGGGTATATATAACTAAAGGCCCACAACCTTACAATTCAAAACAAAACTAAAAATTGTCTTTAAATCATTTGATTATAGAAAATAAAGAGTGTTGTTTCATGTTCATGCCATCTCGGTTGAATGAGTAAATTAAAATAAAACATGTGGTAGACATGCTTCCCATACATGGTTAGGAACATGCACACGGTGACTAAAAGTATCCTGAGTCGTAATATCCAAGAGATTTGTCTCACCAATGTGGAAAATATGTTAAAGAAACAATTAATATTAGACAACATAACAAAGAGACTTGAATGGGTTTGTTATAGAATATACGATTATGTAGTGACCCTTTTATTCTAAAATATAAAATGATCCGAATCTTGGGGTGGGGGTCGGGGAGGCCAAGATCTGAAAAATGGAAATACTAGAAAAAAAAAAGGGGGGGAGAGAACACACATTACACATTAAACAAAACCACAAGGAATTTTTTTTCATTAAAACAGAGAATAGCCGTAAGGGCTACAGTGTGGTGGACAATCTGTCCTTTTAGAAAATGTGACTTATTACTTATAGTATTTTTTAGTTACAACACTATGGGTAAATTCCATGAGTGGGTAAATACCATGGGTGAATGAAAACCGTGGGTAGTGTTGGGCCTCATATATGCCCATGTTTTCATCATGAAACATCACTATTTATACCCTAAAACCCTAGGTTTTTAGCCCGTGCTATACCCCAATTCTGTCACTTGTGGCCAAATACTCTCTATGGTTGATTATCATCAATTTCGTCACTTCTCTATGATTAAAGATGATTTTTTCATGTTTTACTGATGACGGTTTTGTTGAAGTACATTTATTACAGGGTTCCATCGCTGAAATCCCTCACAAGCCAGCTAAGTATCAAAATTCCTAATTTAGGGAATTGGCACTTTTGGCGCATTTCTGGAGAAAAAGAGAGAGTTTATTATAAAAAATAATATTATTATACCTATCCATAAGTTTGATTCCACCCAGCTCACTCATATGGGTCTCTAGAAGGAAATTACCCAATTTTTCCAAATTTGTAAAAAATTCTAAACTGCCAACTTTCGCCTCAATTTCTGTACAGAGGAAGGAAAAATAAGACATTTGGACACATGGGTTGATCCCAGTATAACCAATTTACTAACCCTATGAAATTTTTGGAAAATACATTACGGTTGTGGAGATATTCAAGGGGGATTGAGGCTAATTTATGTAAAATTCGGAAATTTCCAGAATTGTTAAAATCTCCCAAAACAGTCGTGTTTTGGATTTTTGGTCAAAGGTAGTTGAAACTACTATAGATCAGCACATCAAGGCTTTTATAATCAATTTCATCTTATCTCCATGGCTATGAATGGAGTGTTGTTAATCAATAAAGCTTGGAATGGACAATGTAATCAGATTTAGATGAGTTAAGTAGCATAATGATCTTTTGATCTGATCTGCATAGATCACTTTCTCTTTGTAATTCTAAGGCTATAATTATAAAGCCTGCAACAGAGACAAATTGGGAGATATATCTAGAGGGGAATAGTCATAAGGTTGATCAGATAGTGAGTTATTTATATCCAAGTTATGGAACTATGTTTTAATTCATGATCTTTTTATCTTAAGCCTGTAGCGTGATTTGATTGGAGCTATGGAGTGATGGATTGGTGCATGATTCAATTAATTAGTTGATCACCTCTTTCGTTTTGTAATTTTTTCATCCCAGGAGTGGCAAGGGCCCACCACAACCTGGGGAATTTTGTCCATGTTAGCTAGATTTAATAAGTTTTGTGATTTTTATTAGTTTTATTTGTGAATTTGTATCTCAGATTTCAATTGGAAATACTTGTATTGTTGAATTTTTACCCGAAGTTCAATTTGCTGCATGAGATTATGTTTCCAGTGTGACTGAGTGATATTTTCTCTTTGAATGCGTTCTTACAAACCAATTGCTGATCTGTATTGAAGGTTGAGTAATGTTTCCACACTGCATATGAACATCTTTTTAATGCATTTCACAAATTGATTACTGATTTGTATTAATTGAGATCTTTAAGTTGAATTTCAAGCTCACTATGTTTAGGAATGACCCTTCCAATTCAGCGTTAGAACCCATGCATAAATACCAACGAATAGGCATCGATTTCCTTTAGCTTTTGCAAACAACGTATGGATTTGAATTGTTGATTTTGGAAATTGATTCTTAAAAGTCCATGAAGCAAGTGTATATATTGTTGGAACCCAATCCATTGAACACAAAATTATGTTTGATTAAGAGCACAGTCGGTTCAAATTATATTGCAGAATTATTTTGAGGATTTCTAGAATTGTATTGGCAACATATTTGTTTTTAATTTGAAAAGCAGGGTGTTAGTTTAGGAATTGTTAGGATTCAGCATCAAATAAGTTTACAATTCTTCCAACATAGAAGTATGGTTTCCATTTCTTGCTTGGTGTGATAGGTTAGGTTTCTTATCGTTTAAATCAAATGAGGGTTCCTTTAGTTTATTCAATTTCAATAGTGAGATATCTTGAAGTTGTCAAAGGATTTTCAGGATTGAATTCTCGACTTGTTTCATTGAGTTAAGATACTTAGGTCGATCCTCAATGCCAATACTTATCTCTGCTCATCATCAAAAGCGTTGAGTCAGTGTGCAGACTACTTTAGTATTTCAGCTTGAATGCAAGATTTGTTGAATTGCATGTGTGTGAGCAAATTAGTTTTTTTAAAAGTTCCTTTATCAATTGTAAGCAAGATAGGGTTTTAGTCTTGTATGCAATCTTGAATTTCTAGCTTAGGAGCAAGGTGTGGTTAAGTGGTTTTGAGTTGTTTCAATTTTCAGTCTTTCCAATTATGTTTGAGAGTGACTTTTCATTTGAGTCTCCGGAGCATTAGACAAATTAGTTACATTGATTGAATGATTGCCAATTTTGATTCTTGCTAGCATTGTGATAAAAACCTTAGTTTCCTGGTTGAAGTAGTTTCCATTACAATACCCTAATACAATGTGTGAGTGGTTGGATTTCAAAGAAGAGTGCCTTATCTTTTTAGGAGAACAGAGTATTGATTGCTGAATATTTTGGGTGAATTTGCTAGAGCTCCGTTTAAAGATTTGATTGATGTTAAATACTGAAACTAGGCATTTCTTTTGAAGCAAAAATTGTGATAATTAGGTTTTCATTAAATCTAGATTTTAGCGTAGGAACATAATAGGTTAAATTTATTGATATTTCAAGTGCTCCAGTTGAATTTGATTATTATTTCTGCATGTAGTGGCGACATGGATTGATTTCTTTTCGAAATATTATTTGTCCATATGCATTCGTGTGTTTTATTACTTAACTGATCATTATAAAGGAAACATTAAAGCTTTGACCTACAACCTGAATCAAGAAGTGCAGTGCAGCTCGTGCTTACCAGCCCGGATTGACAAATTAAATATTAAGAGCTTTAATTCACCAATTAAAACTCTCAACATTTTGGCGCTGTTGCCGGGGAGTTGCAATTTTTTATTCAGGTAACTATTATCAGAGTTTTAGGATCTTGCAGGGCTGTCAAAGGGTGGAGAGTGTATGGTAAGACATGAGTGAAGAGCCATGCATCCACTTTTGTGGGGTTGCTCCAAAGTCTGACTGATTCTTGCTTGTTCTTGAGTTTTTATTTCCTTTTTCCTTATGCGTAGAAGTAAAGGTAGATTTATTTCCAGTGCTAGTTTTCTTTCAATCAGCAATTTTTAATTCATTTAGATTAAAATTCAAGCTTTGAACGATAAACCATTTTTGGGGTGTTGTAAGAACCCCCTCTTTTATACTAATCCATGTTGCGAGCAGGAGAAATTCAAGAATGACTGAGAGCTTGAAGAATGTCCATCGAGGCACTTTCTCAAATCCTAGCAGTAGCTGGGGTATCTTCTTCTCAGAAAGAGTTCATCCTGACTGCATTCAGGAAATTATCTGTCACTCCACAGCCAGAACATGATTTGGAAATCTCCCTTTAGTCTTCTTGCCTATCCACCAAGGAGATCGATGAGCCATGTACCAAATTTGATGGGGGGCATCCAGCTGAACTTGAGATCGAGGAACCTTCGCCATGCCCAGCAACCAGCCTTGTGTGCATTCCAGAGACCAATTATCTAAGTTTTCCTGGCATGTCCAAGGAGGACATTCAAAGTGGTCCAACAGAAGAAATGAGCCAATACCACCAGGATTACATCGATGATTGGTTCCAGATCGTAATCCAGCCAAGGTACCACTCTCATCTTCAAATAATCTTGGTATCATATCAATCGAAGCAAATGGTTTCTCATACTATGGTATGTGTTGAAATTTATTCTTTCAAACTGAGTGTGAGTATATTTAGCATGATCTTACGAACATGGCTGCATTGGAAGTACTCCTACACTTGAAGGATACCTTCCTCTCTCTAGATTAGGGTAGGGTAGAAATGAATAAAATTGTTATATGAAATAAAATTGTTGTTACGACATCACTCTTGAAATTGAAATTCCTAAGGCATAACCATTGAAATTTGTATCATTATTCACTCTTGTGGTAACACTTGTCGGAAGAAATTCACCCTTAATACCTCATATTTTATAAAGTGACTATGATTATTGGCCGAGATTACTAATTGGGTCAGTTAGGGGAATTGTTATTGTTATACTTCCCACTCATAAAGCTTAACATACTATCATCCAAGAATCTTTTCAATATTATCTTTGAAGGTATTGATGAAAAGCCTCCTATGGTGGACCACTCATATAAAACCCTAATGAGCTCTCATAAGAACCCTAGCATGACCTACTCGAGGAATATTCCAATCATTATTTGAGTTGTTTTCTTTTCTTGAGTCTTTAGGGAATAAGGATCAACTAGTAAATATTAGTAATTAAAAACTTTTTACACCATCCTGTGCTCTTAAGGAGTAGATCTATCTCCCCGCTTATTAAGTAACCTCTAAGGTTAATCATAATCAGAGTCTACAAAAATATTTAGGGGAGGATAAGATGTCTCGTAATGAGCCGACCTATCATGATCATGAGACCTAACATGCATGACATTACTGCTTTTGGTCATCAAGCCAGAGTAATGGCTTTTAGCCCAAAAAGCGGGAAGACAGGAGGTCTCATCACGAGCCGGCCTGTTCATCCATGTTACTTCTTGTGAGTGGCACTTCCATTGTCTGGTTACCAAGCCATGACAATGGCCTTTATCTAAAAGTCGAATAAGCTAACTCTTAATCTATATCTAGTAAGTGGGACACAAACATTTCATTAGGTTAAAAGGCATCCCTGTCGAGGCTATAGACGCCTGCTGGCAGCAGGGCCATGCTTGTGGTATCAAAGTTAATTTTACACTACGATTTACTTGGTTGTTTTTGTCTTTTCCCTGAACTCACTATCATGTTTCTCTGAGAATGGCTTTAATATCCTTCAGTAGTGTGCTTTGGAGTTCTATCTTGCAGGAATGATTTGGTTTTTATGGATATGAGACCCTTAGTGCAGGTGATTCACTCTGCTTGAATAAGATAAGATTCGACTATATGCTTGGGTAACAGTAAGACAATCATCCTCGGAAGGTATCATTTTGTAATATTTATTTTTCCTTACTTTCGATCCATTTTAAGGCTTTGGTTTTTAAATAAAGTCACTATTACTTGTAATAATGAGGCTATTGAAAGTGAAGACCTACTGTTTTGGATTACTCTTGAGATGCTTTGTGGAAATTCTTATGGTTAATCATTTTAGGATGACATTATCTCTGCAGTAACAACATTGTTAAGCATTCCTTTAGTATCCCTAGCATTAGTTACTCTTTTGGAATAATAAAACTTAGCCTTGACGTCATTGGATCCCTAGTCACTACTTTTTCTTATCTTATTAATGCAAAGGAATATGACATCCGATGAAACTTACTTACATGCTCTCACAATTAGCCCTATTGTTTAAGTTAATGAAGCATGAATTTAATATAGAAACCCTAGCCCTTTAGTCTTTGGTCTCTGCCAGAGGTTTTGCTTACATGAGGACATGCAAGATGATAGGCATGGGGGGGGGGGGGGGGAGAGATGTTAGGAAAAAAAATGATGAGAATTGTCAGGTTTGATTCATATTTTCACCCTATGCTTAGTCATGGTTCTCACTATCAATTTTCACAATTGTTGGGCTTGGAGCATGATCAAGTAATTGTTCATTAATTAACCTATTTCCTTTATTTAAATAAGATTTGCATGAAAAGAAATATTGATGATGGTGCTTGTGTTTTTTTCTTTTCAGGAAGCCGTATGAAATCACACATGCATCAACATTTTTAGGGTAATGTGGATATTGAGACCTTTTTTTTCTTCTTCAGCAGATCATATCAGCAATCACATCAACTTGAGCCATTCCATCATTTACTTCATCTTGTGGCATCAAGGACATAAAAAACAAGGGTAAAACTTGAGGTAGAGGTGGCTTAAGGTTCTTTAATTGATTAGAGATTTAAGAAAGCTTTGATGATTAACCACCACATATTCTGTATATTTGGTTTTCCATATACCCTCCATTTGCATGCTAATCTAGGTCATAATCATAATGGTTCATGTAAAAAAACGCAGTAACTATAATGCCTTCCCCTCCTACATTCACACATGTTGTCAGTTGAATCCAATAGAGGATGAATTCATTGTTGCCTTTCATGAAGGAACCATCCATAAGCATTGGCCTCGCAAAAATAGAGCATGCAAGCACATGTCTTCCCATCTCCATCACCACCTCATCTCATCTACCATTTCCATTTTCACCTATCATCCTATTCATCATTTTCCTCCTACCATATCTATTTTTTCTCCTCGATTTGTATCACTCTTAAAATAAAACCTACGGCAATCAAATCTTCATGCAGTGTTGCTTCATAAGACCTAACCCTACCTAAAGGCCATGATGCCTATAAAAACCTAGATATGAGTAAAGACTTTGTTTGCATGAGGAAAAGAAAAACCTGAATCATGGGGGGATGTTGGGCCTCGTACATGCCTATGTTTTCATCATGAAACATCATTGTTTATACCCTAAAACCCTAGGTTTTTAGCCCGTGCTATACCCTAATTCTGTCACTTGCGGCCAAATACTCTCTATGGTTGATTATCATCAATTTCTTCAATTATCTATGATTAAAGATGATTTTATCATGTTTTACTGATGATGTTTTTGTTGAAGTACATTTATTACAGGGTTCCATCGTTGAAATCCCTCACAAGCCAACTAAGTATGAGAATGCCTAATTTAGGGAATTGGCACTTTCGGCGCGTTTGTGGAGAAACCGAGAGAGGTTATTATCAAAACTAATATTATTATACCTATCCATAAGTTGGATTCCACCCAGATCACTCATATGGGCCTCTAGAAGGAAATTACCCAATTTTTCCAAATCTGTAAAACATTCTAAACTGCCAACTTTCGCCTCAATGTTCATGCAAAGGAAGGAAAACGAAGACATTTGGGCACATGGGTTTTGATCCCAGTATAACCAATTTACTAACCCTATAATAATTTTTCAAAATACATTACGGTTGTGGAGATATTCAAGGGGGGTTGAGGCTAATTTATGTAAAATTCATAAATTTCCAGAATTGTTAAAAACTCTCAAAACAGCCTTATTTTGGATTTTTGGTCAAAGGAAGTTGAAACTACTACAGATCAACACATCACATCTTTTAGAATTAATTTAATCTTATCTCCATGGCTATGAATGGAGCGTTGTTGAGCAATAAAGCTTGGAATGACAATGTAATCAGATTTAGATGAGTTAAGTAGCATAATGATCTTTTGATCTGATCTGCATAGATCACTTTCTATTTGTAATTATAAAGCCTACAATAGAGACAAATTGGGAGATATATCTAGAGGGGAATAGTCATAAGGTTGATAAAACAGTGAGTTATTTATATCCAAGTTATGGAACTCTATTTTAATTCATGATATTTTTATCTTAAGCCTGTAGCGTGCTTTGATTGGAGCTATGGAGTGATGGATTGGTGCATGATTCAATTAATTAGTTGATCTCCTCTTTCGTTCTGTAAGCTTTTCATCCCGGGTGTGGCAAGTACCCACCACAACCTGGGGAGTTTTGTCCATTGTTAGCTAGATTTAATAAGCTTTGTGATTTTTATTAGTTTTATTTGTGAATTTGTATCTCAGATTTCAATTGGAAATACTTGTATTGTTGAATTTTTACCTGAAGTTCGATTTGCTACATGAGGTTATGTTTCCAGTGTGACTGAGTGATATTTTCTCTTTGAATGCGTTCTTACAAACCAATTGTTGATCTGTATTGAAGGTTGAGTAATTTTTCCTCATTGTATATGAACATCTTTTGAATGCATTTCACAAATTGATTACCGATCTGTATTAATTGATATTTTTAAGTTGAATTTCAAGCTCACTGTGTTTAGGAATGACCCTTCCAGTTCAGCGTTAGAACCCATGCATAAATACCAACGAACAAGCATCGATTTCCTTTAGTTGTTGCAAACAACGTATGGATTTGAATTGTTGATTTTGGAAATTGATTCTTAAAAGTCCGTGAAGCAAGTGTATATATTGATGGAACCCAATCCATTGAACACAGAATTACGTTTGATTAAGAGCGCAGTCGGTTCAAATTATATTGCAAAATTATTTTGAGGATTTCTGGAATTGTATTGGCAACAGATTTTTTTTTAATTTGAAAAGAAGAGTGTTAGTTTAGGAATTGATCAAGATTCAGCATCAAATAGGTTTACAATTATTCCAACATAGAAGTATGGTTTCCATTGCTTGCTTGGTGTGATAGGTTAGGTTTCTTATCATTTAAATTAGCATGAGGATTCCTTCAGTTTATTCAATTTCAATAGTGAGATATCTTGAAGCTGTCAAAGGATTTCCAGGATTGCATTCTCGACTTGTTTCATTGAGTTAAGATACTTAGGTCGATCCTCAATGCCAATACTTATCTCTGCTCATCATCAAAAGTGTTGAGTCAGTGTGCAGACTACCTTAGGATTTCAGCTTGAATGCAAGATTTTTTGAATTGCATGTGTGTGAGCAAATTAGTTTTTTTTTTAAGTTCCTTTATCAATTGTAAGCAAGATAGGGTTTTAGTCTTGTATGCAATCTTGAATTTCTAGCTTAGGAGCAAGGTGTGGTTAAGTGGTTTTGAGTTGTTTCAATTTTCAGTCTTTCCAATTATGTTTGAGAGTGACTTTTCATTTGAGTCTCTGGAGCATTAGACAAATTAGATACATTGATTGAGTGATTCTTGCTAGCATTGTGATAAAAACCTTAGTTTCCTGGTTGAAGTAGTTTCCATTACAATACCCTAGTACAATGTGTGAGTGGTTGGATTTCAAAGAAGAGTGCCTTATCTTTTTAGGAGAACAGAGTATTGATTGCTGAAGATTTTGGGTGAATTTGCTCGAGCTCTGTTTAAAGATTTGATTGATGTTAAATGTTGAAACTAGGCATTTGTTTTGAAGCAGAACTTATGCTAATTAGGTTTTGATTAAATCCAGATTTCAGCCTAGGAACATAATAGGTTAAATTTATTGAGATTTCAAGTGCTCCAGTTCAATTTGATTATTATTTCTGCATGTAGTGGCGACATGGATTGATTTATTTTCGAAAGATTATTTGTCCATATTCATTCGTGTGTTTTATTACTTAACTGATCATTATAAAGGAAACATTAAAGCTCTGACCTACAACCTGAATCAATATGTGCAGTGCAACTTGTGTTTACGAGCCCGGATTGACAAATTAAATATTAAGAGCTTTAATTCACCAATTAAAACTCTTAACAGGTAGATGCCACTTATAATACCATGGATGGATGCCAGTTACAAAACCATGGGTAGATTCCATGGGTGGATGAATACCATGGGTGGAAAAATACCATGGGTGAATGAATACCATAGTTAGATGTCAATTTCCATTCGGATCATTCCTCCCTCCTTAAGAATAAATGATCCCCATTGCGTAAAGTTACCTCCTAAGAAGTTTGTGTTGAATATGAAGAGACACCAAAGAGAAGGGATATTTGTGGTCACTGTGATGAACGAAGATCCAATGTTAGAGATACCCTGTAATTCTTGTGACCAACTATAATACTGATAGTGTGTAGCCTAGAAAATGGAATTCGATGAAGTGTGGATTTGTTGATAACCCATAACCATGAAAAAGAAAGATTCGAGGATATAGATTCCCTGTAATTCTTGTGACCAACTGTGAGACTAACAGTGTGTGGCCTAGCAAATGGACTTCGATGACAAGGATTTTGCATGGTTGATCCATAACCGTGATGTTGATTGTTGATGAAGTAGAAGTGCCTACATAGCTTGAGGTGGGAGGGCATGTCTCCAAAGAACCTAAGATGGATGTTGTTATTTTGAAACTAATTAATGTGAAGCAAGTGCCTACTAAAGCTGGGTGGGAGGGCACGTCTCCAAAGTGAACCTGCTCTGAATGTTGCTCTAGATATAAAAACAAATTTAAAATGGGCATAACTCAGGCAATATAACTAAGAATATTTATTATAGCCTACTTTTGGAAATATAATGACCATTCTTCATCTTCTCATGTGATTTAAATCCTTATCTGAACACTCTAGAAATTCATATTCATGCTTGATATGCAGAATTATTATCTACGGATAGATCAAATTCCCTACGTGTGGTGCTATGCACTTAGAAAAACAGTTTAAAGACCTTGTTATCACTTTCTCTAAGAGTAAATAGACACACAGAAAGATAGAAGAACCTACTTGTGATCCAAGCGCTTCCTATTCTCCTTATGTCGCTTTTGTTGTGGCCTCCAATCCAACTTAGATCGCCAGATTGATTCCTACAAGTATAAACAGAGAACAATAAAGAGATTGCAATATATAGATGCCTATTTATCGTAATCAGTTAAATCGATTGAACATGGAACATATATATCATTAAAGAGTCCATTGCATGAGAAATAGAAACATAAACATATACATATATGGGAAAATGAACAACAATATTTATTAAAGAGTAGAAGAGGGAGGTTACAACCAATGATCAATTTGATGTCACCATCTCCAGCTTCATCCCAGCCTCATCACAATCAACATCTCACCATCAACATATCACTTCTATCACTCTCTCAATTGAGAATCCAACAACATTTCTTTACCAAAATTATTCCTCCCCTAGAACTAGGATTTGTGCTCAATTTATAGGGAAACTGAAGGTAGTTTCTAATTCAACGAATTTCTAATAATAGGCAATACATGTTTCCAAGTTCAAAGGCATTAGATGGACACTTGGATTCGAAGTTTGACACATATGGACTCTTCTAGAAGGCACTGGCCATGTGAAGATTCCGAAACAATGAGAATTTCACTCCCATTTGACCAACGCACTCTTGAATGTCAAGAAGTGCATTGCAGTGCACCCTTGAATGGAGGGAGCTCCATATGCAACGCAGTTAGTCCTTTGAGAGGCAGCGTTGGTGAGATCATAAGTGATATAACATATACTTAAAACCTTGGAAATATCACAATAGAAGTCATGAATGATTTGTTCTTCTCTTAGGGCATATAGCAACTAAAATGATAGGGGATGATAGACCCTGTTTCATTGGTTCTAGGGATGATGTCCAGTTTGATCAGGTCATGGGGGATGATGCCCAAATTAACCTATAATAGTTTCCCCCTAAAGCATGAAGTCAAAATAACAAAAATATTTTTTGAATGAGATTCTTTACGACACGATTGGTTGGAACTGAAGTGGAGTGACGACCTGCATCAATCTTACAATACATTACATCATGATATTTTCATCTTGATCACGAATTGTTGAGGGAGGCATTCCCATGCTCAGCACATAAACTATATAATAACATGTACATAGTGCATAAAGTCGTCTACATTGGAATGTTTCCCAATACAGACATGCCTACAAATATATGCCCATGTCGGATGATGGTCTGTATGTAAGGTCATTGTATAGATGATGTGACAAATTCAGTTGACTTAGTAGCTCGTGAACTAGAACCAGATACGGATCGAGTGGAAGCAGCATCTCGCCCAAATCCATATCTATAACCATCAGCTAAGGCAAAGACAAAGGTTGAGTAAGAAGAAAATTGAGACTCCTAGGGGCGAATCCAGCGGAGACGGGATCCACTGGTTGTATTTTCTAGTTAGTCCATAAGGACCAGACACCCGGAAAATCCTGAAATCGCAGCCCGGATAGCTGAAACTAGATCTAGGGTCTTCTTATCTCGTTCACTCGATTGTTCGGGTACAATTCTAGCCATGTGAATATATGATTTGTAGTCGAACATGGTAAGACATAGTTTGATTACCAGACAATGATGTGAGTTGTTAACAAAGACGAGAGAACCACCATTGATGTTAATGGATCTCAAGGTACTATTGTACATTTCGTAAGGCGTGAATAGATGATTTGATGTCGAACACCAAACAAAATCTTTCGGTCAAAGGTCTAGAAGTGAGGATCTTGTCGATGTTGTAACTAGTCTCATGGTACTGGAAGATGTTGTTTCTAAGTAAACTTCCTGAATAATGATTTGATGTCGACAAGAAGCCACTTTATCGCGAAATGAGAGTTACTAATTTCAAAGACAAAGACAAAATATGACTTGATATAGCAATTTTCAGGGATGATTATCATGAGAATGAAGGTTTATGAGTATTGCAGAAGGATGAGTATTCACTATACTTCTCTTGAACATATCGGCGACACTGAGATGAGTTGGCAGCATTGACCCAAAACCAAAGTGAAGGTATGATGAACCATAGGCATGAATGAACTGTCAAGAAGATTACCCAACCCAAACAGTCATGATGATGGAATGAAGTGTCATGTTAAAGAGTGACCTGCTACCATAAAATTTCTGTTCACTTTCCCAAATTTTCCCCAGTCATTTTTCAACCAATACCTCTTTATTTTTTAACAAGCTTGAGGAGGATAACAGATGCTTGATCTATAATTCAACCCTTTGGGTGAATAATGTATCATTATTTAATAATTTAACGAGTCTATCAATGAATGAAACTCGATTCTTGCCATGATCGACAATCCTGTCGCTATTTTATGTTTTAACGAGCCTAACGACAGTGACAGCCCGATCCTTTTTCATATTTAGAGAGTTTGAAAAAAGAGGAAAAAAGAAAACTCCATAATTAATTTTTCATAAAGTTGTCGCTCAGATCCGAAAAAGTGTAAAATGATATCTAAGAGAACCTCCTAGCCATGTTTGACTAAGGTTTTCCTTTTTCCTAAATAATCTATCTCAATCTGGAAAAGGGTTAAACTTATATTGAGTAGATATCAATTCATTTACTTTTACGAGCTCGAAAAGACAAGTGCTCGGCAATATTTTCACATTATCGGAGTCTGAAAAGAGCTAAAAGAAGACTCCGGGAGTTCCTTTTTCGCTGTTATCGAAGCTCGAAAAAGAGATAAAAGTGTGCTTCAAGTCTTTTTTTGTTTTTATCAAAGCTTGAAAAATAAGGATAAAAGTATGCTTTGTGGTCAAATCATTCTTGAAATAAATGTGCACGACTAATCTGCTATATCAGTTGTAAACCTATTCAGAATAACATCAAATGGATTAAAAATACCTGTTTCATGATAAAAAATTGAATAAAACCATAGTCACAGCAATAAATATGATTTGAAAATAATCAAATGACTAATTAAAATAGTTTTTATATTCATTTTTACCATTTGAAAGTTACCATTTTCATTTTGGAGCTCTGAACTTGTTTGTGCCTCTGAACTTCAGCTGTTGATTGCATTTGATTCTATGGACGGTTTTCCTCGCCGTTTGATCCAGGTTGGTGCCATAAACCTCCTCTTTCTTTTAGTAGTCTTTTTGTTTCATTTCATTGCAATTTTTTAGGGATTTGGGCCCCTTAGGGTAAATCTATTATCAAAAGAGGGAAACTCACCCTTGGATGTCGAAACTTGCGTTGGAATGCACCTGAAATGAAGGCTAGGTGCATATGCAACGCACTATCTCTAGTTCAAGGCCGCGTTGGGCACAATTCACATTTTTTATTCTTTCATTGTACCCAAATTTTGCCTAATTTTTTGCATTAAAAGGATCCTAATGAGTCTTACGATAGTATTTCATGGATTCATCGGACTAAAATGACAATTATTTGGAGGGAAAGAGAGCATAAAGAACAAAACATGATTGCCCTTAATGATCCAGATACTGTAAGAGCCCTTATATATTGTGGGTTATTGAAGTACTTTCGTCTATCAGGTATGAGGCAACAGATGGAACTATTGGATTTCCTTGTTCGTGCATGGGATATGGAAATTGAAGCATTTAATATTGGGAAAAAAGTGGTCCCAATTTCAGTGGAGGATATCTATTTTCTGACAGGCTTGTCAAAGAGAGGCATACCCATTTCTCTCCCAGGGTCTGCTCTCGTAGGAGAGACAGTAAGAGACTATGTTTGCAATATTTCTATCCAGGGGTAGAGCCTAGAAAGGATGGGAAAATAGACATCTATGACATTCGTGATTTTCCATTCAGAACCATATTATTAACGATCACAAAGCTTGCTGGTACCGCTACACTACATGTAGCGAACAAATCTTATATGTAGTATGCGCTAGAGTGCATGGAACCAACACTTTTCAACTGGGCTGAAGTTTTTCTCTCTCAAATAAAAGAAAAAATGAGCAAGGAAAAGGGAGGAATGAAGAAAAATTTCAACTATGGTTCGATCCTCATTTATTTTTCCTTAGAGCAGATTCCACTGATGCAACCTCAGCATGTGATGCTGGGTATATATAGCCCTAGATATCTGAGGATGCAAATATGGGTAGAAATGATGGCTAGACATACATGCCAATCGTCCATGGTGTTCTTAACTGCATTTTTTTCCTGGTTCAGGCGACAGATTATCGCCATTGATGACTTTGCATATGCAGGCGTCGATTTCTGAAGAAATCCAGACTTAGCTTTACCAGAAGGCACTCAGTGGGGTGCAATCGGTAACAATGTTTTGACCATGTTTTTTTTTTTCTAAGTTTTATACATGTTTTGTATTCTAATGTTTTCCAAAGACTAAACTAATTTTTTTAATGTAATGTAGATGTGGGTCGAGTTCAACCAATGGAAGAGCCAGAGCATGGAGTAGATAAGCCAACAGAGAGGGTTGTCGGGAGAGCAGTCCTTCAAGATTTAGATATGGATGAGACTCTTGCTGAGCTTCAACAGCACATACAGGGGTTGACCTTCGGGATTCCAGATTGCCGAATCGAAGAGTTACCCATGCGACTGCAACACCATACCATTGACATTCCTAACAGTTGGATGCGGTTACTGTGTAGGATAGCTAGATCAGTAGCATGTTATCATGAGCATCACTAGTTTACTTTTGACATGTTGCATACATTTTGAGGTCATATGACCAATGTGTCTTGGGCACAAATTTTGTAAAAACCTATAACTATCTATCTATTTGATTTCAGTTTTTTCCTATGTTTATTGTGCAATCATATTCAATTATGTGAATGTATCTTTACATGTGTTTCAAATGTCTGTTTATAACATAATTCGCTAAATAATTAGTCAATGTGTTCAAGTTTCTTGAAATATGTTGATATTGAATGAAATCAAAATTTCTTTCCAAAAGTCAAACTCTTAGGAACATACAATGCAGTGTTGATTTCTAACAGTATAAACACTAGTAAGTTGTAATACCACAAGTTGTGAGTCTAACCTTATGATGATGTGGTTAATACCAAATGAAATGGCATCAGAGAGAAGTTCGATCAACGTGCTATACTCAACGATATTGTTTGTAGATCGACCAATACAAATCCCTTGAAAACTCACTAACTTGTCGTTCGGAGCAAAAATGGCCCATGCTACAGAGGATAGATTCTACTTACTATGACTAGCACCATCAACATACCCACAAATGGCTCCAGATATTCAAACATATGTGATAAAATGTAAAGCGTATTACTAACGTCAATAAAACTCTAAATCAAACTAAGACAGTAAATGCAAATCAACAACATATATACAATATAATACAAAAAATTACTATGCTCGTGATTAAGCATAGTAACATTTCAGATACAACCCATTTCGGGGTTGCGCCAATGGAATTCCACCGTAATCTACCAACTCGTAGGCACCCTTAGCAAGAACTCTTTTGACAATATAGGGGCCATGCCATAATGGCTCAAATTTCCCTGTACCTATTACATCAGCTTCCTGATCATACATAAGGACCAGGTCACCCTCTAAGAAAATGCGAGGCTGGACACGCTTGTCGTATTGAGCCTTTATATGTCTCTTATGTGCTTCTTTGGAAAATTGGGCTTCACGACGTGTTTCATCAAGATGGATGAGGTTAAAAATATGTGATTCTTCAATAGAGGTGTTAGGTAACAAGTCGATTGCGAGTTTTAATGACGGTATTTTACATTGGATTGGCAAGATAGCTTCCAGAACATACACCAATTAAAAGGGGATAAATCCGGTTGCATTTCTCACCGAGGTTAGGTATGCCCACAAGGCCGAGTATAGGATTAAATGCCAATTTCGTTTATGAACTCCTATATTTTATTGAAGTATTCGTTTAATAATCTCGTTGATAGCCTCAACTTTTCCATTTGATTGTGGATAATAAGGAGTATAACTATCATGTGACAGTCCTAATTTGGCAGTCAACTTATTCATCATATGATTGCGAAAATGTGAACCATGATCTGTGACTATAGCCAGTGGGACCCCAAACTATGAAATGACATTATTAAATAAAAACAATGCAATTGTTTGTCCTGTGTTGTTGAACGTAGGCATCGCTTTGGCCCACTTGGTGAAGTATTTTGTTGCGACAATAATATAACCATGCCCCCCGGATGAACAAGGGTTACAGGTCATGAATTCAATGCCCCATTTTGAAAATGGTCCCATAGAGACAACAGGATGCATTGGTGCTGGCGGTTTGTGGATTTTACGGCCAAATATATGGCACGCATGACAACTTCTTACCGCAAGGATGCAGTCGCAAAATATGGTAGGCCAAAAGTAACCGACCCAGAGTATCTTCTGCGCAATAGTGTATCTAGAAAAATGTCCACCACAAGCCCCAGCATGACAATCATTTAAAACCTTTTCGACCTCCTCATGAGTGAGGCACCTTCTTAAAATTGCATCGACACCATGATGATAAAGTGTATCGTCGACGATCAAATAATATTTAGCTTGGTATCGAATATGTCGATGGTCAGAGCGAGAGGTATCAGGCCAAAAAGTCTGGGTATGGAGATAAATGATAAAATCCCCATACCAAGGATAAGATGATTCTATCAGAAACAAAGACTCGTCAGGAATATATGGTTCCAACGTAGTAGCAGTACTATCAGAGTGAAGGTCACAGAGAAGCTCAGCTAAAACTAAAGACTTATTTGACTTGGATTTGATGAATTCCAATCAAATTCCTGCAAAATGGAAATCCATTTTGAATACTTTCCCCCCAACAATTGACGTGATAAAATATAAGTCTTGGGGTTGCAATCCGAAATGAAAATGGTCTTCCGGAACAGGATATACTGGTGAAATCTTTAGACAACTTGAACAGCCGCCAAGGTAAGATTTTCTACATACGAATACTTCACTTCTGTATCATTGAGATTACGACTCAAATAATAGATCAGATGTTCTATCCCATTTTCTACTTGGAGAAATACCATAGCAATGGTCATATCAGCTGCGATGATATATAATAAATAATCACTTTGATAATTGGGGGGATACATTAATGATGCCTAGACAAGTGTATCTTTGACAGCATCAAAAGAATCTTGCGCAACTTGGTCCCAATGGAAGGGAATCCCATTTTTCAAGAACTGAGTAAATCCTTTAGCCATTTCGGCGTAGTTGGGTATGAACCTCCTTAGGAAGTTAGAATTTCCCTAAAGGTTCTGTAACTGAAGCAAATTTGATGGCACAGGCAAATCAAGAATGGCCTAGACCTTCAGTGGTTCTATTCGAATTCCTTCTTTTGAGACGACAAATCCTAGAAAACGACCAAAACCAACACAAAACACACATTTATGTGGATTGAGGCGGATTTTGTAGTGTCGGCAGTGTAAAAAGATAGCTCTCAAATGCATCGGGTGATCAATTTGGTTTCGTGAATGCCTGGTTAAATCAGCTAGATTTTTTATCAACAGTTGTCATTGATGTCAACCTAAGCAACACCAGGGGCTACCCCAATATTGCATGGGAATTTAGACCTACCAAATTAATGTATTCTTGGTCAAGAATGATTTCTATGGTTTCTAGTTGTCGAGATGTTTCCGTTGATATATGGCACACGATGTAATTCTTCACGGTTTGAGAGATATTCATGTTCGAAGTTTTTACCCCTAATTAGTGGGCTAAAACCCCATGGGGTTGTGGCATGGTTCATTGAAAAGTCATAATTAATATTTTTTAAGCTCCTAAAATACCTCCCATGTTCACTTGTTGAAGCTCCTCTCAACCTAAGCATTTATATAAATTGTGATCCTCATATCCTCCTCATGCAAGGGATTTCGCTATCTGAAACAGGTCATCGTGGAATTTTCTCTCTAACTTTTTTCTACGAAGGTTCAAAAGCTGAAATTTTTATGAGGCGAAGAGAAAATCCTGAGGAAGCTCTTGTAGAAATTTTAGATCAAGGCGCGCAATATTTTCGGAGATATGATCTGTGGAAGTCAATGTTTTTGCAGGCTCCTGAAATTCATCTCAAAGAAGTGACCTTGGGAAAAACGTCATAACTCTCTATCTGAGTATTGGATTAGAATTTTGTAAAAATTGGTAGATATTGGTCAGACTGCAGTTTTTTCTCTATAAATTTTAGAGCCGAATAAAGAAACAGTGACATGTGGCATGTCGTACAAGTTCACTCTACTGAAACAATCCATAATTAGGGCATTGTGAGATATTGGGCATAACTCTCCCTTAAGGAATCCAAATTGGGTCAGACCTATGGAATTGAAAAGAAGACTCAAAGGAATACTATAGGACTGAAAATAAGATATTGGGGATCTGAAATAATAGAGATTCACCAGATTCAATATCGAGCTCCTAAAAGGCAAGAAAAAGCTAGATCATGTGTTGTCAAGGGTTGCAAAGGACCATACTTTCTAGGGAAGCAAAGCAAACCAATGTGCAGCAGAGGATATCATGAAAAGAGCAGAAACCAAGGTGCAGAACAGTAGCAAGAAGTTCATCACATGAAGTCTTCAAGTGGGCAGCACTGCATATAGTCACTGTAAAGGTATCATTGTACTAAGTCATTGTAAATACATTATTGTAAAAATTGTTCTAGTGTCTATCTGCCAAGAGTTGAAGAGGTAGTGTCAGGAGGTCTAGGATCATCATTAGGTGGTTGTGTCATAGTTGTGGTTATGGTCTAGTGTGTCTTATTTTTCTACATCATTCTATATCATTGTAAAATGGACCATTTTGCCTGGTACGAGAGTCCATCCTTCTTTTATTCTTCTATAGGGTGCTAGGGTGGCGCTAGGGTGAGTTGTAGCTCATTGGGTGTTGGGGCATCCATTCAGTTGACTACTGAAGAATCTCGGGCGTTGGAGCGTCCATCCAATGGGAGCTGGAGAAGAATGATTTTCTAGATTCTAGGAAGTTGGAGATTTATTTTCAATTGGAGTTGAATATTAAAGAATTATTAGAAAAGAATTAGGTGGTTTTTTTCCCGGATTGGGTTTCCATCTGAAAAAGTGTGTGCATTTGTGTTCCTTTTGTTTGCTGCTATCATTGTACAAACATTGATAATAATTGAATATTAACTAATGCTCTAATTGTTGGAAATACTGATTCAACCCCCCCCCCCCCAGTATTTCCAACATAGATAGGGTTGAACAATGTGCTTGATGTCATTGAAAGAATAATCTATTGCTCTCTAAAAAGTTTCCCCAACATTATTTAAACAAAATTGGAGTTTCCGATAAGCGAATGTGCCCCGAGGATAGATGAACGTTGTCTTATATTGGTCCTTTGGGCGGATATTGATTTGATTGTAGCCAGAAAATCCATCCATGAACGAAAATATTTTGCATCCAGCACAATCGTCAATAATCTGGTCGATAAAGGGAGTAGGATAGTTGTCTTTTGGACAAGAAAGATTGAAATCCTGATAATCGACACACACTCTGATGGTTCCTTATTTTTTCATAACAGGAACGATGTTGGAAACCCAATCAGTTAGCGGAAAAGGATAAATGAAACTAGCACACAAAAGTTTTTCAACTTTTGCTTTAATGGCAGCTACCTTCTTTGGGTGAACAAGACGAAGGCATTGACATACCGTCTTGACATCAGGGTACATATTAATCGTGTGATCAACGATACTAATATTTATGCCTAGAATTTCCTCGTAGGACCAAGCAAATACATCATGAAATTTGTGAAAGAGAGAGCGATATGTTTTGAGTTCTGATGGAGAACAAGACACACTGACATGAGTGTTTTCTACAACGTCGGGTTTGGTCGAAATATCGATAGAAATGGTTTCTTCAATATTTGATAAATTTCGCTCATAATCGATTGCATTAATGGGAAAAGAATTCAAAAAGAATGTTTTGATCGATGGGTGATGTAGTTCACTAAGATTATCTTCTTCATAATCCTGAAGATGGGAGTGATGATGACGATCTTCCCATGGTTCTCCTTCTGACATCATAGTTTCCAAAATATTCTCATCTGTCAAGAAAGTTGAGAAAGAAGGATCAGATGGAGTACCAAAATCTAATGAACCATCAACCCAAACGACTGACGACGATGATTTCGAATTCGTTGCCCAAGCCATGTGGATTGATTGCTATGCCAGCTCAATTTGGCTGGGCGACAGAAACTCATCCAACGGAACAACTTCAGAATCACTCGTAATCTTCCTTTAGTTGTTGCAAACAACGTATGGATTTGAATTGTTGATTTTGGAAATTGATTCTTAAAAGTCCGTGAAGCAAGTGTATATATTGATGGAACCCAATCCATTGAACACAGAATTATGTTTGATTAAGAGCGCAGTCGGTTCAAATTATATTGCAAAATTATTTTGAGGATTTCTGGAATTGTATTGGCAACAGATTTTTTTTTAATTTGAAAAGAAGAGTGTTAGTTTAGGAATTGATCAAGATTCAGCATCAAATAGGTTTACAATTATTCCAACATAGAAGTATGGTTTCCATTGCTTGCTTGGTGTGATAGGTTAGGTTTCTTATCATTTAAATCAGCATGAGGATTCCTTCAGTTTATTCAATTTCAATAGTGAGATATCTTGAAGCTGTCAAAGGATTTCCAGGATTGCATTCTCGACTTGTTTCATTGAGTTAAGATACTTAGGTCGATCCTCAATGCCAATACTTATCTCTGCTCATCATCAAAAGTGTTGAGTCAGTGTGCAGACTACCTTAGGATTTCAGCTTGAATGCAAGATTTTTTGAATTGCATGTGTGTGAGCAAATTAGTTTTTTTTTTAAGTTCCTTTATCAATTGTAAGCAAGATAGGGTTTTAGTCTTGTATGCAATCTTGAATTTCTAGCTTAGGAGCAAGGTGTGGTTAAGTGGTTTTGAGTTGTTTCAATTTTCAGTCTTTCCACCCTTGCTTCGAGAGTGACTTTTCATTTGAGTTCTGACATTGTATAAATTATACATTGATTGAGTGATTCTTACAGCATTGTGATAAAACCTTAGTTTCCTCAAGAAATAGTTTCATTACACACCCAGAACAATGTGTGAGTGGTTGGATTTCAAAGAAGAGTGCCTTGATTTTTTAGGAATGAGTATCGTCATTGCCTAAGATTTTGGGTGAATTTAAGTTAGAGCTCGTTTTAAAGATTTGATTGATGTTAACGTCAAAACTAGGCATTTGTTTTAAAGGTAATTTATGTTAATTAGGTTTTGATTAAATCCGCAACCAACTAGGAACATAATAGGGCAATTTATTGAGAGATTTCAAGTGTCTACTAATTTGATTATTATTTCTGCATGTAGTAAGACATGGATTGATTTATTTTCGAAAAGATTTATTTGTCCATATTCATTCTGTTTTATTACTTAACCGATCATTATAAAGGAAACATTATTCCTCTCGACTCTACAAACTAAACCGAGTTGACGCCAGTAAATGTAGTTATTTAATGTGATTGACAAATTAAATATTAAGAGCTTTAATTCACCAATTAAAACTTTCATGGTAGATGCCACTTATAATACCATGATGACATTATAAACCATGTGTAGATTCCATGGGTGGATGAATACCATGGATGAAAAATGCTCATGGGTGAAATGAATGAATACCATAGTTAGATGTCACCTATCTTGACTATTCCTCCTCCTTAAGAGAAAATGATCCCTATCAAGGAAAGTTGTATTTCCAAGAAGTTTGTGTTGAATATGAAGAGACACCAAAGAGAAGGATATTTGTGGTCATACTGGATGAACGAAGATCCAATGTTAGAGATACCCTAGAATTATTGGTGACCAACTAGAGTAATAATTATATGTGTAGCCTAGAAAATGGTATTCAAGAAGTGTGGACTTGTTGATAACCCAAAACCATGAACAAATGAATATCCGAGGATAGAGATACCCTATAATTCTTGTGACCAATTGCGATACTAACAGTGTGCGGCCTAGCAAATGGACTTCGATGAGAAGGATTTTGTGTGGTTGAGCCATAATCGTAATACTAATTGTTGATGAAGTAGCAGGTGCATAAATAACATGGGGTGGGAGGGCATGTCTCCAAAGAACCCAAGACGAACGTTGCTCTGTTGAAACTAATGAATGTGAATCAGGTGCCTACTAAAGCGGGGTGGGAGGACATGTCTCTAAAGGGAACCTGCTCTGAATGTTGCTCTAGATATAAAAACAAATTTAAAATGGGCATAACTCAGGCAATATAACTAAGAATATTTATTATAGCCTACTTTTGGAAATATAATGACCATTCTTCATCTTCTCATGTGATTTAAATCCTTATCTGAACACTCTAGAAATTCATATTCATGCTTGATATGCAGAATTATTATCTACGGATAGATCAAATTCCCTACGTGTGGTGCTATGCACTTAGAAAAACAGTTTAAAGACCTTGTTATCACTTTCTCTAAGAGTAAATAGACACACAAAAAGATAGAAGAACCTACTTGTGATCCAAGCGCTTCCTATTCTCCTTATGTCGCTTTTGTTGTGGCCTCCAATCCAACTTAGATCGCCAGATTGATTCCTACAAGTATAAACAGAGAACAATAAAGAGATTGTAATATATAGATGTATTATTTAGTTGTAATCTTTAAATCGATTGAACATGGAACATATACATTAGTATAAGCAGTCCATTGCATATAGTGAAACATAAACATATACATATATGGGAAAATGAACAACAATATTTATTAAAGAGTAGAAGGGGGAGGTTACAACCAAAGATCGATTTGATGTCACTAGCTCCAGATTCATCCCAGCCTCATCACAATCAACATCTCACCAGCAACATATCACTTCTATCACTCTCTCAATTGAGAATCCAACAACATTTCTTTACCAAAATTATTCCTCCCCTAGAACTAGGATTTGTGCTCAATTTATAGGGAAACTGAAAGTAGTTTCTAATTCAACGAATTTCTAATAATAGGAAATACATGTTTCCAAGTTCAAAGGCATTAGATGGACACTTGGATTCGAAGTTTGACACATATGGACTCTTCTAGAAGGCACTGGCCATGTGAAGATTCCGAAACAATGAGAATTTCACTCCCATTTGACCAACGCACTCTTGAATGTCAAGAAGTGCATTCTGGTCCTGTAGATGGAGGTTACACCGCCACAACGCGATTAGTCCCTTTGAAGAGCAGCGTTGGTCCAAGATCTGGATTATAACATATACTTAAAACCTTGGAAATATCACAATAGAAGCCATGAATGATTTGTTCTTCTCTTAGGGCATATAGCAACTGAAATGTAAGGGGATGATAGACCCTATTTCATTGGTCCTAGGGATGATATCCAGTTTTACCAGGTCATGGGGGATGATGCCAAAATTGACCTATAATAGCTTCCCCCTAAAGATGAAGTCAAAATAATAATAATATTTTTGAATGAGATGCTTTACAATGTGATGAGCTAGAACTGAAGCAGAGTGGCGACCTGCATCAATATTACAATACATTACATCATGGTATTTTCATCTTGATCATGAATTGTTGAGGTAGGCATTCCCATGCTCGGAACATAAACTATCTAATAACATGTACATAGTGCATAAATTCGTCTACATTGGAATGTTTACAGGAACATGCCTCTCAAATATATGCCCATGTCGGATGATGGTCTGTATTGTAAGGTCATTGTATAGATCAAGTGAAAAATTCAGTTGACTTAGTAGCCCGTGAACCAGAACCAGATATGGATCGAGTGGAAGCAGCATCTCGTCTAGATCCATATCTATAACCATCAGCTAAGGCAAAGACAAAGAGTTGAAGTAAGAAGAAAATTAGAGACTCCTAAGGCGAATCCGGCGGAGACGGGATCCTTTGGTTTGTATTTTCTAGTTAGTCCATAGAGGACAGACACCGGAAAATCCCTGAAATCGCAACCAGGATACATTTGAAACTAGATCTAGGGTCTTCTTATCTCTCGTTCACTCGATTGTTAATTTACCAATTCTAGCCATGTGAATATATGATTTGTAGTCGAACATGGTAAGACATAGTTTGATTACCAGGACAATGATGTGAGTTGTTAACAAAGGCAGAGAACCACCATTGATGTTAATGGATCTCAAAGTACTATTGTACATTTGTAGTACATTTCATAAGTCGTGAGTAGATTATTTGATGTCGAATACCAAACAAAGTATTTCTGTCAAAGGTCCAGAAGTGAGGATCTTGTCGATGTTGTAAAAGGCCTCGTGGTACTGGAAGATGATGTTTCTAAGTCAACTTCATGGATGATGATTTGATGTTGACAAGAAGTCACTTTATCATGAAATGGGAGCTACTGATTTCAGAGACAAAATGTGACTTGATCTAGCAATGTTCAGGGATGATTATCATGAGAATGAAGGTTTATGAGTATTGCAGAAGGATGAGTATTCACTATACTTCTCTTGAACATATCGGCGACACTGAGATGAGTTGGCAGCATTGACCCAAAACCAAAGTGAAGGTATGATGAACCATAGGCATGAATGAACTGTCAAGAAGATTACCCAACCCAAACAGTCATGATGATGGAATGAAGTGTCATGTTAAAGAGTGACCTGCTACCATAAAATTTCTGTTCACTTTCCCAAATTTTCCCCAGTCATTTTTCAACCAATACCTCTTTATTTTTTAACAAGCTTGAGGAGGATAACAGATGCTTGATCTATAATTCAACCCTTTGGGTGAATAATGTATCATTATTTAATCATTTAACGAGTCTATCAATGAATGAAACTCGATTCTTGCCATGATCGACAATCCTGTCGCTATTTTATGTTTTAACGAGCCTAACGACAGTGACAGCCCGATCCTTTTTCATATTTAGAGAGTTTGAAAAAAGAGGAAAAAAGAAAACTCCATAATTAATTTTTCATAAAGTTGTCGCTCAGATCCGAAAAAGTGTAAAATGATATCTAAGAGAACCTCCTAGCCATGTTTGACTAAGGTTTTCCTTTTTCCTAAATAATCTATCTCA
This sequence comes from Pinus albicaulis, assembly GCA_034641835.2. NCBI lineage: Eukaryota > Viridiplantae > Streptophyta > Pinopsida > Pinales > Pinaceae > Pinus > Pinus albicaulis. Next base: position 43,454,972 of record CM076574.1, read on the forward strand.
ATCTGGAAAAGGGTTAAACTTATATTGAGTAGATATCAATTCATTTACTTTTACGAGCTCGAAAAGACAAGTGCTCGGCAATATTTTCACATTATCGGAGTCTGAAAAGAGCTAAAAGAAGACTCCGGGAGTTCCTTTTTCGCTGTTATCGAAGCTCGAAAAAGAGATAAAAGTGTGCTTCAAGTCTTTTTTTGTTTTTATCAAAGCTTGAAAAATAAGGATAAAAGTATGCTTTGTGGTCAAATCATTCTTGAAATAAATGTGCACGACTAATCTGCTATATCAGTTGTAAACCTATTCAGAATAACATCAAATGGATTAAAAATACCTGTTTCATGATAAAAAATTGAATAAAACCATAGTCACAGCAATAAATATGATTTGAAAATAATCAAATGACTAATTAAAATAGTTTTTATATTCATTTTTACCATTTGAAAGTTACCATTTTCATTTTGGAGCTCTGAACTTGTTTGTGCCTCTGAACTTCAGCTGTTGATTGCATTTGATTCTATGGACGGTTTTCCTCGCCGTTTGATCCAGGTTGGTGCCATAAACCTCCTCTTTCTTTTAGTAGTCTTTTTGTTTCATTTCATTGCAATTTTTTAGGGATTTGGGCCCCTTAGGGTAAATCTATTATCAAAAGAGGGAAACTCACCCTTGGATGTCGAAACTTGCGTTGGAATGCACCTGAAATGAAGGCTAGGTGCATATGCAACGCACTATCTCTAGTTCAAGGCCGCGTTGGGCACAATTCACATTTTTTATTCTTTCATTGTACCCAAATTTTGCCTAATTTTTTGCATTAAAAGGATCCTAATGAGTCTTACGATAGTATTTCATGGATTCATCGGACTAAAATGACAATTATTTGGAGGGAAAGAGAGCATAAAGAACAAAACATGATTGCCCTTAATGATCCAGATACTGTAAGAGCCCTTAGAGATTGTGGGTTATTGAAGTACTTTCGTCTATCAGGTATGAGGCAACAGATGGAACTATTGGATTTCCTTGTTCGTGCATGGGATATGGAAATTGAAGCATTTAATATTGGGAAAAAAGTGGTCCCAATTTCAGTGGAGGATATCTATTTTCTGACAGGCTTGTCAAAGAGAGGCATACCCATTTCTCTCCCAGGGTCTGCTCTCGTAGGAGAGACAGTAAGAGACTATGTTTGCAATATTTCTATCCAGGGGTAGAGCCTAGAAAGGATGGGAAAATAGACATCTATGACATTCGTGATTTTCCATTCAGAACCATATTATTAACGATCACAAAGCTTGCTGGTACCGCTACACTACATGTAGCGAACAAATCTTATATGTAGTATGCGCTAGAGTGCATGGAACCAATACCTTCAAACGAACAAGTTTTTCTCTCAAATAAAAGAAAATGACAAGTGAAAAGGGAGGAATGAAGAAAATTTCAACTATGGTTCGATCTCATTTATTTTTCTCAGAGCAACATTCTTATTTGGAGCAAGGCAACCCTCGAAATATATGGCGTCGGGTATATATAGCTCTGAATATCCAGGGATGCACAGTAGAAATGATGGCTAGACATATGCGCTAATCACCGCTATGTTCTTAATCCATTTTTTCCTTGTTCAGGCGACAGAGATTATCGCCGCCCATGACTTTATGTGGTGCGCCGTATTTCTCGAAGAAACGTACTTGAAGCCACTTAAGGCACCCGTTAAAAAATTTAACAATGCTTCGAGCCTCAAAATCACACGCTTTGTATTCTAATGTTTTCCACAAAGACTAAACTAATTTTACCAATGTAGATGTGGGTCGAGTTCAACCAATGGAAGAGCCAGAGCATGGAGTAGATAAGCCAACAGAGAGGGTTGTCGGGAGAGCAGTCCTTCAAGATTTAGATATGGATGAGACTCTTGCTGAGCTTCAACAGCACATACAGGGGTTGACCTTCGGGATTCCAGATTGCCGAATCGAAGAGTTACCCATGCGACTGCAACACCATACCATTGACATTCCTAACAGTTGGATGCGGTTACTGTGTAGGATAGCTAGATCAGTAGCATGTTATCATGAGCATCACTAGTTTACTTTTGACATGTTGCATACATTTTGAGGTCATATGACCAATGTGTCTTGGGCACAAATTTTGTAAAAACCTATAACTATCTATCTATTTGATTTCAGTTTTTTCCTATGTTTATTGTGCAATCATATTCAATTATGTGAATGTATCTTTACATGTGTTTCAAATGTCTGTTTATAACATAATTCGCTAAATAATTAGTCAATGTGTTCAAGTTTCTTGAAATATGTTGATATTGAATGAAATCAAAATTTCTTTCCAAAAGTCAAACTCTTAGGAACATACAATGCAGTGTTGATTTCTAACAGTATAAACACTAGTAAGTTGTAATACCACAAGTTGTGAGTCTAACCTTATGATGATGTGGTTAATACCAAATGAAATGGCATCAGAGAGAAGTTCGATCAACGTGCTATACTCAACGATATTGTTTGTAGATCGACCAATACAAATCCCTTGAAAACTCACTAACTTGTCGTTCGGAGCAAAAATGGCCCATGCTACAGAGGATAGATTCTACTTACTATGACTAGCACCATCAACATACCCACAAATGGCTCCAGATATTCAAACATATGTGATAAAATGTAAAGCGTATTACTAACGTCAATAAAACTCTAAATCAAACTAAGACAGTAAATGCAAATCAACAACATATATACAATATAATACAAAAAATTACTATGCTCGTGATTAAGCATAGTAACATTTCAGATACAACCCATTTCGGGGTTGCGCCAATGGAATTCCACCGTAATCTACCAACTCGTAGGCACCCTTAGCAAGAACTCTTTTGACAATATAGGGGCCATGCCATAATGGCTCAAATTTCCCTGTACCTATTACATCAGCTTCCTGATCATACATAAGGACCAGGTCACCCTCTAAGAAAATGCGAGGCTGGACACGCTTGTCGTATTGAGCCTTTATATGTCTCTTATGTGCTTCTTTGGAAAATTGGGCTTCACGACGTGTTTCATCAAGATGGATGAGGTTAAAAATATGTGATTCTTCAATAGAGGTGTTAGGTAACAAGTCGATTGCGAGTTTTAATGACGGTATTTTACATTGGATTGGCAAGATAGCTTCCAGAACATACACCAATTAAAAGGGGATAAATCCGGTTGCATTTCTCACCGAGGTTAGGTATGCCCACAAGGCCGAGTATAGGATTAAATGCCAATTTCGTTTATGAACTCCTATATTTTATTGAAGTATTCGTTTAATAATCTCGTTGATAGCCTCAACTTTTCCATTTGATTGTGGATAATAAGGAGTATAACTATCATGTGACAGTCCTAATTTGGCAGTCAACTTATTCATCATATGATTGCGAAAATGTGAACCATGATCTGTGACTATAGCCAGTAGGACCCCAAACTATGAAATGACATTATTAAATAAAAACAATGCAATTGTTTGTCCTGTGTTGTTGAACGTAGGCATCGCTTTGGCCCACTTGGTGAAGTATTTTGTTGCGACAATAATATAACCATGCCCCCCCACAGCCTGAACATGGTGTCATGAAGTCAATGCCCCATTTTGAAAATGGTCCCACAGAGACAACATGCATCAAAGTCACAATAGTACACACCGCTAAATATAGGGCACGACAAGAAACATTTTACATTTCCAAGGATGCAGTCGCAAAATATGGTAGGCCAAAAGTAACCGACCCAGAGTATCTTCTGCGCAATAGTGTATCTAGAAAAATGTCCACCACAAGCCCCAGCATGACAATCATTTAAAACCTTTTCGACCTCCTCATGAGTGAGGCACCTTCTTAAAATTGCATCGACACCATGATGATAAAGTGTATCGTCGACGATCAAATAATATTTAGCTTGGTATCGAATACGTCGTTGGTCAGCGCGAGAGGTATCAGGCCAAAAAGTCTGGGTATGGAGATAAATGAGGAAACCCCATACCAAGGATAAGATGATTCATCAAATAAGACTGTCAGAATATATGGTTCCAACGTAGTAGCAGCATTATTACAGAGGAAGGCTAGAAGCTCGCTAAAACCATATTTTTATTTGATCGGGATTTAATAACTTCCAATCAAATTTCAAAACAATCATTTCTGAATACTTTCCTCAAACAATTATTTTTGATAAAATATAAGTCTGGTTGTAAACTGAAATGAAAAATGTATCTTCTTAACAGACAATTAAATTTTTAGACAACTTGAACAGCCGCTAAGAATATCAACAAATACCTACTTTCCTTATTGAGATTACGACTCAAATAATAGATCAAAAGTTCTATCCCATTTTCTACTTGGACCAATACCATAGCAATGGTTGTTTCGGCCGCGGCGATATATAGGAAATAATCATTCTGATGATTAGGGGGATACATTAATGACGCTTGGACAAGAGTATCCTTGACAACATCAAAATAATCTTGCGCAACTTGGTCCCAATGGAAGGGAACCCCCTTTTTTCAGTTCCAGTAAACCTTAGCTATTCTTATTAAAAGTAGAACTTCCTTAGGAAGTTAGAACTTCTCTAAAGGTTCTCAGAATTGCCACCTGACAGGCAAATCAAGAATGGCCTAGACCTTCAGTGGTTCTATTCGAATTCCTTCTTTTGAGACGACAAATCCTAGAAAACGACCAAAACCAACACAAAACACACATTTATGTGGATTGAGGCGGATTTTGTAGTGTCGGCAGTGTAAAAAGATAGCTCTCAAATGCATCGGGTGATCAATTTGGTTTCGTGAATGCCTGGTTAAATCAGCTAGATTTTTTATCAACAGTTGTCATTGATGTCAACCTAAGCAACACCAGGGGCTACCCCAATATTGCATGGGAATTTAGACCTACCAAATTAATGTATTCTTGGTCAAGAATGATTTCTATGGTTTCTAGTTGTCGAGATGTTTCCGTTGATATATGGCACACGATGTAATTCTTCACGGTTTGAGAGATATTCATGTTCGAAGTTTTTACCCCTAATTAGTGGGCTAAAACCCCATGGGGTTGTGGCATGGTTCATTGAAAAGTCATAATTAATATTTTTTAAGCTCCTAAAATACCTCCCATGTTCACTTGTTGAAGCTCCTCTCAACCTAAGCATTTATATAAATTGTGATCCTCATATCCTCCTCATGCAAGGGATTTCGCTATCTGAAACAGGTCATCGTGGAATTTTCTCTCTAACTTTTTTCTACGAAGGTTCAAAAGCTGAAATTTTTATGAGGCGAAGAGAAAATCCTGAGGAAGCTCTTGTAGAAATTTTAGATCAAGGCGCGCAATATTTTCGGAGATATGATCTGTGGAAGTCAATGTTTTTGCAGGCTCCTGAAATTCATCTCAAAGAAGTGACCTTGGGAAAAACGTCATAACTCTCTATCTGAGTATTGGATTAGAATTTTGTAAAAATTGGTAGATATTGGTCGGACTGCAGTTTTTTCTCTATAAATTTTAGAGTCGAATAAAGAAACAGTGACATGTGGCATGTCGTACAAGTTCACTCTACTGAAACAATCCATAATTAGCGCATTGTGAGATATTGGGCATAACTCTCCCTTAAGGAATCCAAATTGGGTCAGACCTATGGAATTGAAAAGACGACTCAAAGGAATACTATAGGACTGAAAATAAGATATTGGGGATCTGAAATAATAGAGATTCACCAGATTCAATATCGAGCTCCTAAAAGGCAAGAAAAAGCTAGATCATGTGTTGTCAAGGGTTGCAAAGGACCATACTTTCTAGGGAAGCAAAGCAAACCAATGTGCAGCAGAGGATAGCATGAAAAGAGCAGAAACCAAGGTGCAGAACAGTAGCAAGAAGTTCATCACATGAAGTCTTCAAGTGGGCAGCACTGCATATAGTCACTGTAAAGGTATCATTGTACTAAGTCATTGTAAATACATTATTGTAAAAATTGTTCTAGTGTCTATCTGCCAAGAGTTGAAGAGGCAGTGTCAGGAGGTCTAGGATCATCATTAGGTGGTTGTGTCATAGTTGGGGTTATGTTCTAGTGTGTCTTCTTCTTCTACATCATTATATATCATTGTAAAGTGGACCATTTTCCCTGGTACGGGAGTCCATTCTTCTTTTATTCTTCTATAGGGTGGTAGGGTGGTGTTAGGGTGAGTCGTAGCTCATTGGGTGTTGGGGCATCCGTTGAGTTGACTATTGAATAATCTCGAGCGTTGGAGCATCCATCCAGTGGGAGCTGGAGAAGAATGCTTTTCTAGATTCTAGGAAGTTGGAGCTTTATTTTCAACTGGAGTTGAATATTAAAGAATTGTTAGAAAAGAATTAGGTGGTTTTTGTTCCGAAGTGGGTTTCCACCTTAAAAACTATGTGCATTTGTGTTCCTCTTGTTTGTTGCTATCATTGTACAAACACTGATAATAATTGAAGGTTAACTAATGCAATCATTGTTGAAATACCGATTCAACCCCCCCCGTATTTCCAACATAGATAGAAGTTGAACAATGTGTCGAGATGTCATTGAAAGCATAATCCATTGCTCTCTGAAAATTTTCCCCAGCATTCTTTAAACCAAACGAGAGTTTCCGATAAGATAATGTGCCATAGGGATAGATGAATGTTGTCTTATATTGGTCCTTTGGGTGGATATTGATTTGATTGTAGACAAAAAATCCATCCATGAACAGAAAAAAATTTCATCCATCACAATCGTCAATAATCTGTTCGATAAAGGGAGTAGGAATAGTTGTCTTTTGGACAAGAAAGATTGAAATCCTGATAATCGACACACACTCTGATGGTTCCTTATTTTTTCATAACAGGAACGATGTTGGAAACCCAATCAGTTAGCGGAAAAGGATAAATGAAACTAGCACACAAAAGTTTTTCAACTTTTGCTTTAATGGCAGCTACCTTCTTTGGGTGAACAAGACGAAGGCATTGACATACCGTCTTGACATCAGGGTACATATTAATCGTGTGATCAACGATACTAATATTTATGCCTAGAATTTCCTCGTAGGACCAAGCAAATACATCATGAAATTTGTGAAAGAGAGAGCGATATGTTTTGAGTTCTGATGGAGAACAAGACACACTGACATGAGTGTTTTCTACAACGTCGGGTTTGGTCGAAATATCGATAGAAATGGTTTCTTCAATATTTGATAAATTTCGCTCATAATCGATTGCATTAATGGGAAAAGAATTCAAAAAGAATGTTTTGATCGATGGGTGATGTAGTTCACTAAGATTATCTTCTTCATAATCCTGAAGATGGGAGTGATGATGACGATCTTCCCATGGTTCTCCTTCTGACATCATAGTTTCCAAAATATTCTCATCTGTCAAGAAAGTTGAGAAAGAAGGATCAGATGGAGTACCAAAATCTAATGAACCATCAACCCAAACGACTGACGACGATGATTTCGAATTCGTTGCCCAAGCCATGCGGATTGATTGCTATGCCAGCTCAATTTGGCTGGGCGACAGAAACTCATCCAACGGAACAACTTCAGAATCACTCGTAATCTTCCTTAAGCAAGATGGAGTGGAAGATATCATGTAGCATGTATCTATACTTGAAATTTCTTTCGACGTCGCATGCAGTGGTAATGAAAAGGTTCCCATGAGAGAGGAATCCTTAAAGAGTCCTACACCAATGTTCTAAAGTGCAAGTTGGGGTATGTGAACTATCGGAACACTTCTGGTTACATTGGAACTGGAGGCAAATAAGGATAGATGATTGATGAGTGTGATAACACCTTTATGTGGAAAGGAGATCATTCTAAAATACGTAGAAATGATCGAAGTATACCATATACCCATGGCCTTCCAAGTAAAATATTGTAGTTAAGGGGTTCGTAAACGACCTCAACTTCAACATTCATTATTTTTCCCCCTAGTTCAACATGCAGGTTATTGATAATACCACAAGGCTTATATGTACATTTGTCAAAATCTTTCAACGTCGTAGGCGATTGAGATAGGCATGACGAGCTAAGTGACTTCCAACAGTTTAGAGACATAATGCACATAGATGCTCCCTCATCAATAATAGTACGATGAACAAGGTGATTGAGAAAATTTACTTAGATGGAGAATGCTAATTTTGTTGGTAATCACGGCACATAGCCAGTATGATTAAAGACTACGAGATTAGAATATGACGGATCAATTCCACCAATTGCCGACAACAAAGCCTGCTTCTAGGAGGGAAAATTTTGTAGCACCTCAAGCAATAACATAGTTGAAGGGGATTGAGCCAAATATTCAACTATATTATAATTTTGAGTAGCTCTGGCTTGAGGATTAAACGTCGATTTATGAACGACTCCCTTTGGTGGCTTTATTGTCCATTCAGGAATATCAAGTGGCGGTATTGATTCCGTAGACAGATTCATGGTCAAGGTAGTAGGTTGATTAGTAGCATAAATAACATAATCTTTATTACGCATTAAAACCAAAACATTAGTCGATGGCTTCGTGACAGACAACATAAGCACTTTGGAACTAGAAGCTGGATCCATAGCAACCAAATTTGTGTCCGGATTCAAAAATGGATTTGTTAACACAGCTAATGCATGCGAGGTATTAACCATTTTTTAGACTTCAATGCAATGAGGACAATCCTGAACAAAATGTTCCTCATTACATACTATGCAAGAGTAACGAGGTTTCTGATTTCCAGACGATTGAACAGATGATCTTTCCTGTGGGGTAGAAGTTTGCTTTTTCTTTGATTTCCCTTTTTTCTTACTTCTAGGTTACTTGCCACTTTTTCCCTTGTCATATCACATTGCATGGATTTCGGAAGAAGGCGCAAGATCAGATGCAGTAGAGTGATGTGTTCTTGCAGTACCGATCATACTGTCTTCGGCATGAGAGTCCTTTGATGGAGGAGGAACAGTAAAATTAGATCATGGCGCGTTAGAAATTTTTTCGTAGAGCGTGCCAGATTGAGTATAAATCAAGTCTAAATATTTAGTACGAGAAATGACCGGATCTTCAGTGAAAACGCCACCCTTAGACACATCCTCAGTTATAGATGGTAACAACGACTTAATGAACCACTCAACAAGGACCTGATCAGGAAAAAATGTCTTAACCATTCGACGACGACGACGCCACTCATGAATATGATCAGAAATGTGAGTAGCATTAGTTTGTTTAAAATTAGTCAAGAGTTTCGTTCCAGTTTCATATCGTATGGGTAGCTAGAAGTGGGTCAAAAAGACAGTATCTAGGGTAGTGAAATTATCAAAATAAGCTCTTGGTAACTCAATGGACCATTTTGCGACTAGACCAGTGAGCGTACGCTAGAAAAGACGTAGTCGAACAGAGTCATCATTTAGGGAGTTAGATGAACACCACAAATGATAAGTCATAACATGAGTTGATGAGCCTTCCCCATGGTTTCCATTGAACTTAGGAATATCTGAGGGTAATTTATGGGGTATCATCGGCCACTAAGGAGAGTAATTGATTGGGTAATTGGTGAGCCGGTTTAAATCTCATAACTCTAAAGTTACAACAAATGGAAATTGTTGATTAAGGTCAGGTTGAGCATATCCAGGGTATGATGGAATTTCTTGGGCAACATGCCTTTGAGCACCAGCATAAGGGATCAGTTGTTGGTAACCTAGATAGGGGTTGTTTTGATAGGCAAATGCTTGAGGATTCCGTTGACCAAAACTTGGGTACAGAATTTGTTGAAATGAAGGTTGTGTAATTTGCGCTTGTGGCTACAAAGGGGTATTTCCACCAATATTATAACCCAAACTAGGATAGCTTGGATTCATTTGTGGATAGCTATAACCTGGTTGTGGCTGCGAAATCCTATAATATGGTAATCCAGCTTGTGAATAAATGATTCTAGATACATGAGGTTGTTGTAAACCAGCTGAAGGAGTTGGAGTCTGAGGGACCAATACTTAAGCGTACTGGGTTGAAGGACCTACCTGAGACGATTGAGGTACAACAGTTTGAGTCAGTAACCGAGGTAAAGATGTATTAACAAGTGGAGTTGATGTGGGTGACACAGGTTGAACCGGTTGATACAAGTGTACAATCGTTTGTGGTTGGATAGGCAAAGTGGGCTTCCATTGAAAAAAAATCATTCCAACATTAGGATGACCAAAGAACGATGGAGTACTATCAAAATGGGTGACCATATGTTGCCCCCAAGCATGAGGAGTATAATAAGATGGAAAATATTGTTCTCTAAATGTAGGGAGTCTAGTTGAAATTTTACTAGGTGCTATATACCCAGATGGACCAGCTTGATATTTCCCTGATGATGTGTATAAAGGATCAAGTCGTTCAGTACTCACTATAGATTTACCAGTTAGAATACCAGACGATGACATTGGTGAAGTCCATGGGTTTGAGGATGCACCAGAGAAGGTTCCAGATAAATATTGGTAACCAAGTGGGACGGAAGGGCCACCATATAAATGTGACTCTGGTGAAGTCGTGAACCTCGAAGAGGTAGAGAGAGCAGGTGCTATCGCAATTGGAACAAATGGTCCAGCTAAAGATGTTGGCTCAAGCATGGTTATTCGACAAAATGTATACCCTATTAGATCTATGGGAACTATAATAGACACAGGATCAACAAAAGCAGAGGCATGTGATTGAGGAAAAGACTCGTATAGGTAAAGCTTCGCCCCAAAATGAGTTGGAATTAAAGGTGTTTCGTCTTGTGGTATTTCTTCAATCGAAATTAAACCAAGTGGAAGTATTTATTCGTGAGGCCCAAAGTATATTTCAGGAGGTTTACTGTGCGATATGGGAGACCCAATGGCTATAATAGATTGTGGGGCAACTGCTACAAGAACAACTTTTGGTTGTTCGACTTCGGGATGCATATGTTCTGGAAAAAAAGAGACAGGATCAGGATCAAATTCCAGTTGAACAACGTCGGGTTCAGGAGGTATGGTCTCACTAATTGGATGGACTGTGACCACGGGTAGCAGTGAGGACTCCGTCTCGACAATAGTAGATGAACCAGGATTTGTAGAAACAACTTGTGTTGACTCTGGTATATGTGAGGATGATGTTGCACCAGAGGTATTGATAGTACTAGTTTCGGTAGAGCGATGTCACCTTCGCCGACCATAAGTGGCTTCTGGTGGTAAAGGTGGTTTCAGTGCTATTCTACGCGAACGACGGGGAAAGGGATGTTCTTCTTCCATGATGACTGATTTATTTTATGACCAAAACAAATAAACAAAATAAAAGGGTAATTCTAGGCAAAAGGTTTACCAACAAACTGTGAACTGCAAAATACTTCCTGGAAAACCAAGAAGTATGGGCAGTCAATCTCCTCGAATGTTGTGTTCGGTGTATCACAATTTACAAGGAAGCTGACTCGGTTCACTATGGATGGATAGCAACCTAAATTTATCCTCCCAAATATACCTGAAGGTACGTGGAGTCCCAAGTTCGTATTAGCATTTTCTAATGCGAAACCACACAGTGAGAGCACCCCCTTATACTTTTCGTACTAGAACACCGCCCGATATACCCGAAGGTACGTGGACAAGCTTCGATATACTTACGTACGTGGAGTGAGGTATCACACTCAGAATGTATCGCAGACAATTAATGACAACTGCTATGTTTAACGATGCCGGAACACATCTTTAGCCTAGACCTTCTAAATGTTATCGTTATGGTTCCAATGCTTTTTTAGGTAAATTGATGTAAATTTTAAGTTGATCTTGTTTATAAATTTTCCTTTGAGGTTAACCTCGATGATGTGATGGAAATTGCTAAAATGCAAACTAAAATGATAAGCAAAATTTTCAATTTTAGTTTTTCCAATGAAAATCCTAGCTACTAAGGGAAAGAGCAATTAGTTTTGAGAGCAAACTACAAAGAGCACAAACTAAAATGCAACTTTCAAACTTGTTCCTATGCAAAACATACAATTCACTATATGAAAATGCAGGTTTTTCTTTTCATTCCCCTTAATGTGAATGCAAAAAGGAAACTATATGCTTCAAATCAACAAAAAACAAATGTTTTCTTCTTTGAGAAACGAGGAATTTAACAACAATTTCTCTTTTAGAAAAAATGAAGAATGGAACTACAATTTTTCCTACATGAAACGTAGAATTTAACAACAATTTCCTTTACGAAAACAAATGGATCTAATGCAAAAATAAAATAATTTTAAATTTTTTTTTCAATGATAAAGAAAAGCACTTAAAGAGACATTGAACAAACTTACTTTTCAAAGGAGGAAGAATCAGGAAAATTCACTAGTCTCTATGAGGTATCAGACAATTGAAAACACATCAAAAAAATGGTTGAGAATGATGGAAATGAAAAATTCAAATAGAATTTGGTTGGCTAAGGGGGCAACACAGTCTCTAAAGGGAGACAGTGTGTTGCAATGCACCCCTGGGTGGGAGACAATGCACTGCATTTTACTGTGTCTTGACCAACAGTGCATTGAGCGCAACATAGATTGAAAATTCAGGCTACAAAACACACTTCTAATGCAATTCTTTGATTCAAAAGTCTAATAACTAAAATTAGATGCTACTGGGTGGATAAGCAAAGGCAAAGACACTAGGAATGATAGGAAACTCCCTAGTGGAGCAATTTGTTATGCAGAATTATGATCTATGGATAAATCAAATTTCCTAAATGTGGTGTTATGCACTTAGAACAACATATTAAATACTTTGATATCACTTTCTCTAAGAGTAAATAGACACAAAGAAAGATAGAAGAACCTACTTGTGATCCAAGCACTTCCTATTTTCCTTCTATCACTTTTGTTGTAGCCTCCAATCCAACTTAGATCACTAGATTGATTCCTGCAAGTATAAACAGAGAACAACAAAGAGATTGAAATATACATATGCCTATTTATCTTAATCAGATAAACCGATTGAACATGAAACATATATATCATTCAAGAGTCCATTGCATGAGAAATAGAAACATAAAAAGATACATATATGAGAAAATGAACAATAATATTTATTAAAGAGTAGAAGGGGGAGGTTACAACCAATGATCGATTTGATGTCACCAACTCCATCTTCATCCCAACCTCATCACAATCAACATCTCACCAGTAGCATATCACTTCTATCACTCTCTCAATTGAGAATCCAACAACATTCTTTACCAAAATTCTTCCTCCCCTAGCACTAGGCTCTATGCTCAATTTATAGGGCAATTGAAGGCAGTTTCTAAATGAATGACTTTCTAATAATAGGCAAGACATGTTTCCAAGTTCAGAGATGTTAGATGGACACTTGGATTCAAATTTTGACACATATGGACTCTTTTAGAAGGCACTGGCCATGTGGAGATTCTAGAACATTGAGAATTTCGCTCCCATTTGACCAACGCACTCTTGAATGTCGGGAAGTGCATTTTAGTGCACCCTTGAATGGAGGGATCTGCATATGCAACGTAGTTAGTCCTTTGAGAGGCAACGTTGTTGAGCTCATAAGTGATATAACATATACTTCAAACCTTGGAAATCTCACAATAGAAGTCATGAGTGATTTCTTCTTCTCTTAGGGCATATAGCAACTGAAATGAGAGGGGATGATAGACCCTATTTCATTGGTCTTAGGGATGATATCCAGTTTGACCAGGCCATGGGGGATGATGCCCAAATTGACCTATAATAGTGCTACAATTGTCCCGCCATTACAAATGTTCTGAAAAAATAGTTGATTTTAAATCAATAATATATCCCTCATCTGAACTTCGATTCGACCAATTTTTTTTAATAAATTGGGTGATTTTTCAAGAGGAGCTCAGATCTGCAATCAGTTTTCTGATTTTCTGCATAAAAACTACAAAACAAATTATAGGAGAGTCGTTGTCCATGAATTTCCATCAGAAAAATTTTCGCAACATAGCTGAAGTTAAATCAACGATGTCTCCCTCATTTAGACTCTGATTCGACCAATTTTTTTTTGGTATTTTTTCACAAGGAATACAAATATATTATTTTTTTTTGTAAATTTTGCACCAAAATTTTCATATCTGATCTACATACTCACCTCCAAAAAAATTCTTGTAAAAAAATGAAAAAAAAAAAACTTCCTACTTTTCCCAAGAAAGTGCTTTGTGGAGGTCGTAGCACATGCACGAAGTTTGCTGCAAAAATTTGAAATTGAAATATGCATCGAATCCTCATTCCCATGGAGCTATAACCTAAATCAGATACCACTGGTCCAAATCTCGGGGGGAGGGGAAGGTCCCCAAGATATGAAAATTTGAAATGCCAGAAAAAAGGGAGAGAACACACAGTAAACAAAACCACAAAGAATTTTTTCATTAAAACAGAGAATAACTGTAAAGGCTACATTGTAGTGGATAATCTATCCTTTTACAAAATGTGATTGTCACTTATAGTCTTTTTTAGTTACAATACCATGGGTAAATTCCATGGGTGGGTAAATACCATGGGTAGATGCCACTTACAATACCATGGGTGGATGGATACCATGGGTGGATAAATACCATGGATGAATGAATACCGTGGGTGGATAAATACCATGGGTGAATGAATACCATTGGTAGATGCCACCTTCTATTGGAATCATTGGGGGAAGGCCCCCAAGATCTGAAAAATTGAAATGCTAGAAAAAAAGAGAGGAGAGAACACACAGTAAACAAAACCACAAAGAACATTTTTTTCATTAAAACATAGAATAATTGTAAGGGCTACATTGTGGTGGAAAATCTGTCCTTTTACAAAAATGTGACTTGTTACTTATAGTATTTTTCAGTTACAATACCACGGGTAATTTACATGGGTGGGTAAATACCATGGGTGAATGAATACCATGGGTAGATGCCACTTACAATACCATGGGCGTATGCCACTTACAATAGGTGGATGAATACCATGGGTGAATGAATATCATGGGTAGATGCCACTTACTATTTATATAAAAAAGCTAAATAAAATAAATATTACTTATAACACTTTTCATGCATAAACAAAAATAAATTGACTATTTTCCTGCATCAAATCCCTCTAATTTCGAGGAGATGGTAACTTTGAGGATCAGATAACTTATCACAATGTGAGTATATTTGGACGGGGTTTTACCTTCAAAACTAGATGATTTATGTTTATTAAACTTATCCTTTCTCTAGAGTGAAGCTCTCAACTGGTTGTTTTCATAAATGAGTTAGTTGATTCTATGTTCTAGATGGGGAACAATGAGAAAATATTGTTGTTTCCAATACATATTAGCAATTAAATCATCTGAATGAGGGTTTCCCGAGGTTGTCTCACCACGATTGGAAATATTTTCATGAATTTGAGAAGCATATTTCGAATGTGACTTGTTTATTTTCAAATATGGCTCATGATTAGCTTTCGAGTCGACCAAGGAAACAACCTCACGAGGACCCTTATGCCTAGTCCTTTGGGATCTAGAAATTTTTATTTGTAATTGTTTTACCCTAACCATGTCATGTTCATCTTGGCATGTTTAACCAATTTCATGTTCCTGTGTAGGTTGATCAGGATGGGTTTTAGGCCGAAGAGATCAGTATTAGCCTTGAGATTGTGAACTTTTGTTGCACTCCTGGTAACTCGAAGAATTTTAGAAATTTTAACTTAACTATCCTCTAAAGAGGGTGACCTTGGTGTTTGGAAAGATGCATCACACTCATCCTACCAACACTCATAAGCCAATGAAGGAGTTGAATCAACGAGATAGGGGTTTATATCCATAGTGGTGGAATACTAAATAAAATCAAATGTCATAATTTTACCATAACCATTATGGGCGAGAAAAGAGTCCTAGTCATCACCAATTTGGGCCAAATGGTGCCTGACTATCATAAAAATTAAAACATGGTGGAAAAGGGACCTTTCAGGGTTCTTATGCTCAACTTGGTAAGCCCTAGACATTAATATGGCAGGTTAAGATTTCAACATAAGAAATCCATTTACAACCGAATATGATACATGAAAACAAAACTATATCGGACCTCACACGTCATGTATCTATGAATCACATGTAACAATTCATGTGATTTTGGTTTGAGAAATAATATGGGCATACCTTTGATAGAAAATTCACAATCCTTATTATCTAGTAGTTGCCTCCATGGAACACTCTTCACCGTGACATTTTTTTACTAACATCCGCTTTCTAGGGGTAAATGGGTGGCTGCAGCCACAATCTCCAAATTGATTTTTATTTCCAAGTAACCTACATAGGCTCTTCTTCCATTGAAATAAGCAGTAAAATATTTAACTATTTCATCATTGTGACCTTGAAACAACTGCAAAAACTCCCACCAACCAACTTGACGAAACAAAGCTAAGTATTCCTCATTTTCCTCAACAAGTTTTGCTCTGATGAGCTCTATTCAGATTACTGGTGGCATGTTACAGAGGAGAAATCACCAGTTGGAAGGAAATAGGGTTCAAAATACCAAACATGAAAACCTAGGTTGCAAAACCCCCAGGGCCAAAGCAAGAAATATCGAAATGAAGTGGTTTGTTGAAACCCTCTCGAGAAAACCCCAGAGATCAAATAAATAGTTGTTTGGTATAGTGTTCTAGGTGGATATTGGTGGCTATCCACCTATTCCACTTGGACCCCCAACATTATTTCTTTTCATTTTCCTAATTTCGACAGTTTCCACCATAGTTTCCTATTTCGACAATTTTCTATTTTTGGTAGTTTTTTGGGTATTGAACTTCTGGATCCATTTTGAGGTTTGAAACAATGTTTTTTGAGAAATAGGAAAACAAAAGTCTAATAGATGTTTTTTTTGTAGTCGAAACTTGTTTCCCTCGAATAGATATTTCTAACGAGGTATCGTGCATGCCAAACAAAGATTGTATGCCAAAGCTATGACCCTGGGAAGTTACAAATCCAATTAACGTTAATGGAGCCCACAAACTTTTGGTGCTTCATATCCTAAGGTTAGTTTTTTTTATGTTTATGGTTTTCCATTGTTTCTCGATAATAAAAGGCCTTTGAGCCTAATTGTAACATAGTTCATAAGGCATGCAATCGTCACATCTCTTCTGAGAGATAAACTACCATCACATGAGTTAGTTTGTTTCTCTTATGTATGGAAACAAATTTTCAGTAGTTGTTAATTATTAATTGAAATTTTTTTCATTGTATCTTCGTGTTTTGGTTTTAATTTGTATTTCATATCGTTTCTTCATAAATCTTGATTAGTGGTATTAGAGTGATCTTCTCTTTCTTTATTTTTTTGTGCATGTCCTCAATGAGGTCGGGGTATAAGGAGTTGGGAC
The DNA here is from genome assembly GCA_034641835.2 of Pinus albicaulis. Taxonomy (NCBI): domain Eukaryota; kingdom Viridiplantae; phylum Streptophyta; class Pinopsida; order Pinales; family Pinaceae; genus Pinus; species Pinus albicaulis. The sequence goes on from CM076574.1 coordinate 43,472,266, forward strand.
TTGAACTGATTGAACCATTGCAAGATCGACCTCGCTAACCCTGATGACTTCCCACGGTAGAAGAAAGGAAAGACGAGGGAGCAAGATATCCTTTCAAAACTTTGCTCGAAGAATCCCCTTGAGCAACAAAGGAACGAGATGATGGACATTTTTTCCCAAATCCTTCAGTGGGTATAAATGAGCAAATAATATTCATCTAGAAATCACTTTGGAGGCGCCACCCCCTTTAAGGTACAATTTAACTTTGATATTCCCATATTTGAAGGCTAAATAGACGTAGATGCCTTGGATATATGATTAAATATGCTGGAAGGATATTTTTCAGTCCATAATTTTTTCGTTAGGGAAAATATTACTTTTTCACTCCTCAAAGCCACCCCCCATGTCAAAGACTGGTGGGAAACTTACTGTGAGTAGAGGGACAAGGAGGAAACATGAATATTTTTAGCCACACCCTCTTGGAATTATTTTCTATATGTCGTCAAGGAATATTACCCTGTCGGGAGCTACGAAGATAAGTATATAAAGTGGACCACTCTATGGCAAGGAAGGGACCAAGATATGTTAGAGTTCATAAACATTTTCCATACCCTGGATATGAAGTTGGGTAACAAGGATTCTGAGGGGCATCTGATAGTCAAGTATCATGGCTATCTACATAAATACATCTAGGAAGAAATGTTGTGAGGATTGAGCATAAATTTAAACAAAATAAGTGAGACTTTGGATTTGTGAATCTTAAGTAGGGAAAAGGCACTTCCAAACTATAGAACAAAGCCAAATTGGAGTGACCCAGGAAAACCCATCGAAGCCACAAGTAAAACATAACACCATAAATATTAAGAAGGATACCAAAAAGCAGTGTGAGTTCCATAAGAGCCCCACCCACAACACAAATTAGTGTTGTGCTAAGCAATCACTAGTGGTCAAGCTAAAAGCTTTAGAGTCATATGCATGTTTTTCCTTTGAGCCAGAACTTGATAAAGGGAATGACAAGGGGAAGCAAATTATTGATGTAGAACCTAGTGCCACCATTTCCACCACCAAGGTACAAAATATTGAGCCCTAAGATCTAGAGGAGGGTGAGTGTCTCTTCCATTCACATATGTGGGTGAAGGGTTCTCCACTGTAGTTCATTGTCGACAGTGGGAGAAAAAAGAACCTCATATCATCAAAGGTCATTAAACAGTTGGGCCTACTGACCACACCACACCCGCAACCATACATCATTGGGTGGCTTCACCAAGGACAAGATCTTTGTGTCAACCAGTAGTGTTGCCTACCCTATAACATCAAGCCCTTCACGGACGAGGTATTGTGTGATGTTTCTCCTCTTGAAGTTTTTGATGTATTATTAGGCCAACCATACTTGTGGAAGCGTTATATTGGGTCTAAGTCTAGGCCTCACATTGTTATTATTATTTTGAGAATTAATCTATACATGATACTAGAGGTAGCCCTGCCTACTTCCATTTATTTGATCTCTATTAAGAAATGCAGTAAGATCATCTCTCAGGCTGGGAAATTTGTCTTCCTTCTTATTCGCTCTCAAAGTAAGGGGAAGATCATGGCCACATCCATGAACCCTGGGAAGGATTCTTCCACACAACGGAATCAGGTGGATAAGGTCGTGGAAGAATACAGGGACATCTTCTCCTCACCCACAGGGGTACCTTTCCATTGTCAGGTCAAGCATTCGATTGATTTGATTCCTGGAGCACTTATACCTAATGGGCCGATATATCACCACTCTCTTCTGGAAAATGAAGAAACCAAGTCAAAGATTCAAAAGTTTCTAGAAAAATGGCACATTTGACCAAGTTCCTCACCTTGTGGGAGCCCAATTTTACTTGTACAGAAGAAGGATGTGACCTAGAGACTCTGCATTGATTATTGAGAACTATATAAAATCACTATCAGGAACATGTATACAATCCCACAGATTTATGACCTTCTTGAATAGCTCAATGGGGCCAAGTTCTTCAACAAGATTGATTTGAAGTCTCGCTATCACAAGGTTCCAATAAAACCCATCGATGTATGGAAGACTGCCTTCAAATCCAAGGAGGGCATTTTTGAATGGTTTCTCATGCCTTTTGGGTTAAAAAATGCCCCTGCAAATTTTATGACGCTGATGGATGACATCTTCTTACCCTTCACCAACTCGTTTGTGGTTGTATATATGGAATACATCCTCATCTTCAACAAGAGTTGGGAAGAACACTTGCAACATATTCGACAAGTCCTTCAAACCTTACAAAAACACAAATTATGTACCAACTTGTAGAAATGAACCTTTGGCATGAACTAGGTCTAATATCTGGGTTACATCATTCATGAGAAAGGTGTGCATGTGGATCTTACTAATATCTAATTCATTCAGGATTTCCCACCCCTGACCACTCTGTCAGAGCTTTGCAACTTTTTGGGCCTTGTTGATTTCAATCGGAGGATTGTGTTGGGATTCTCTCATATCACTTGGCCTTTCAGTCAAGTCGCCAAGGGCTGAGCGAAAGCAATTTTTTTTTGGTCTGAGCCCCAATAGTAAGTGTTCGTTGAGCTAAAGAACTACCTTTGCTCTGAACTAATACTCACATTTCTAGACCTGCAACAACCATTTTAAATTGAGACAGATGCATTTGACTATGTTATTGGTGCAATCCTCACCCAAGAAGGGCAGTCGTTGACTTATCATAGTGAGACACTCTCTGATACAATTCAGAAATACCCCACCTATGATAAAGAGATGTATTCCATCATGCATGCTTACCGACAGTGGAAACATTACATTTTGGGGAAGGAGATGATCATCCACATAGATCATCGACCTCTTCAATTTATACAGACACAAGGGAAGTTGAAGACTGATCACCATCATAAATGGTCCACGTATCTGCAACAATTTCATCTCAACAATATGTACAAGAAGGGAATCACCAATAATGTTGCATATTGCCTCAGTCGGCCACCGGTTGCGGCGCTGACCATTGTTCTCGACTCTTGTGAGCAGGAGACTTTTGGATGGCCACAAATTTACAAAAATGATACAGAATTCACCACCACATACCAGATGTTCATGGATGACAAAAAAGTTCCGGAATTCCACCTCCAGGACACATTTTATGTGACCTAGGACACCTTTTTGTTCCCTCAAGAAAGTGTGGCAAGATGATTTGGGAGGTGCATTACAGTCGGGTCGCAAGACACTTTGGTGCAGAGAAGATAATGGTAGTACAACATAATTATTTTTATTGGCTAAACCTCTAACAATATGTTGGAAAATATATCAGATCCTACATTTCTTGTGTCATTGCCAAACCAACCATTAAGAAGCAAGACTTGTATACTCATTTACCTACTCCTAGCCGACCCTCATAATCCATCTCCATGGACTAAATGTTTGACCTTCCTTCTATTAAGCATGGAAACGATTGTCTATTTGTGGTTGTCGATATATTTTCTAAGATGGCCATATTGATTACCTGCAAGAAGAGTATCACATCAGAAGCCACTGCCAGGCTCTTCTTTGAACACGTGCGGGTACATTTCGGGATATTGTAGACCATTATATCAGATTGAGATAATAGGTTCCTAAGCACATTCTAGTCGAGCCTTTGGTCATTTTTGGACAACAAGCTCACCAAGTCAATTGCATTCCACCCCCAGATTGACGACCATACAAAGGTATTCAACGGGATTATTGTGCACGTACTACACATGTAAAACTCTAAACATCCATGAACATGGGATGCGTGTCTTCCTTATGTGAAAAATAGTTATAAAATATCTCTCTATAACTCGATTGGCCATAACCCCTTTCAAGTGGACCTGGGATTTCAACTATTATGTCCCATTGATATTTCACTGCCTCTTGCAATGACACAGGAAGAATTCACCCATGTTCAGTCTAAAGCTGATAAAGCCACCAAGTTTATTGAACGTATTCAACACATCTTCCAGTTGGTTCATGACATGTACAAACAACGACATGATCAACATTAGGTGACACACAAGTTTCAGGTGGGCGACAAAGATTGGTTGCATTTGCAGAAAGAACACTTTGTTGTAGCCTAACAAAAGCTTCTACCACTCCGATACAGGCCTTACACCATCACCAAGGTTGTGGGAGACAATGTTTTCGATCTCAGTATCCCCCCATTCCTTGGGTTGCACCCCATATTCAATGTGGGTTGCCTTCAACCATACTTTCCACTATTGTTGGACACATGAGACATTGTTGAGCAACTGACACCAAGAAAGCTCAACCCAAATTGCATTGAACAAGCCACAATTGATTGAATCATGGACACACATATAAAGAAAAATTGCCAACATAAGATCCAACTGTATCGAGTTTTCAAATCTAGCAAGCTTCTGCATTAAGGTAAGTGGCTCACGAGGAACCAAGTTCAACAAAAATTTCTCCATCTCATGGGGACACTCAACGCAATGGGGGCCATTGCTTCCTAAGGGAGGAAGACTAATCCAAGTGGATATTGGTGGTCATCCTCCTATTTCACTTGGACCCCCAACATTATTACCTAATTCCAATAGTTTCTAGCACAATTTTCTATTTTTGGCAGTTTTTTGGGTCTTGAACTTCCAGAGTCGTTTTGAGGCCCTAAATGATGTTTTTTGAGAAACGAGAAAATGGAAGGCCAAAAACACTTTTGTTTGCAATTGAAATTTGTTTTCCTCAAATAAATATTTCTAACAAGGTATCATGCGTGCCAAATGAAGATCATATGCCAAAGTTACGACCCTTGGAAGTTGATGTCCCAAGTAACCCCAACATGGTCCATAAAATTTTGGCGCTTCATCTCCTATGGTTAGGTTTTTGGATGTTTAGGGTTTTCCATTTTTCTCAATAATAAAAATGACTCTAAGCCTTAATGTAACACAATTCATAATACATATAGCCATCACATCTCTTCTCAGAGATAAGCTACCATTGCCCAAGCTAGCTTGTTTCTAACAATTTTTCAGCAGTTGTTATTTATTAATTGAAGTTTTGTTTCACTGTATCTCTGTGTTTTGGTTTGAATTTTTATTTAATTTAATTCCTTCATAAATATGGATCATACAAATTCAAGACAGAGCAAGGACGACCTTGGAATATGGACAATGAGTGGTGATGCAAGAGCATCAAGCTCAATTTTTCATTATTTAATTATGTAATAGGGGGGTGAGACATTTTAATTATTTTATTAATTAAATTGTTTATTTTAATAAATTAAGAGAAAAGGTGAGGATTTTTGTATATATCCTTTTAATAATTAAAAGGATATGAGTGAAATAGAATTAGGTAGCAAATTTAGGGAGTAGGAATTCTATGTACAAGACTTTGTTGAGTCCACACCTAGAATGAATCTAAATTACATTTAGTTGAGATTTGTGGGGAGAGATTTTTGGAATGGAGTAAATCCATTTTTTTGTATAAATAAGAGAATTGTATGAGAGTGTAAACAGAAAAAGAAGAGGAGTGAGGGAGTGAGAAGTGAGGAATTCAGAGAGAGTGAGGAATGATTTGAGAGCTTTTGTAAAGGGCCAAGAGCCGGGAGAGGCTCTCCATTGTAATAATTAGCCGAGGATTTCTTATGTTATTATATATCTGTATTTTTGTATAAGCTCTCTTTTGGTTATGTATATTTGAAGTTGCAGAAAATGGAGTTTTGATGAGTTTTCTTAAGTATTTAAGAAGAGAAGGAAGTGTTTATTGTTTATATGCGAGGATCTAATTTAACCCAGAATCCCTGCATCATTTGGTATCAAAGCCTATTAAGATGCCTATTTTTAATCTGCATATATATATATATATATATGAATTTGTGAACACAAGAATTAATGGCAAAGGGAGGAATTTATCAATAACGTTGAATGTATTGATAGAGGTGCTTTGGACCAGTGAAATCCCATGTGGAGTAGTCCATGCGAAGTAATCCAGGCAGAGTAAAGAACAGAGCTTAAGAGCTCATTGAAGGGAGTAATGGTTACGTTGAAGACAACCACCGAGCGTTGAAAATGTATGGGAACTAAGTCCCAAACCATGTCCAATTAGCAGAGTTGAAGCAACGTTGGAGGGAGTGTTAAAGCTGTTGTGAAAATACGCAGTGCATTTGTTTGAGATTGAACGCAAAATAAGCGTAGCAAACAAGGTTACACAGAGTTGTAAGTCACCACGTATGCAAAGTGGCAAGTGGATGCAAGAGAGGGACAATATACATTGGGTACAGCGCTTGAGAGCAGACATGGAGGAAAGCCGCAGGTAAATGTAGAGGTGTGGAACGCCAAGCTGTGAAGCTTCATGCGTGCGGGTTTGAGGTGTATTCTTGCAAAGCCGAAGGGAATTAACTAGTCAAAGCAATAGCCACCCATTCAAACTGCGAGGCATGAGGTAAACAAATCAGAACAAATGAAATCGCATTTTTTCTTTTGAAGTAGAATTACATCCGTGATGTTTGAATTAGGAGACACCAATGTTGTGTAAGCGATGGCCACCAGCGCTGTAGGAATCATGAGATAGGTAGAACGCTACCACCGTGAAGGTATGGCAACGTTTGGAACGTTAATGGTGTATGATGATCAACGCCTTAAACAAATGTCTATTGCATGATACGGTACTGCATTAGATTTCAATCGATGCTGTGTGCGGAGGCTTCAACCGAAGCTCAAGGACTTAAATCCTAATCTATACATTTTACCATCAACGTAATGTGAATGGAATGTTGTAGTGGAGGGTAAACAATGCACTATTTGAAGTAATGTGATTTTGCATAAACATTAGAATACCATCCATCCTATATGGTTTGAGAGACCGACCATTGAGATTCCGCCAATGGATATTGCAATCTCTACATAGATTTTTTTTTTGTGAGTTAAGTGTTGCATGTTTATTAAATGGATGTATGAACCAGCATAGGGGATGCAACTCTATTTATGTGTTAGATTTCATTATTTTGTTTTGAATTAATAAGTATGGTGAGATTTGCAATATATGCAATTATTGATAGCTTAAAAGGAGAGCTTGTAGAATTCTCATCAAGTATTAAATCAATTCTACCTTTGTGAAGAAAATAAGCCCAGACTTTTACAAAAAGGCAAAGTTTTTTGAATTGAAAGTGTAAGTGTAGGATTATTTAATTTTCCTACATCATAATGTGTGGGTTTTTACATTTGCGTGAATGGCATTTGTGTGGAGTTGGGTGAGTGGAAATAGTTCTTTTTGAAGATTCAATTTTTTTGAGAATTGTAGAAAATGCATGATTGATGAAGAAATTAAAAGGGGATCGGACTTTGAGTCTGAAAGATGATAGCACATGGAGATACAGTGCAGATGAGAACAAGATCACACAGAGATCTTGAAGGTGAGAGGATATGTTTTATTTTAACTTTGATTTTTTGAAGATGATATTTGCAAAATACAAGTTGCAGACAGTTGAAAGGAATCTCAGCAAACAAAGATTACAGTTTTAAATGTTCTGTTGAAAGAGACTAGTAATAGTTTCTGAATGAAAGCAAAGTGGGAAGCAGAACCTTGAAGAATTCCAACGGAGATTGGATAAGAAGGACAATTGTGTGCAGGTGAGTTGAAGCCTAGAGGGAGCAGAGAGGTTGCTCAAAGAGGTTATAGAGAATAAGAGAACTGGTGCTTGTCAAAGACCAAGTCCAAAGAAGGGATTGGTGAGGTAAGTGGCAGCAGGGAAGACTACTGTTGCAGAGGCTTTAGTACAACTCATGATGAATGAGTGAGGAACTCATGAATATCGAGACAAATATGACTACTGAAGGTCATTGCAGAGGTTCTGAAGAATACCACAGCAGAGGAAATGAGGAGGAAGATGCCAAGTCAAATGGCATGAGAATGAGTCAAAAGCAGATTGACAGAGAGAGAGATGAGATAAATTTATGTCTTGAGTTGTTGATGGGAATGTTACAAAGAGGTAAAGTAGACCAAAGATGTGGATGGATTATGAAGAGGAAAGTCACATCGCATAGATTGCAAGTGATGTGGGAGCATAGAGTGAATGCTCGATTGAAGGAAGAGTTACTGAGTTTAAAGGCAGATTTAATATGTGAGCCAGAGTGTGGTTCATTGTTTCCTGAAAGTGATAATGTGACAAAAGTGAAATCTACAGAAGAACTAAATCAAATGAAGGATTCAGAGCGGCAAAGAGATATGTTGACTGAAGCATCAAGTGAGACCACAAGGTCTTATCTTTTTAAGACTAATGATTTGTGTGTGATTGCATGTACATCACAGGGTGTTGAACAAACTTTGAAGTTTGTTAAAGAAGGAGAGTTGAATCTGAAATCTATTCAGAATGATGTTGAGATAGAAAAATCTCAGAAAAAAGTGAACACAGAAGGGTCTCCTGGAAATATTCAGCAGAATATTGAAGTAGAGTGTAATATCACGTTTCGGGGATATCTCTAAAACACGGCAACTCCAACCAGAGATAGACTGGGAGGGAATTTACCAGATATACCGCCTATGAAAAGAGGACGAAATCCGGAGGCTACTTGGCCCTTTCTAGACTCTGTCTAAGAGTGAAAGATAAACACACCAAGTGGTATAGAACTAGAATGCTCAAGAATATATAAAAATAATAGTGCAACAGACATATAATAACATAGATAGAACGTACGGCAACTCATCCAGAAATATAGAGAGGAAATGCTAAGCCATTTTATTAAACTGAGAAATATAATGAATTACAATAGGTGATCAGAGTGATGGCACCTAAACTTGCTCAAGGCAAGTGAAGAAATACTCTTAGAATATACAGGAAATGGATTCTCTCTGAACTGCATCCCAGTTGCTGGAAAACTGTCATGTAGCTGCTGCTGCTAGAATGGATGGAAGTCTAGGGGCTGATCCCCTTGCCAGAATGAGCTGAAAATCTGCAGTCCTCCTCTACTCACCAATCTCGACAAAACCCAGAAACCATATGAAAATTGGCCGACCCCCGAAAACCTCCGGAAAACACCCCCTTGGGGAATTACGCTGGCCTCCAAGGCTCTGCGCAGAGGCTAAATGAGAATGACTGAAACACCGCCTCAAACTCCACCAAAATCCTCCCAACTGAAAAGGTTGATCCTCTGCTCAAAATCTCGGCTCAATCTCCTGCAAAAATCCCGATCCGGAACACCTCCAAGATGGATTGCGTCCTCCCTCTCAGTGACTGCGCAGTCTCTATGAAAGCCCAGCTCCGCAACAAACCCAAACACCAAAACCTCTCACAAAGTACTGAAGAAATAACCTTGCCCGAGCAGGCACTCAAAATCCCCCGGGGCTAAGGGCGAGATCTCTGACCGGAGACACTCAATGCACTAAACAGTGCTGCAGACAGGCTAAACAACCAACGTGCTCAAGAAGACAAACGTCCAACTCAATATCATCAACAACAAAATCAATCAAATGAGAGGCTCCTCCCTCTTTTATAACGTTGGCCTTCCTCCAACCCTAAGGCCCATCTCCTCAACGAGCCTCCCTCTCTTGCCACATGCTCTTCCTCTCCTGCGCAGTAGCTTCTAGAGCATACGTGGGCCCCCTCTCTACGTGGTGCTTGGCCCCCCTTGATCCCATCTTAAGTCACAATGTTGTGCTACTAGGAAGGTGTTTTATTCCACTTAAGTGAGTTAGACCCTCTCCACTCACTTTTTATTTATTTATATACTATAGACGGCAAAACGTTGCTTGTCCTCAAGAAACTGAAGTGATGGATGCTGCAAAATCTTCTCACTCTCCCAAGTGGCATCCTCATCCGGCAAATTCTTCCACCTCACCAAGAATTCTCGGACTGTCCTGCTCCATAGCTTTCTCTCCCTGGTATCAATAATAGCCTTTGGCTGCAACACCAAGTGCCCCTCATCATCCGTGGGTGGTAGCTCCTCTGTCATTGTCACCTGCTGCCCCAGCGCCTTCTTCAGGCATGATACATGAAAAACGTTGTGGATCTTGCTGCCTTGGGGCAACTCCAACTCATACACAACCTGCCCAATCCTGCGTATCACCTTGTATGGCCTGTAAAAGCGAGGCTTGAGGTTCTTAGCTCCCTTCTGCTTCAGCAACAACTGTCGGTATGGCTGTAATCGTAGGTAGACCAAGTCCCCTACCTCAAAATGTCTCTCCACCCGACCTCTGTCGGCATACAGCTTCTGCTGGTTTTGTGTTGTAGCCATATTGTCCTTGAGAGTTCGGAGAATGTCCTGACTCTCTTGGATCCAAATCTTGGCTCTAGGAGCCTTGCTAGCACCGAACATCACATCAGCAAAAGATAAGGAATGATACCCATACAAAGCATAAAACGGTGACATACCAATGGACATGTGATGTGTCATTTTGTAGCAGTACTCCCCCAAATGCAACCACTTCAGCCATGCTCGCTGCTGCCCACTGACATAGTTACGCAAGTAGCCCTCCAGCCACTTGTTAACTATCTCCGTCTGTCCATCCGTATGTGGGTGATAACTGGTACTCGGTGTCAACTCCGTCCCCACTAGCCGGAAAAGCTCCTTCCAAAATCTGCCCATGAAGCAGTTGTCCCTGTCACTGATGATGGTCTTAGGAAGACCATGCAGCCTGAAAACCTCTCTGAAGAACAGCTCAGCCACCTGTGCTGCGATGTAATGTGCAGATATGGCGAAAAAGTGCGCATACTTTGTCAGTCGATCAACGACAACAAAGATATAATCCTTGCCCTACGCCATGGGCAACCCTATGATGAAGTCCATCGATATGCTTTCCCATTTCCCCTCTAGAATGGGAAGAGGCTACAACAATCCTGCGGGATGGCTCATCTCCCCCTTGTTCCTCTGACAAACATTGCACTCCCTGATGTGTTGGAGTACGTCCTCCTTGAGGCCCTTCCATGAGAACCTCTCCCTAATGGCCCTGTAGGTTTTGGTAAACCCCTAATGGCCTACCAATGGAGAATCATGTGATGCCTGGAGTATCTTATTCTTAAGCTGAGATCCCTCAATCAATAAGATCATGTCCCTGTAGTAGATGATCTCATCAACCACCCTGTACCTGTCATCCGCCACCTGTCCATCCAACACCTCACATGCAAATCTGTCCTTGGAGTACTCCACTAAAAGTCGAGCCCTCCAATCTGTATCCAAGCTCACAAGAGATAACATGGCTGGTCTACATGAAAGGGCATCTGCTACCATGTTATTCTTACCCTTGACATAATCAATGTCAAAGTCATATGCTTGGATCTTACTGATCCACTTTTGCTGCCTCTCCTGTAGCTGCTTCTGCTCTAAAAAGAACCTGAGGCTGTTGTGATCAGTCCTCACTCTGAACCTGTTCCCTACCAAATATTGCCGAAATTTGGCCAATGCATGCATAATGGAAAACATCTCCTTTTTGTATATGGAATACAACCTCTCGTGTGGAAGGAGCTTCCGGCTCTCAAAGGCTATAGGGTGTCCTCCCTGCATCAATACTGTGCTGATCCCCTCTCCTGACGCATCGCATTCTAAGAAAAATGGCTGCGTAAAATCCGGCAATGCAAGCATTGGGAAGCTACTCATCACCTCCTTGAGCCTATCAAAGGCTCGCCGCACTGTATCTGACCAACTTAATGCCCCCTTCTTCGTCAAATCTATAAGGGGTACAGCAAGCTGTGAGAAACTCTTGACGAACTTCCTGTAATAGGTGCATATGTCAATGAATCCTCGAAGTTTCGTCACGTTCCTCATCTCTGGCCAATCCCTGGTGGCCCTAATCTTCTCCTCATGGACTCTCACTCCGTCCACTCCAAAAATGTGACCCAAATACAACATCTCCGTCATCCCAAACTCACACTTGGAGAGCTTAGCATATAACTGTTGCTCTTCCAAGATATGTAGTATTGCCTATATATGTTGGAGATGCTCCTCCCAAGTCTTGCTATATATGATTATGTCATCGAAGAATACTAATACGAACTTCCTCAGATGAATGTGGAAGATATGGTTCATGCAAGACTGAAAAGTAGCTGGTGCATTGGTTAGCCCAAAAGGCATAACCAAAAACTCAAAGTGCCCATAATGACACCTAAAGGCGGTCTTGGGAATGTCCTATTCCCTCACGCGAATCTGATGGTACCCTGATCTCAAATCAATCTTCGAGAAGAACTTGGCTCCTCTTACCTCATCCATCAACTCATCGATCCTGGGTATAGGATACCTGTTCTTCAGTGTCTTCTTGTTTAGGGCCCTGTAGTCAATGCACATCCTCAATGTGTTGTCCTTCTTCTTCACCAACACCACGGAAGAAGCAAACAGACTCGTGCTCAGTCTGATGTGCCCAAGAGCCAGCAACTCCTGGATGGCCCGCTCAATCTCATCCCGATAGGCTTTGGGATGCCTATAGGGGGTAGTGATCACCGCCTGAATGCCCTGCTCAAGCTCAATGGTGTGCTCGAACCCTCGGTCCAGTGGCAGACCTAGTGGTATATCCCCAAACACTGCATCATACCTATCAAGGATGGCCTGTATATCAGGATGAACTGCTCGACCGATGGTCTTTGTCTCTGATGCCTGCAACTCAACCGCCCACTCTATGTCTCCCTTCCAAAAATCTGCCTCCATCCGGTGTGCCAAAACTGTCTAAGGTGGGTAAGTGTGCATCCCGCGGATCTTCTCATGCTTCCCGGTCTTCTTGTCATCCCACTCCATCTCTAAGGCCTCCTAATCCATGGTGACCTTCCCCAGATTAATCAACCACTGAACATCCAATACCACATTGGTATCTGGTATGTTGACCATGAAAAAGTGATCAGTCACAATGTAGGTACCCATCGTTACTGCCAACTCTGGAACATACCGGGCACACTGCATCGTCTGGGCTCCTGGGACCAAAACTGAAAATTCGTCGAAGCTCTCAGTCGATATACCCCTCCGCTCGACCATCTGTGCATCAATGAAGTTGTGGGTTGCCCCACTGTCAACCAAAACTGACACTCGCTGGCCACGCACTGTCCCTCGTACGCGCAACGTCAAATACTTGGGAGCTCCTCGCAAGGTTGCAAGGGTCCCCTTGTGGGTGAAAAAGCTGCACCTCCTGTCCCTAGAGGTGGAGGCGACAACTGATCCTGGGCCGTCTGACTATCTCCTGCCTCCTCATCATCCTCCTCATCCTCTTCCCCGCTATCATGAGAGAAGACCTCAATGAAGTGTGCTTTGCCAGCAGCACACCTATGCCCTAGTGCCCACGGCTCTTGACAAGTGAAGCACAACCACTTCTTCCTCAAGTCCCTCCTGGAATCATCATCTATCTGCGCTCGTCCCTAATTCCCCTTGGGAGGCGGAATCCTCACATCCCTCCCCTTGGGCTGGAAACCCTGTCTCTGGGGGTAAGGTGTCCGAGTCCTGGGCAACGCATCCTGCAAGTCTTGGGTCCTGCTAATAGCATCCTGAAGCGTAGCTGGTCTAGTAGACCTGACTAGAACCTAAAGTGGCTCTGCTAATCCCTCCACAAACATATAGATCATTCGTGCTGTGGATAGATCTGGCACCATCACTGAAATCCTCAAGAAATATGCAATGTATGTCTCGAGGCTCCCAGTCTACTTAAGCCTCGTCAGCTCAACAAAGTGTTGTTCCGGATCCCTCTGGTCAAATTTCTCCATTAATCTCCTGGTAAACTCGGCATATGTCGTCACTGTAGAATGTTCGAGTGTGACCATCCCATGGAACCACCAGTCCTGGGCCTCACCATCCAAATGCAATGTTTCCACCTTGATGGCCTCTGTCTCCGACATCTGGTTAAGCTAGAAATATATGTCCAGCTTCTCCACCCAAGAATTTTCTGAACTGTTTGATGAGCCATCAAACATAGGCAAATGAAATCTGCTAGATGCGCGGTGGGTATCTCCATCATGATAATGTCGGTGCCCTCTATGATGGTCGCGGGGTCTACTGTCCCGCTGGAGCTGAACAAAATCACGGAATGAGAGAGCATCCCTGAACTCCTGCCCATAGGCCTGATACTCTGCAAAATACTCGCCCATGTGATCGGGCTCTGCCTCCTGCTAGGCTCCTGCCCTTGTGTCTGCTCCCAAGAAAGTGGGCATGGTAGAGCGGGTAGGTGCATGTGAAGCCGTCGGCTGAGGAGTATCACGTTGAGCAGCACCATGCTCCAGCAAATGGTGGGATGTGCCTGATCCCTCTACTACCTGGAAAACCCGTGGGGTCTCACGCTATCTAGCCTTTACAGCGGTGAATCTCTGACCCATCACCTCAATCTGTCTAGCTAAATCCTGCACTGATTTGAGGAGTGCCTCCCTAAACTATTTGGCCTCTGTGTCATCTGCCATTGGCCCTCTCTGCTCTGAATCTAATACAAGCTCCTCCTGCTCTGCGTCTGTCAAAGGCTCTCTCTCCTACTCTGTGTCCACTACCCGAACACAGTCTCCCTCTTCGTAGGTGTTCTCCAACCTATGCTCACGGTCTCTGTACTTCCTGCCTCTGTAACAAATATATGGTCTCTTCCCTGGTGTCATAGACCACAGGCTGAGCCATAACTATGCTCTGATACCATTGTAATATCCCATTTCGGGGATATCTCTAAAACAAGGCAACTCCAACCAGAGATAGACTGGGAGGGCATTTACTAGATATACCGCCTCTGAAAAGAGGACGAAATTCGGAGGCTACCTGGCCCTTTCCAGACTCTGTCTAAGAGTGAAAGATAAACACACCAAGTGGTATAGAACTAGAATGCTCAAGAATATATAAAAATAGTAGTGCAACAGACATATAATAACATAGACAGAACGTACGACAACTCATCCAGAAATATAGAGAGGAAATGCTAAGCCATTTTATTAAACTGAGAAAGATAATGAAGTACAATAGGTGATCAGAGTGATGGCACCTAAACTTGCTCAAGGCAAGTGAAGAAATACTCTCAGAATATACAGGAAATGGCCGCTCTCTGAACTGCATCCCAGCTGCTGGAAAGCTACCGTGTAGCTGCTACTGCTGGAATGGAAGGAATTCTAGGGGTTGATCCCCTTGCCGGAATGAGCTAGAAATATGCAATCCTCCTCTACTCACCAATCTCGACAAAACCCAGAAACCATATGAAAATTGGCCGACCCCC
This sequence comes from Pinus albicaulis, assembly GCA_034641835.2. Lineage (NCBI taxonomy): Eukaryota > Viridiplantae > Streptophyta > Pinopsida > Pinales > Pinaceae > Pinus > Pinus albicaulis. Next base: position 43,487,363 of record CM076574.1, read on the forward strand.
GAAAACCTCTGGAAAACACCCCCTTGGGGAATTACGATGGCCTCCAAGGCTCTGCGCAGAGGCTAAATGAGAATGACTGAAACACCACCTCAAACTCCACCAAAATCCTCCCAACTGCAAAGGCCAATCCTCTGCTCAAAATCTCGGCTCAATCTCCTGCAAAAATCTAGATCTGGAACACCTCCAAGATGGATTGGGTCCTCCCTCTCAGTGACTGTGCAGTCTCTATGAAAGCCCAACTCCGCAACAAACCCAAACACCAAAGCCTCTCACAAATTACTGATGAAATAACCTTGCTTGAGCAGGCACTCGAAGTCCCCTGGGGCTAAGGGCGAGATCTCCGACTGGAGACACTCAACGCACTAAACAGTGTTGCAGATAGGCTAAACAACCAGTGTGCTCAAGAAGACAAACGTCCAACTCAATATCATCAACAACAGAATCAATCAAATGAGAAGGCTCCTCCCTCTTTTATAATGTTGGCCTTCCTCCAACCGTAAGGCCCATCTCCTCAACAAGCCTCCCTCTCTTGCCACATGCTCTTCCTCTCCCGCGCAGTAGCTTCTAGAGCATACGTGGGCCCCCTCTCTACGTGGTGCTTGGCCCCCCTTGACCCCCTCTTAAGTCACAACGTTGTGCTACTAGGAAGGTGTTTTATTCCACTTAAGTGAGTTAGACCCTCTCCACTCACTTTTTATTTATTTATATACTATAGACGGCAAAACTGAACAAAATTGAATATTCCAATTAGCTGTCGCTAATTAGGAATATTACACAGAGGAAGAAGGGCCATCTGATGATTGGTCAACAACAAATGAAGGTATGGAAAGTTATGTAAAATTTCCAAGTTCTACCCCAGTTGAGATTGTTAAGTTATACAGAAAGTTAGATCTTCAGAGAAGAGAGTTGGAAAAGCAGAGGATCTATATTCAGGGAGAGTTGCTGAAAGACACATAACAGGGAAACATTTTTCAAACAGATGATGTGGAGGAGGGACTAACTAATAGTCTCATAGAGAATTTAAATCAACATACTGATGTGCTGATGGAGGAAGAAATTTCAGAGCAGCATACTGAAATGTTGCCAGAGGAGAAAGAGGCACTGAAGCCTTATATTTTTTATTTTAATAATTGTTTTGTGAATACAGGTTTTATTGCAGATGCTGGAGAAGATCTATTGGACAGAGAAATTAGACTGATAAGGAGGATAATGATGAAAGTATCCCGGAAGAAGCCGACAGCAGTAAAACAAAGAAGAAGCAGCAAGAGGAAGACATCATAAGACTGTGAAAGCATAGTCAGTGGGGAAATGCAACATAGAGTGTGGAGACTTGGAGAAAAATAATAAACAAAAGTAGCAACAAATGGAGAATTGCAGCACAAGATATGGGATCCAGGAAGACAAATATCCGAAACACATGATCAGGTGATCATGGTTAATTTCAACCTTGGGAGTTTGATGCAGGAGCATCAAGCTCAATTTTTCATTATTTAATTATGTAATAGGGGGGTGAGACATTTTAATTATTTTATTAATTATATTGTTTATTTTAATAAATTAAGAGAAAAGGTGAGGATTTTTATATATATCCTTTTAATAATTAAAAGGATATGAGTGAAATAGAATTGGGTAGCAAATTTAGGGAGTAGGAATTCTATGTACGGGACTTTGTTGAGTCCACGCCTAGAATGAATCTAAATTAGATTTAGTTGAGATTTGTGGGGAGAGATTTTTGGAATGGAGTAAATCCATACTTTTGTATAAATAAGAGAATTTTATGAGAGTGTACACAAAAAAAGAAGAGGAGTGAGGGAGTGAGAAGTGAGGAATTCAGAGAGAGTGAGGAATGATTTGAGAGCTTTTGTAAAGGGCCAAGAGCTAGGAGAGGCTCTCCATTGTAATAATTGGCCGAGGATTTATTATGTTATTATATATCTATATTTTTGTATAAGCTCTCTTTTGGTTATGTATATTTGAAGCTGCAGCAAATGGAGTTTTGATGAGTTTTCTTAAGTATTTAAGAAGAGAAGGAAGTGTTTATTGTTTATATGCGAGGATATGATTTAACCTAGAATCCCTGCATCAAGTGGTAGTCGAGCCATATGGAAATTGGTGTTACCACATATTGACACTCGAGAATTAGGCTTCTAGGTCAGTGGGTGGCTATGCACATTAAAACGAAAATGCAGTCAAACCCAGTACTAACCATAAGTGCAAATATGTGACACAAATCACCAAAATCATATATTTAAGTCGAGATCGATGAACCATAAATTGGTGCATATCGGAGGTGGATATCGCATGATTAATTTATATCAATCGAAAAATTAAAACATAGAGCCACCAACCAAAGGTATACATTTAGGTTAGGACCATTGACTAAAAATAAAACATTAGAAAGTGCAAATGTCATTGAAATAAAGGATAAACATAGGAAATGACTATGATAGTCCATAAAAATTACCCCATTAGCATCATAAACTCAATTTTGGGTTGCTACAGAATCTATGATTATGTAGCGTGCTTTAAACTAGAAATTTTTCTCGCGGTTGTGAGTAAATATTAACTCAGTACCAATCATAACAATTAGGGAAAATAAATCCTTATATTCCAATGGACGGAGGAATAAATCCTACAATAAACCATCATGCCATAAAAATCAAAGACGATTAAAAGAAGGAATGCAAGAATCAAGCCAATACAAATCCAATTAAGTGAAAACAAGCAAAATAGTAAAATTTAGGAGGGGCCCTTTATTTTTTGATAAAAATGAAAGGGAGTAGGTTGGCTTGCCAACACCCATAAGTTTTTTGTTGCTAGCTTTTGCTGTCTATCACCCTTGATCCCTCCTCAACTATTGTGTCTCATAGTTTTTCTTGCAATGTCAACCCAAATATCACTTTCCATCTAGTCGTCTACTTGTTAGTCTCCTAGAGATTCAAGCTATGCTTTCATCTACCATTACAAGTTGCAAATCAAAGTTAACAAATTGGAAGCTCAAGTAGAGCTTTTACTGACCACAGTTCTCCAACACAAATAGTCAACGTAGAGATTAGAATTAAGCGTTTTTCGTAGTATTGTCAGGGAATTGAAACTCTCTCAAAGGAAATTACAAAACCAAATTCCTCCATCATGTCCCTAAGATACGACTTCATTGCTAGCGTAAAACCTTCACTCTCTCAAAGTTGAATGATCTTGTGCAAGAGGAGAAGCCAGAAGATATCCAAGGTAATTTGTCTCCAACTACTCGATTTTACTTTATGAAGTGCTTTGTCGTTTTAGTTCTAGGAATATTTTACAGACACTAATTTTCAAACCTCTTTGAAAATTTGTTATACAAGGTTGTATTGGTCAAGAACTAGTTATATTTGAAGCGAAAATTCTGTCTTGTCATCTGACTATAACTAAAATTCTACTCCTATGTTCTATTATTATTGTGCCTTTTAGACATAAATTTTACTAATACAAATTTCTTAATTCTAATTCAACAACATATCACATAATATAAATTTAAAATTAACATTATTTATTATATATGTTTTAAATTAACATTAAATATTAATTAATTATATACATTAAAATCCCAATGAATTGATCGTAATAATTAATATCTATGTAATAACTTTTTCAAATGATGGTCCTATAACCCTTTATGGCGTGTAATTAAATCTATACTCCTAACGAACCATTACTTTGAGAACAAGAAATGTTAATTTATATAAACTATAATTACATATTTATTTTTTTTACAGGCAAAGAAAATCATTACCATTTATATTATATTAAGAAACAAGACTCCCAACAAATCTAACATAAAGGATCATGCTTTCTGGTTGGTGGGAATTTCAAATTGTTTGAACATATTATTGCCTTCATAAAATCATCACATTTCTCGCATACAAATCAATTAATAATATTTCAAAAAGAGAAATTTGAATTTGTTATTTTTTTCATGATATATATTAGTTTGAATAAAAAATATATTAATTTAAATAAAAAATCAAATATTTCATCACATATAAGGATATTTGAATCTACTTGCAAATTGTCATTATTGATTTTCATAATGTTGGGCCAAGTATGTCCTTTAAATTTTTATTGTGTCATTTTCATTTTCATATTCCTTTTGATATAGTGGGCATGCTATGATTTCACAATCTATGCTTTGCTAAATGGAACAAGAGTTTGCTTCAATTTTTATACAGAAAGGTTAAAAACTATATTCTACTCTACTCAATCATTGAGTAGCAGTGATGGAATAATAAAAGCAAAGGTGCAGGAATAAAAGAGAATGAGAACCTTTATCACTTTACAACCTTAATTCAGCATGCTATTCCCTTCTCAATATATCAAATATACTTTTTTAAGTGTACTAAAAGAGCATGAACCCATTTATCATCATCACGTCCTACCTAATCTCAAAGCAAAACAGAGCATAGAGTTGGAATCTCTAGGCCTCCATTATTTCGCTGAGAATAGCAGCATCTAGGTTAACTTGACTCATCAGCAACATCTAGGTTAATTTAACCCAAATAATTTACAATGAACTTAATAAAGAGATGATTCAATTTGGGTTAGTAGATATAAAGGAAGAACATTTATTAAAAAAAAAAATATTAAAAAAAAAAGTGATATATAGGAATGTTGAAAGTAGGAAAAAAAATACATTAAAAAAGTTTGAAAATATTACATTGAAAAATTTAACAAAAATATTTGGAGATAGATGAGATTTCAATGTAAAATTATTTGATGCTTAACATTTTTTTTATATGAAAATATGTAATGGTATCATTAATAATTGACTTATGTAAATTGAAATATGATATAAACAAATGGGAACAATTCAAAGAATTATGAGGAAAAAGTCGTGGAAACTTGAGGTAAAAATTTAATAATACTTTGTCGAATTTGCATATAAAGATTGAAAATGAATATTTCAAGATGATTTATTAGAAATATGAAGATTGAAAATGGATGATTTATTAAAAGGTACAAAGTTAAGAGGTAGAGAAAAAGATATTGATAAAAAGTGGATGGTTAAGAGCATACTCAATTAGAAAACCAACTCTTAATACAAAAGGAAGGAGATTGAACCAAATTGAGTATACCATGTTTATGAGATTAATGTACCAACACTTTTCAAGAGGGAGTTGAATTTGCATATTAGAGATTGGAATTTATGTTTCAGAGTAATCTAGTGATAGGTACATCAAAGTTCTTTGCAAAAAAGATGATGTCAAGAACTGGAGAATTAAGAGTAGAGTCATTGTGGAAACCAACCCTTGATGCAAAGTAAAGGACATTGAACAAAATTAAGAAAGCCATGTTTATGAGGTTAATTGAAAAACACTTTTAAGTAGAGGTTGAATTTAGTTATTAGAGATTGAGATTGCAAAATTGGTAGACATAATGAAGTTCATTGAGAAATTGATGCACACAAGAAGCATATAATTAAGAATAGAGTTATTAGGAAAACACCACTTAATATAAAACTTAATGTAAAGCAGAGGAACCCAACCAAATTGAATCAATTAGATGTATGAGGTTAACTAGGCAACCTTTTTTAAGAAGAGGTCAAATATACACATAAAAGATTAAGAATCAACACTAATATGATTGAAAAAATATGATTAAGATCATTGGGGGAGAACAAAGCTTTTACATCAAGTTGAATAGAGTAGATCATGGTTATGAGGTTAATATGTATTGGTTTTTTTTTACTAATATGCGATTATACATAGTTATTTTAGAAGTCACCTAATTTTATTTATTTATTTTAGTTTTTATTTATAATTTGGGTTAGAGAATATTTATTTAATTGTAATTTTAATATTCTTATTATTTAAATTTTTAAAAAATTTCTATTATTAAATAGGGAGCTTTTGTTGAATTGTAATTTTATTATCCTTACTTTAATTGGATTATATAATGTTAACATCTAAATTAAACAAAATTTCAACTTAAACCTAATAAATTTTGGATTAAAAAAAGAAGATAAGTTTTATTTATTTTAATTAACTAGAAAATAATATTTTATAATACTTTTAAATAACTTTCTTATTTTAAAATAAATTTATAAGACGACAAATTCAAAATTTATATGTTATTTTCAAATTTTAATTAATTAAACAAAATTATACTTCAATTTATTATTTTTAAAAATGTGAATAATGAAGGTGGTTAGGTGCTCTGTTAAGACACTCTTTGATATAAAGTCACTGATTCAATTCTTAGTCCAAATAAAATAATATATTAAACATGATAACAATATAATCTCACCAAACTAGAAAAAAATTTGAATAGTCAAATTACTTAAAATAATTTAACACCTATTAAATTTTAATTATACATTAATTTTAAAAAATTGAATAATTTATAAACAAAATTATATGGCAAAAATAAATACAATTAATCTTATGTATCAAATCTTTCGGAAAAAATCACATTGGAGAAATTTGTGTCAAAATCACAAATTAATCTTACATACTTTTCGCATTAAATTATTGTTATTTTGAAATAATACACTTACTAAGTAACTTCATTTATTTATACCGATTATTAAATCAACTCATCAAACGGTCAAGAGTGTGCGTATTAATTAACTCAACCAACCATCAATGCAGCATTTCCATTGTCTGCCAAACATAGATAGCTAGGCTCAATAGAGGGGGTGTTAACCGTAGTTAAGGAGTTTAAACCCAACTTTATCCGGACGGTCCAGGTCCAGGACCAGCAGCAGCAGCAGCAGCAGCATCATTTATGAGGAGGAGTTAGTGGAGTGCAGAAAGAAAAAGAGCACGCAGACACAGACATTAAATGGAATTAATTATCGCCTCTCCCAAAAGCAAAGGCTGCAGGACGGATTCTTTAATTCCCTCCCTGCCCCCCATCCGTCTTTTATTGCTTTTCTTTTTTCTAAAAACACAGCCCCCCACCCTCCTTGGATACTCCCCCAACAAGCGCGCCGAGCTTCCACGTGGTCCACTTTTAATACGCCATACGGAATTAAACTCGATATCGCATCCACGTCAGCCGTCGCGTATTTCTTCACAGTCACCTGGTGGACGTGACGTGGACAACATGGTGGGTTGTTTGGGGCTGGTAAAGGTTTAGTCTGGAAACTAGTAAAAATAATTCAATCAAAGAAAGAAAGAAAGTATTTTTAATGTTCACGAGGTTAAAAATAGCGTATGAGACAGATTGCTTTTCTATCTCGTTCTTGTATTGGGCCCTTTTCCTATGAAGTTTTACAGTTTTTCCCTGCTGTCTTTGAAAGCCTCTTATTCTAAAATAAAATGTTTTGGATGAATCAATAAAAATAATTTAAGGATAGATGAATTATATTAGATGATGCGAAATCTGTCACTTAACATTTTGGATGTAATTTTTATTGAAAATATTTCTCATATATCACATAAACCTGAATTTAAATAATTCAAAACTTTGTAAATACTTTTATCTTTAAATTTGTAAATATAAAACATACTGCTAAATATAAAACATCAAAATAATGAAATTATATAAGATATGAATTTATTTATTTATTTTTATATAAAATTTAAATTATAATAAATATAATATTTAATTTATATATATAATATTAAGTTAATATCTTAATTGAATAACATGTAACAAAGTAATGATAAAAAACTCAAAATGGGACAACGTAATGATAGAAAATTCAAAGACTTTTGAGAAGCGTGAATATATTCCCTTTATAAAATATTAGCCAATAGCCCATCCTTTTACGAAACATAATTTTTTTTAATAAAAATAATAAGAACAATAATTAGTTAAATGCGTGAATATATTCCCTTTACAAAATATTAGCCAATAGCCCATCCTTTTAAGAAACATATTTTTTTTGAATTAATATAATAAGAATAATGATTAGTTAAATTTTAAATTGGTTAGAAAATATAGTTTATTTTTTTTATTAAAAGAAAATATATTATAATTTATTTGTTAAATTAGGAATATAAGATTTTTGGGTGATTATATCCAGTTTAAGTTGGGTGACTCATTTATCATCTATTATAGGATTTTGTGAAATTGGGTTTAATAGTTTAATTTAATTTTTTCTTATGAGATAGTTTAATTCTATAAAAATGGTTTTTATTTTCAACTCTTTTGTATGAGGTTTGAATTTAGGAACTAAACTATTTACTATTGGAGAGTGCCGATTGACTAGTCATTATTATTTAAGAAAAACCACATCACTTGATATATATATATAATTAGATGGTGATACAAAAGAAAAAATAAGCTTTCTATCCAACCAATATTTATAGGTTTTAATACTAAATTTGTTGACCTATTTCTTTACATAGGAAGAAAACATTATTTATATATTTATTATTATTTATGTGGTTCATGGTCCGTCCAGATTGGTGAATACTATGTCCATAAAATAATTGTACAAAGTTGATCTACTTAAAAGGCATACTTATACCGCTATGTCCACAAAATAATTGTAACAGATTGGTGAGTGCTAGGTCCATAGAATAATTGTACAAGACTGATCTACTTAAAAGACATACTTATACCCCTATGTCCACAAAATAATTGTAACAAATTGATAAATGCTACGTCCATAGAATAATTGTACAAGACAAATCTACTTAATATATCCACAAAATAATTATAACAAAAAAATCTATCAAAAAGAAAAATCACTTTTTACTAACTCAATCTAACTCTATCACTTAGAAAAATCACTTTTTACTCATTCAACCACTTGGAAAATACCCTTAACTCCCAATAACCTAATTACTTTAATAACAAAAATACCAACTAAACTAACCTTCTAAACTCGAAAGAAAGCACATTCTTATCACAACCCTAAAAACAATTTTTTATCATATTCCAAAAGCGAAAGTAATTCCATCAACATTAAAGATAAAATATAATAAAATTAGAATCATCTTTAAAATTTTCATTGCATTTAAATATGAAAAGAATATCGTTATTCCGAAAATGAAGAATTCGATGATTTTGTTAGAAGATTGTGTATTCCGACAATGAACAATCCGATTAAATTTGGACTTGGTGGAAAGGGTTTTCTCGTGAAACGGGACAGGAGGAGAGTGAGAGAGAACATCTGGGGCAACGCCAAATTTGGCGACATAGACATAGACAGGATGGTTACAGTTAGGAGTGGAAGCAAAATAAATACCCCCAACACCAAACTGAGCCCCACAAATCTCCGTCCGATTTGTGTACTTAGGGGAGTCGAATACCTTCTACGAGAGAGCAGTGAGGTGCAGTAGAGAGGAGGGAGCTCCAAATCATCTTTTGCACTTTTTCTTTTCAGTCACATTTCCCCCGTTCTTGCCTTAAAATGCTAGTGCGGTGCTACCTGTCTGTGTAATGCAAGTTTTTAGTTCGCTGAGAGCTGTAGAGTGATAGTAGTAGCACAGCTTCAATGGGTGGCCTGCTGCATTTGACTGTGTTGGCAGTTGCAGTTTTTCTGATGGTTTCTCTGAGCCAGTGTGGGCTTGAGGTGAACGATGATGTGCTGGGACTCATAGTTTTCAAGGCAGATTTGCACGATCCAAAATCATCCCTGGCTTCTTGGAACGAGGACGATGACAGCCCATGTTTGTGGGCAGGTGTTCGATGCAGCCCCAAAACAGGAAGAGTCATAGAACTGGTGCTCGACAATCTCTCTTTATCTGGAAAGATCGGCAGAGGTCTCACTAGGCTTCAGTCCCTTCACACGCTCTCTCTTGCAAACAACAGTTTCTCTGGCGATATCAATATCAGTGCAGATCTGGCGCAGATTCCCAGCCTCAGGATCATGAATTTGAATCACAATGCGTTCTCTGGTGCAATTCCTGGCCAGCTCTTCCAACAATGTGATACACTCAGAGTCATTTCCCTTTCCCACAATGCGTTGCAAGGTGCCCTTCCTTCTAGCCTGAGCTCCTGTTCCAGTTTGACAGCATTGAACTTGTCTGCAAACCATCTGTCTGGCGGTCTGCCTGAGTCAATTTGGTCGCTGAAAAATCTAAGATCACTGGACTTGTCACACAATTCCCTTTCAGGAGCTGTGCCTGTGGGTATTGGGGGTCTCAGAAGTCTTCGAGAGATTCACCTCAACAATAACAACTTTTCTGGCCCTTTGCCAGCTGATTTAGGTGACTGTTCTCTTTTGAGGAATTTGGATTTCGGCCATAACTTGTTTACAGGTGGCCTGCCAGATTCCCCGAAAGGGTTGAATTTTGTTTCAGCTATGAGCTTTAGCACTAATTTGTTTGTGGGAACTATCCCTTCGTGGATAGGAAGCTTGAGAGGCCTCGAGTCTCTAGATTTGTCAAGTAACAGCTTCACTGGAGAGCTTCCCAACATGTCTTCCCTGCAGAATGTTAGGCTCATCAATGTATCATATAATAATATTTCGGGACCCATTCCGGAATCTTTACTGGGCTGTAGTAGGCTTTACTCGGTTGATTTCAGCAGGAATGGCTTTGCTGGAAGCATTCCTGGGGAGTTGTTCCAGTTGGGTTTACAGAACATACATCTGTCATGGAATTCTCTCACAGGGAGCATTCCGCAAGCTGGTTCTCCAAAATTATACCAATTTCTGGAAGAACTGGATCTGTCACACAATAGGTTGAATGGAGAAATACCTCAATCAATCACTCAGTGCTCCAATTTAAAGCTATTGAACCTGTCAGATAACCTTATCGCTTCCAAGATTCCGTCAGAGATTGGTAATCTGAAGTCGTTGGTGTCTTTGGATCTGAGTTATAACAATCTGGTTGGAGCCATACCTGCGAGACTTGGTAATGCCAGTGCTCTTTCAGTGTTGCAACTGGACGGAAATTTGTTATCTGGAGGAATTCCTGCAGAAATTGGCCAATGTTCATCTCTGTCTTTGCTGTAAGTTCTTATTGCCCTATCTCTTATATTTGCTTAATACTTCATTTCATATGTTCTACTCTCTCTATAGCTTTTTATCTACAAGACTACATTCAAGCTTTTGACTGTTTTAGATGAACATCATTCATATTTGTTTCGTTGGACTTCTGCTAGAGATTTGGATTTGGAGTTGTGATGAAATAAATTCATCACCCAGTTACTTACTATTGTTATATTTACCCTTCCACCTTTCTTTGGTAACCATTCCTCTGGTTTTTTTTTAAGATCAGATGAACGACATCCATAATTATGTAGGGTTGAGTCTCCTAGATTTTCTGAGATTGAATGAAATATATATATTTTTAAAGATTTTGCAGACCGTCGTAGTTTGCACAAACCCTAAGCACCCCTTAAGATGGTAGGTGGGATATTCTAGCTGGTCAGCATTTCTCTTTTGCAAAGACATTCCTCTGTACGTTTAGATGGTTTAACTAGACTGCCCATAACATCTATAATCTGATTAGGTTTCCTATTGCAATCTTCATTGTGCGATCTTTAGGAGTTTCTTATATTAGAGTTAAGGAAATGATAACAGGGTTTGCTTTAGCATGCATCTCTGGAATATATTATCTCGCTCAGACGCTATATGTAATCATTTAAAACCACCGAAAATTCTAAAATTGTTGAGTAATCCACTTTCGCAAGTCTTCGGGTATCAAAAGTTTTCTGTACAACTCTTTAACTGCTCTGGACAATTGTCTCTTGATGGTTCCCCTAGGGTTCCTTTTGCAGTCTTCATTGCATAAGCTTTAGAAGCTTCTTACATTAGAGGCGATGAAATGATAACAGGGTTTGCTTTTGCATAGAATTCCAGAATAGATTATTTCGCTAGGAGGCTATATGAAGCCATTTAAAACTACCGATTTTTTTTAAAAATTGTGGAGCAATCAACCTTTGTAAGCTTCGGGTTTCAAAAATGTACTCTGCAATTCTGTTACTGCTCCGGAAAATTTATCTCTATGGTTTAACATGCATGAAATATACGGTGATTAAAACGATTTCTTTTATCTAATTATTCAACCTTGCTCAGTGTTAATGACAAAAAAAGAACTTTGGGGATTGATTTAATATTGTATACCTTGTTTAGTGTTATCTGGGCTGTGCAAGTGGTAGTTCTTTCAGTACAATGCTGCTTTAACATTAATAATATATCCAGTGCCGTGATCTATCCTCCCTAGTAGCAATTTAAAGTAATGCTACACTAATTTGTTTGTATTCTCAGACTGTAATGTGTGCGAGCTTCTCTTTTAGTGGTTGGAAACGGTCCTGTTATGCTCATCCTCAGCAGTACTTATTTAAAGTAAGGCTACATCAAATTTGTTTGTAGTCACATATATATCTTTTATAAACTGTAATGTGTGCCAATCTCTTTTAGTGGTTAGAAGCACTAAAACATGATTTTCTTATTAATGGTCTTGGATTGCGGAGGATGTTGGTTTCTTCATCACTCGATTGTTGTTGCTGATATTCATTTATGCTAAAGAAATGAATAGCCTTATTGTTGAAACAAAAGTTATTGTAATCTGCAAGGAACATAATAAAGTTATATATTATAGACGTTAATTGAAAGATTATATCATTCTAGAATTTACAGTTAATGTGCAGGTATTCTAAATTTTGAAGTAAACTTCACTGAAAATAAATCAAATAGGACAGTCTTGAGTATTGACGGAAGAGCAGCTATGTACGTTTTCCTGTGTCTGTTGCTTGTATGAGCACTGAGAAACATATAAATTTTGTTGCAGTGTTTACTCTTTAGTTTGTATTCTGTTTCTTTTATGACATGTCACATCATTGTCGTTAGTGTAAATTTTAGAATGCTGTATTTTACTTGGTAGAACTTGCGATGTTAATTGTGTGGTCATTCGCTTGTAGTGTGTTGTTCATTTGCTCGTCTTCCAGACAAGAAATAAATTTGTGTTTCCCATCATCATTATAAATTGACTGGCATTTATTGTGGGCATTGTTGTCCAATCTGATTGCTGTCTGGTTTGAGATGTGTCTGGTTTTGTCTGAACAGTTTTTTTCTGTGCAGGAGCTTGGAACACAATAATTTGACTGGAACTGTACCCAAGGAATTAGCCAAATTGAGTCGACTGACACAGCTTAATTTGGCAATGAACAATCTTACTGGAGAATTGCCCCAGCAATTAGGGAACTTGGGTCATCTATTATCGGTAAACATTTCCCACAACAAACTTAAAGGGAGGTTACCAAATGGTGGTATATTCAACACACTGAACTGGACTTCTCTCGAAGGAAATGCAGGCCTATGTGGATCGGGAGTGAATGTTACTTGTCCCATGGTTATGCCTAAGCCAATAGTTCTAAATCCAAATACAAGCGGGAGTCCAAACGGAGGAGGAATTCAAGTGATTAAATCCAGACGCAGCAGAATTGTTCTTAGTGTTTCTGCAATAATTGCAATATCTGCAGCAGCTACGATTGCATTTGGTGTGGTTGCTGTGACTATCCTGAATATAAGAGCACAGTCCAATTCAAGATCAATTAATCTTATGCTTGATAGCTTTTCTCAGTCCCCATCCACTGACATGGCTCTAGGAAAACTGGTTATGTTTACACCCAACTCGGATCATGCATCTGAGGATTGGATGACTAGTGCTCATGCATTGATTAACAAAGATTGTGAGCTTGGAAGGGGAGGGTTTGGCACTGTGTACAAAGCAGTCCTAGGGGACGGGCGGGTAGTTGCTATAAAGAAGCTGATGGTTTCAAGTTTGGTTAAATCACAAGAAGACTTTGAGAAGGAGATACAGCTATTGCGCAGAATCAAGCATCCAAATCTAGTGAATTTGCAAGGCTACTACTGGACACCACAATTACAGCTTCTTATATATGACTACATTCAAAGTGGAAGTTTGTATAGTCGACTCCATGAAAGATCCCAAACAGATCCCCCGTTAAGTTGGTCAAGTCGGTTTAATATAGCTTTGGGGGCTGCAATGGGGCTTGCACATCTTCACCATGCTTGCAGACCGCCAGTCATACACTATAACATAAAATCCAGCAATATTTTGCTGGATGAGAATTGCAACCCAAAAGTTGCAGATTATGGCCTTGCAAAGTTGCTGCCCATGCTTGATAGATACATTCTTAGTAGCAAAATACAGAGTGCATTAGGATATATGGCACCCGAATTTGCCTGTCAGAGCCTTAAGATTAATGAAAGATGTGATGTCTATGGATTTGGGGTGTTGCTGTTAGAACTTGTTACAGGCAGAAGGCCAGTTGAATACATGGAGGATGATGTTGTGATCCTGTGTGACAATGTGAGGTCATTACTAGATGAAGGAAAGGCACTGACTTGTGTGGATTCGAGTTTATCTGAATACCCTGAGGATGAGGTTATTCCTGTGATCAAGTTAGGATTGATTTGCACTTCCCAAGTACCTTCAAACAGGCCATCCATGTCAGAGGTCGTACACATACTTGAGCTCATTAGATCGCCAATGGAAAGTAGAGAGACTCCTTGAAGGGGGGGAGTCTAAGCCTTCCTTCAAAATAAAGTTTTCTCAAATTATGCTATAGGGGAATGTGAGTGACACTGCTGAAGAGGAGTTCAGTTATTCAACCCTCAATCTGAAAGCGTCCTGACATGAGTTTTGAATCTTTGCTTTACTGAACTTTTGTTTATGCTTGCAGCCTTTAAAAGATTTGGGAGCCAATTTTAAAACTCGATTGAGGGAGAAAGTCCTTTTCACCAGTGCCAACTTCCATTCTTCTACTCTGGGAAACCTTGAGATCAATTCCCTGCATTTATTTGACTATTATCATTGGCAGGCTCCACCGTTGTGCCAGATGATATGATATCATATATAAATTTTCATTGAATGTTTCCAATAGAATCCTGTTATAAACAGAGGGCTTTTTTTAGAATTCTGTTTATAACTGTGTCTGTTGGAATATATAGCATCTTTTTCTCTGTTTTGTTTTTTCCCGTGGTAAAATGATATAATGAGGACTACATTTCCATGTAAGAACAGACTATTATTACAGGTATTCTCAATATAAAGATTCGGCATGCCATGCTGTATTTTTGTATAGGCTTTTTGATCATTATTACAAGGTTTAAAAGCCAACGAAACTTCTGTATAAAGGATTAAAATTGTCTCCAGTATGGCATCTCAAGTATCTCAGTTTTATGCTTTCTGCTTTGCGATATCGGTGATTGTTTTTGAGCCAAAATATTCTGGCAGCCTCATGGTTATCTATAATTATCTATGAAGTGATGTTGATCCAGTATGATTGTCTTTGAGCCACAATATTCTGGCAGCCTCATGGTTATCTATAATTATCTATGAAGTGATGTTGATCCAGTATGATTGATTATGAATGCTAAAATTTTCATGGAAAAAGACAAGGTTTTCAAATTGGCTTTTGTTTATTACCAAGTAGACATGGCATGGTGTGTTGTCTTACTGATCAGCCGCTGGGATATCATATTTATGTGGAAGGCCGGCCTTATTGACACTCTGGGATATCATATTATGCGGAATGCTTAAATTTCAATTTTGAGAAACAAAATTTTTTTGAAGTTTGGTTTTGAAATATCAATTCATTTCTAGAATTTCGCAACTTTGTCTCCATATTTTCAGGATAGTTTTGATTACGTTCTCATTTTACAGGGTTGCCTTTTGATTGGCATCGCAGACCATTTCAAAACTTTGAATGAGAAGTTTCCTCTTTACAGTTATAATATATATTTTAAAGAAAAGTAGTCTCTTGCCATTGAAACTGAGAAATATCGAGAAATATCGATGTCTCCAAGCTTCTGAGATTATGGATATGCTAGGGGAAAATTTTATTACAATAAGAATGAACAAAAATAAATTTACATTAATGAAAATATATACATAATTTTGATAAAAATAATCAAAATAAGAATTGAAATTAGAACTATAATAAATAAAATAAGTATATATATGTGGTATTGGTGTCAAATTCATCTAAAATATGTGTATAACTTCATCTGAATCTGTTAAAAGAATATTCTGCATCTTTGGAAAGAGTATTAAGAATTTTGAGATATTTGCTGTTGAAAATAATTTGAGAATAATAAAATTAAATTTATGTAATATATAATTTAAAAAATTTTTCAAGTATTAATTCACAAGGTTATAGTTTAAATATTTATGTTTTGATTTTTTGATGATTATTTTTTCAAATATAATTAAAATTTGATGAAATGATAAATGTAACTAGTTAAATACACAAATTTAAGCTTATTTATACATTTAAATATATATATTTTTGAAATAATGAAATATATTAAAATTAATATTTCACTGAAAATTGTATCAAGTTCAATAAACGGCAAAATATAGAATATAGTAGCTAAATTTTAGCTAAATCATGCTGAATATAAAAGCCTGTTCATTTTATTAGGTAGAACGATTACATTATACTCATAAGAGGAACCTTTTTAACAGCATTTGATTTTCTGTTTTCCAACTATTATATGGTTTGAAGTTTCTAACTACAATCAGAATTAGCTCCGGAAAATAGCAATATTTTTTGTGAATTATGATTTTCTGAAATTTTATAATTTAGTTTCGGGAGCATTTGAAATTTGAAATTGTGAAAAGTTAATAACTCAAATCCAAAATAATGTTTATATATTAAGATTTTCTAGTAAAAACTTTTATTATTCATTGAAAAAAACCTGAAACACTCAAATCGTGAAAAATCCACAACTCAAAGCACAAATTGTGAAAAACCTAAAAGTCCAATTTTGAATTTTCGAAATTTGAAAGTTGACAACTCAGCCCTGTGATAATGTTTGTATATTGTTCTCCCTCACCAACTAAAGTGAAAGTGGAAATAGGAAGAAGACCTTGTATATTATCTCATCCAAGCTCATTCCAACAAAATCCCTTGACAAATTAACTTCAAAATAAGTTATTTATTTTAAAAATGTATTCAAAGAGAACAGAGACTCAGGTAACTTGTTCATTAGTTCAATTTCGTCGCATTTGTGATTAGAAACCGCTTTTATAGAAGCAACAAATTTGCACGCAAGATTTACAAGCTCAGTGGATTTTGAATTCTGACCCTGAACAATGCGGGATTGGAGCATTTAAATAATACCAGGAGCGAATATAAGATTTTTAATGCTGGTCCTTAAGGGTTGGGGTTTGAGCATATCTTATTGTACCATAATAGAATTAATGATTTTGAATATTTTTGAGTGAACATGATGCAGTGCGTTGGACCACTGCCATTTCCAGCAGCAGTCTAAATGCTTATTTTCCTTTAATTCTTTTGTCTGGACATGGTGTTCTTAAATTTCAAAACCCTAATAACAGCACATTTTTAACTTAAGTTCGGTGAAACCCTATTTTAAATGCTTATTTTCTAATTCTCTTCTTAAATTTCATAACCCTAATAACAGCACTTTTTTAACTTAAAGTCGCTGAATCCCTATTTTAAATGCTTATTTTCTAATTCTTTTGGGAGGCCATGGCTCTTAAAAATTTAAAAATAAAGAAAATGGAACAGAACATGGACATTTCAAAAGAAAAATACTAGACAGAAAAACATATTAAATATGGCAGTTACCTTGGGCGGGTTTTAAATTATTTTACAGTGGAGTGTCCAAAGCATGTGCGAAGAGAATCTTCGAAATAAATGCAATATCTGACGCCGCTGGTGGTGGTAAGTGTGTACTGACTGGACTCTGGCATGGCATGGAGGTAAAGACTCCTTAGGCGTGCTGTCTGCGACATCGATTTAAGACTTTTCTTTTCAGAGCGACAGAGTAAGTCAGCTGCATTTATGTTGGAGGTGGGTGTTGGAAGACATAAATTGTTTTCTTATGCCTCGATTTAAATGTTTTCATTAAGTGTCTGTGGGGTCAATTTCTGTGGCGTGCACTTCACATGATCTGTTAAGCTGCAATATATGATCGTAGGAAAAAATAACCAGTTACCATTTTGTAAAAAGCAGATGAATGTCAATAGTGCCCTAAGAAGCATTAGGCTACAGAGGTTACAGTGTATTTAATGTTCTGTCAAGCTGCAATATATGATAGTAGGAAAAATAACTGGTTAACCATTTTTTTTGGGTATAAGAAGTAGGTAAAAGTCAATGGTGAGTGAGAAGCATAAGGCTCCAGCATTTACAGTGTATTTAATAGTACATTGCTTACAGTATTTAATGTTTTGTATATAGTACATTGCTTACAGTGTATTTAATGTTTTGTATATAGTACGTTTTAACCAATTCATAATTAAGGTATGGATTTAGCCTCAGTTAAAGTTGATTGTTTTTATAATTTTAGTAGGTTGAATTATTTTAATATAAAATAGTTAACCAGTTTTTTTAGTTAGATTTTTTTGAAGTTTTTTTTATAATTTTTTCAAGTTTAATTTTTCTAAAATTTTGTCAGAATCACAAGTGTGATGGGTATAACCTTTCCACAATAGAAATGTTCTAGAATTTTTCAGGGCGTTGAATAAATATATATAATAAAAAAACCAATTTAAATAATACAGATCAAGATTTCACATCAAATTTTAATCTTATCAAAGATAAATTACTTTATTATAGAGTATTTGCTTATCAAATTTTATAATTACCATTACAAAATCAATATTTCCAAATGAATTTAAATATATTTTAAATTTGTTTGTAGGAAGATTGTGATTTATCTATTTTTGAGTGTAGGTTGAGACTAAGCTTGAGTTAGCTGGAAGAAGACTAATCCATCTACAATGGAATGCACATCACTAGAATAACCAAAAAAAATTGTGATTACTTGTTATTTAAAATATATTTTTAAATGATGTTGTTTACAGAAGTCATAATTTCGCATGCCAAAATTTTTGGTGAAATTCGGCCTGAAAATTTTCAAAAAATCTGATTGCTGGAGAGTTTGAATCACTTTTGATAATAAAAATGAATTTAGCAGCATCAAAAACCCTAAGACACTCAAACCTAACCATTATAACTTGAATTTCAAAAATTCTCAACTAAATTTTACCAAAATTCTAATTAGTTTTTACACCACATTGTGATAAAAAAACCAATTAAATGATAAAAATCTTTGCCAGATTTCTTAAACGTAACTTAAAAATTGCCAAAACAACACAATTTCTTCCATTTTTATATTTTTACATGTACTTCTCCATGAATTTATATTATTATCATATATGTATATATTGACTATTATGATAGCCATGATCCTGTACTCCACTCTGGACTCTGACATGTGTTTGAAAGCTGTGCAGAGCGTACAGGCAAAGCAAATAAATGTCTGTCAAAAAGAAGAACAAATCGTTGAAGGAAGAATGTGCGGCCAACTAAAACATCTGACCCACTATTCACACCCTTTCGACAACTATTCATTCTAAGAATCTGTGCTGCGTACCAACTCATAACAAACTCCTTGAATTACATTACATATTTTAAACTATCATTATGACAATGGTCCATGTTTCTAATATAATATTTGTTTGTTCATCATTATACTTTGTCATTGTGTTTGTATTGAAATCAGATGGTCTCCACGTAATTTGACTAGATGATTCTACGAGTTTGACTGCATCAATATAAAAATGATAACATCCAATTGTCTCTCCACTATATCTTAATGATGACATCCAATTGTCTGTCCATTATATATATATAGATATATTTATGTATATTTATGGTGTGGTGTGAAATTTTATTTTATTGTTTATCATGGAATTCTAAAATAAATATGGAAGAAACTTATAAATGTAATATTCAATAAAATAAAATGAATAGGAGTTGTTTACGCGCACAACATAATAGTTAGAAAGGTAGATTTTTTTGTTGGAATCTAGCAATTTTTTTTCAAAAAATTAGGTAGTTGGAGTGTTTGAATTGCGTTTTTTATGATAAAAATGGATTCAACACCATCAAAAACCCTTAAAACACCCAAAATACTGAAGTTTTTTCAAAAATCTTTGCCAGAATTTTTCATAATCTTATCTGAATATCTAGATTATTCAGTACGTTTTTTTAAACTACAGCATATTGCCTCGATTGAATTGTTCAATCCATCACTCAAATCCAAAACAAATATTTATCCAAATATATAATATGCATGATTTTTTAGGTTTGTTAATTAATTTGTTTTTTTATACTATGACATATTGCCTCAATTGAATTGCTCAATCCATCACTGGAATCCAAAACAAATATTTATCCAAAGATATAATATGCATGTTTTTTTTAGGTTTGTTAATTAATTTGTTTGTAGAACTAGCTTTTGACTAACAAGTAGCTATAGGCATTTAATGGATCAAGATCATCTCATTTAGGTCATATCAATTTTTAATATGATTGGATTTTTTTGTATCTATGGATTTTGATTTAATGACTTGCATGTGAGATATATGGAATTTATAAATAGAAACCAAAATTAATTTGACTTATGTATAATTTATTCAATTATCTAAATAAATCACTAGAGTCCAAAATGAATATTGTATTTTTATATCAATATTTAATTGAATGGTAATTTGAATTGAGACAAAAATGAATATTGCATTATTATATCAATATTTAATTGAGAGTAGTCTAAAAAAACTCACAAATTAGCTTTGAAAATAATGGAAATTCTTGCAAGATTATAGCAAAATTTGCAGAATTTTTTGAAAATCTGGCTTTCAGGATTTTGGGTACCCCAAGGGTTCTTGATGGTGCAGAATCTATTTCCACCATAAAAAAAACCACTCAAACACTCTATCATAGCTATTCTGTGGAGTCTGCAGACAACCTAGTTTAATTGTTTATTTAGAAATTTGAAAAACTTCGAAATAATTTAAATCTATTATTTTAAAAAAAAATGACCAATTTTTTAATAAACCTAATTATTTAAAAAAAAAAATTAAAAACATAAAATGTTTGGACTACATTTATGTTTAATAGAGAAAAAGAGCATTATTTTGTTTTCAAAATTTAATTCTTTTTTAATAATATTGGTAGATTGTATCGGTGAAATGAGTGTTAACACATAACATGATTACATAATAATGTATGGTCTTTTTTTTTCTAATATAAAATATCATTTATTGTTAAAAAGTAAAAAAATAAATTTTAAAAGGGGTGGCAAGTGTAGAAGGTGATCTTTGTGCATACACTACAAGAAAGATACACATCTAGAAGGGGATCCTAGGACTAGACCCTTCTTAATGCCTCTGCTATTCCATGCACACTAGTGCATAATGACAACACACCTGCATGAATACATTGTAGTGACCAACTAAACTCATGGTTGCAAGATGAAGTTCCTTGCACATAGAGCTCATGGCTACATAATTTCCATGTTTGAGTTAACTCCCTCCTTACGCTGACACTGAGAATGCACTGCCCCATACATTCCACATAGGTGATAGAAGGTGATCTGCAGGATATTTAATGCCTCCTCTGTAAGCGGTGGTTATTGTAGACACAAGGACCCTCTTAAGATTTGCTACCGACCTTGACATTTTTCACTCCAATTGAACTCCATGTGCCTTGCTTCCTTGACTCGTGAATTTGGGTGGGTTTGAGTGGATTTGCTCACCCACAAGGTTCTGGGGGGTCGTCTAATGGCTTGATTTACGAGCGCATCTGCGATCGTATTCAACTTTCAAAAACCATGAATGGATTTGAACTCCAACATGTGCTTAGGTTGAGTTTGATTCTCTTGTAGATTAATTGCAACGTCAAGTTTGAAGGACTGATTCCTAGATTTAGATGTCTAGTGATATTGTTTGAATCCCCTATTATAGTTATCTTGTGGACTGGAAGGTTCTTAAGTAGCTCAATACCTTGTATCATGGCATACAATTTCTTTTGATTGTTTGAGGATGTTCCTTAGGGCTAAAGATCACCTTCGACACTTGTCACCCCTTTTAAAATTTATTTCTTTACTTTTCAACAATTTGTGATATATTATATTAGAAAAAAAGGCATGCTTGTCCACAATAGGCTTACATAATTTATGTAGAGCCATATATTTATATGTCCATTTAATGTTAGCTTGCTTTTGTTCAGATCATCTACCTATATAAAAAACCCATAAATACATGCAGGTATAAACGTAAAAATTATATAGAAACCCACCCCACTCCCCCCAATCCTACAACATTTTTGTTTTCATGCATTTTATAAATTTGTCTCCCTACTAATGGATACTTCTTCTTTGAGAGTTTCTTCCAATGCTAAAATCTTAGGATCAAAAGGAGCCAAAGGGGAGGGGCTAGCTCAATAAGCTAATGTCTTTGAACCTGTTGAGGAGGGGTAGGTTGTATTTTTCTCATATTTCGACTAGTTCACTCTTGACATTGTCTGTTCATCCTCATGTTCCTGAATTGGTGTTCTATGTTCTATGATAATCTCCATTATGGATTTCAGGTCTTCTGTCAGTAGGTGGATGTGAAGTTAGAGGGCCATAATTTGTGATCGTAGCTCCAACACGTCCTCTTCATTGGCTTCCAATATCTTTATCCTCTTGTTGTCTCAAGTCACTATACCAAACAATGCTTGAAACTAACTCCCTAACTGATGACATGTCATTATCACCCTTTCTTGAAAACATTGACCTGTGAATTGTTGTGGCTACTACACGATTTTACTTTTTACCTTGCTAACAATGCAAACCGCTATTATGAATCCAAAAAGGGCATATGAGATGAAAACCTAGAGCCAAAGTTGTAATAAAATCTTTGCCACCCTTTTCTAGTCATAAATAAATGACAACCCATTTGCATGAAGACACTATGTACTCCCTACAAACTTCATGAATGAAAAATAATGAATTTCCTGTACTACAAACTCAAACCTAAGAACTTTACATGCTGAAAATGTCCAGTTGCTTGTGTTAACACTTAATTAACTTACCCACAACACTTCATACTAGTGATGAGGGGTGGTGAGTCATCCAATTTAATCCCCCTTAAATCTTCCAAGATTACACCACTAACCTCCATTAATTGTTATGTAATCATGCCGCACGAAACTCATAATCTCCAAGATTCACATTGTCCATGTTGCCCTACATCCATGTGTTCTCGTGCCAACCTTCTTGGAACTAGGCATTGGTGGGCAATTCCTTTGATATTCAAGGTTCAAGGGCTAGGGCTACTCTTTGTGGATTGCTTTGCCAAGGCATCTATTGTTGGGTTTAGTTCATGCAAGACAAGGTAAACCTTGTGTTTTGGGATTGTTATGAGTCTCAACATTATTCTTTTGTGAAATAGTTAGAATTTTAAGTCTTGAAGTCTAGTTCCAAGATTTAAGTGGCAAACAATATTATTTGAATCCTTAAATATGATTGGTATGTGTGTTAATCAATTTTTGAAAAGGCTAATTCCTTAATGCAAAACTTATCACTCATCTTAATTATTGAATGTAATACCTAGACAAAATAAATTATTTTCAATTACCCATAAAACTTAAAAATCTCTAACCCTGTCTCATCTCCAGACGCAACCCAACCATATTACCATTCCTTTTAAATTTTAAATTTTCTTTAACACAAAATATTATTCACAAAATTTGAAAAATTAGAGTTTAATTAATTTAATTTTTACATATAGTATTATCCCCAAAAAAAAAATTAAAGCCCACTTTATTTTAATTGTGAAAAAGAGCTTTATTGTATTTTTTAAATTTAATTTTACATGCAGTATTGTTCACAGAAAATAAATTAACATTTCAATTAAATAATTAGAGAAATATAAGTTCGCTTTAAAATTAGAGTTTAATTAATTTAATTTTTACATATAGTATTATCCCCAAAAAAAAAATTAAAGCCCACTTTATTTTAATTGTGAAAAAGAGCTTTATTGTATTTTTTAAATTTAATTTTACATGCAGTATTGTTCACAAAACTCGACTGAGAAAATAAATTAACATTTCAATTAAATAATTAGAGAAATATCAGTTCGCTTTATTGCGTGTGCCATCTGTTCCCTCAACAGACTACAAAATGTATATATAGAATTAATTTTGATGAACTATCCCTCAATCACCGTGTTTTTAATATTAATACCGATCTGTACATATCTTTATTTTTTTTTGAAATATTTTCTGATAATAACTTTTTATTTGATTTTGGCATGCTATTTATCTTTCTTGATAAAATAACTAAATAACTGGGAAAATAAAGTTTAAATCAAAGGGTGTGATTTTCTTACATGGTTCAACTTTATATATATATGTATATAATTTTTTTTAATTTTTTTTTTTAAATTTTTGTTTTTTAATTTAGTTTTTTAAAAATTCTTATCTAATTTTATACAAATTGCTTAGACTAAACAACAGATTTTTAATTAAATTAAAACTCCAAAAAAATTAACCAAAAATATTGAATTTTAAACCAATTAAAACAACTTACTACACTTGCTCTTAACATAAACATTATTCAACTTACTTCTAACACTAGCTAAGCCAAATTCTCCATCTTTGAAGTCGACTTTCTATAAATTAAAAAAAAAAACCTTCAAAAGACCAATGTTAAAACTTTTGCCACAATAGAAATCAATTTTTCTATATTTAAATAATGCAATCCAAGTAATTTCACTGTTTTTTAAGATAAAGATTTGAGTAAAAGACAACCAATGAAGCATGTTTTTATTTTTAAAAGAAATAATTAAATAACTAATAATTCTAAAGAATTAAATAAAATGATATTTTAACATTCACAAGACTAAAAATAGTTTATGGGACTATCAATTCACAAGACTAAAAATAGTCTATGGGACCATTCAATCTTTTTTTTATTTAATTGATGATGAGTTGGCCCAATCTTCCAACAATCTCCTGGCTCAAAAGACAATGCCAAAAAACTGATGTTAACATATTCCCATAGTTTTCTTTGATATCGTTGAAATATGAAATATAAAATATAACATTAAGTATTTTTGACAAGTGTTAACACTTTATGAAACCTAAACTAATTAAGATTTTTTTTATGATTTTGTTATGAGTTTGTATGAGAGTTGATTATTTCTAGAAATTTTGTGAAACTTTTATACAAGAATGTTCACTTTCTCTCTCTTTTTATTTTTAATGTAATTTTAAAATTTATAGTGATAGTTTTTAATGTTTTCAACATTCAATACCAAAATAATGTTATAATTATTTAATTTAAGAGAAAACATGTGAGTTTTTAGCAAATAATTAGTCATTTGAAGTTTTACATTTTGACATAGGTGATTATATTTCATATATTTTCTCATTGCAAATCTAACCTGATTTGAAAGTTGTTAACGTTAGGGCCCTAACAATGTGTTTCGTGAGTAATGTGATCACGAACGAAACTATGAATGTTTAAATGTAAATTGAGACAATGAACTTCCTATGTTTGATATAGCTCACAAAATTTAACATTTGAGGAAGTATATAACAAAAAACTAGATATATGTCTCAACTTACAACCTTCATAAAAATTGTGTCCATCAAACATTTGATAGTGTGATTCAATAGATTGGGATCATGCTCGGACTTTGTAGAGTACCCTGAAAATATGCTTTGTAGAGAATTTCACCCATATGATAGTGATGACCTGGTTTTGATAGAGTATTTGCCACAAAATTTTGTTCCCTGCATATATGAGTAAATGAGATCTCTTTAAAACAATTCTTCAATTCCTTGATCCTGCACATCCAATTACATAATAATGGAGGGGTGAAAGACGAGAAATCATTGATCTAATCTATTGTGAATTTAGAGTCACCGAAAACAAATAGAGAGACAAGATGAAGCCATATAGCGCAAAATAAAATACCCCACAAAGCTATAAATTCAACCCAAGCATTTGTCCCAGAACCACAATTCTAGTTGAAATGAAAATTAAAATCCACATAAAACAATTTGTGCACCACACCCACATTCTTGTAAATTCACATCCCCATCGAAGAAACCTGTAGCGAATTTTTCCAGGACATTTATGATTTTAGAATTCTTATATTGTAGTTTTTGGGGCATAGGGCCAAATTCTTTGAAATATGAACAAATGTTATGGCTAATCCTATTTTATTCACATGGAATATTTTCAAAGATAAGGGCATTCTAACAACACCATATACCCCAGAATATAAAGAAGGGGAGTATCCTGTACTTTCATTGCGTCTTCCATTCCTCAATGCAAGATTCTATCGATGAGAAACCTTAATAAATAACCATGGATAATCATTGCAACACTTTAATCTAAATGCAGATGGAAATTGGGCATGTAAGAAGTAGATGATTAACATCTTCAATTGATACCTTACATAAATAACATCTTCCCTATTCTTGAAAATCCCTTTTGCAAAGACTTTCCCAAGTGAGAATATTGTCCTTCTAGGAAATCCAATCGGAAATCTTTACTTTTAATGGTATGTTTCATGAAAAAATTGGCTTGAACCAACAAATTGATACACAGGTCAGTGGGTTATAAAAAATGTAATCATAAATCTCCTGTACCAAAATTCTGCCCTGATCAGGATGTCTACCCCACTGAAGAGAATCGACACAACTCCGGATTTTAATACTAGCCTTATACAATTTTTTGATGTAATATTCCCAAATAGATACATATTTCCCGTATATGCCCAATTTCACAACGTGATTCTAGAAAGGATACTATATATTTGTAACCACCTCGGAATGAATTTGGAAGATATAATACATGCCCATGATGTGAAGATGAGACGATATATCGAAGGGTAGAGTACGATCACCATGAATACCACAAATGGGATCCAGTCCTATCACAACCATTGAACCAATCCCAATCTTCCATCGTAAATTTCTAATGAACCATTTTTTTTATTTTCATGAATCCATACCAAATTATAGAAACATTTTTTTTTGTAGATCTCACACCATTTTTTATCCAAGAGAGTTTGTCCATGTATTTTAAATATTTATCCTGATAATATCATGCCAAATTCTTGAGCTAAAGATAGCGCTCCAGAAGCTCTTAGTCATCAAGGCCCATCCAAAATTTTTAGACACCATCCACCCGCTTCCTTTTTCTATGATATATCCTCCAAAGGCATAAGATTAATTTTGTCATCTCCATTCACTCCAAAACATAGAAAATATGATATAACAGAATTAATTCTCTTGATGATGTATTGTGGCATGATATATAAATGAAGCCAGTATGCATAGTTGTTCTATAATATTTATTGTGCAAGAATCAACCCGCCATCACTAAATAACCATTTGTGTGACCAAGTAGACAACCTATATTCAAATTTATTAATGACCCAGTGCCAATCCGTGATAATATATCTATTTGGTTTCAAATAGAAACCAAGATATTTGAAATCCAAATCCAAAGGAGATGTATCAATTGAGAAGATGTTAGAAATTTACTCAATTTCATTCAAATCGCAAGATACACATATAATCATCAATTTAATATTTTTCATATATAATCATGATGCATATCCAAACTTCGATATGATTTGGGAGAGTTGCCTCCATTGATCCACTGAGACCTGACCAAATATGAGAACATCATCAACAAACAAAAGATGAGATACAAATACCTTTTTAGTGATGTGAAGACCAAAGAATAATACATCCATCTTTGCAGCCATAATTTTATGACTTAATCTGTTGATGACCAAAATAAATAATAAGAACGACAAAGAGAAACCCTAAATTAGCCCCGAAAATTGTGAAATTTTCAAATCCGAAACTGGAGTGATTGATTTATTTCGCCTACTTATTAGATAAGTTATTTACAGATGCTTCAGTAATTTTTGAAATAAACATATCTGCAATACTTCACTCTAATAAAAAGTAGAAGAAAAAAAATAACACATGTAGCACAATAGAAACAACCATATGAACACAGTTATTTTTGGACAAATTTCCCCCGGAAAAACCCAATGTGGGAAAACCAATGCAGCAGATGAGGGTTTGCATTTATCTTTAGCAATGAAAATATATTTTACAGAAGTCTTGGTGAGAAAAATAAATTAATATACACATGGCATGAATTTTCCGTACACACCGGAAGTATTCCTGACTCTCGGGGTGACCTTCTACACCCTTTGCGTCATCTGACGTCGCTGCTATGCACAATCCCTCCCTAGACTATGTAATTCTGTGTGGAGGGATAGATGCTGTTGCTGAACATTGCCTTCCATTCACCCTTCTACCTTTTGCTTCTCTATTAGTTGACTTCTCCCTCCTCCTTCTGCCTCTGCAATCCCGCCTCTACAAACTCACCCATTGAAATCAAATTCTCTTAATTCAAAATCGATTTCCTTCGGGTACTGGGAATGTCCCCAAATTGATTTCTAAATGACCCTCAAGCCTCTTCATATAATATTCTCGTTGATGAATCAACGACCAAGATTATATCTTTAATCAACGGCTTAGATTAAAAGATGACTTGATCTCCGTTTTCTAGAAGATTGAAAATATGCTTTATTAATACCTTTTAATTATTTAATTTCCATAAGTTTAGACTTAGGGTCTACCTTAAAATAAATAATTATTTAAATAAAGCAAGCTCCGAGTGGAATTTCCACAAACGATTTCTAGGTTCTTTGGATAACTGCTTAGCAAACATCTCCACCAAATTTGAGACTTGGAACACTTATTGATGCTATAAAATTGACAAAAATCCCGAAAAAAATCCGACACGACTCCATTGATTAAAACTGAATAAAAAATCATGGATACACATGTCATGATCCATTCGACGACCCCCACCAAACTTGAGACTTGGAACACGTCCCGATGCTATAAAATCAACACTCCCTCTTAGCGAGGAAAGTGTTTAGGCAAGATACCACTGTACTTCTCTGACTCTAGAACATTTGCTGTGCTGATGATGTCCTGGATGCTGCCCCTCATCTCTATGCTGCTGCCCTCTGTACTACTTCCTGTGAAATTGTCTCTGCCACTGTCTCATCCATACTGAAACTCCCTCTATCTCTGTAGACCACCCATTCCTCTAATGGAAGAGGTTCTTGACCATCCCCATCTACTCTTTGAAGTAAGTGATTTTTAATTTTACTCAAAGCCTTGGTGAGGATATCTGCCACCTGTTCCCGTGTAGGAGTGTATCTCAACTGCACTGCTCCCCTTTGGACATAGTCCCTAATGAAGTGGCACCGAATGTCAATGTGTTTCGACTGATCATGAAACACAAGATTCTCAAAGAGATTGATGCAACTCTGATTATCACACATAATCCTAGTCGATTCCATCCTCTTCTTGAGTAGGTTCAAGAGTAATTTACGAACCCATATGGCCTTGCACGAAGCTGTGCTTTCTACCATATATATAATTCCTCATCTACATATAATACCAGGATTAACAACTCATCCCCTAGTCTCAAGTAGTAGAGATTGGGACCTGCGTCACTCTTGACAAACCCCATCTTCTGCAAATAGCTATCAATTCGCCCATACCATGCTCTAGGGGATTTTTTAAAACCATACAAGGCCTTCTTAAGCCCGCAAACATGAGTCTTCTGCTCATGTGTCTTGAAGCCCTCTAGCTGTTCTATGCACACTTCCTCCTCTATCACCCCGTTCAATAACGCTGTCTTGACATCCATCTGGTGAATATCCAATCCCATCTGCGCTACTAGAGAGATGACGGATATGATAGAAGTGTAGTAAGCTACATGGGTGAAGGCTTCCTCATAATCGATCCCTTCCTTTTGTGTGTAACCCTTAGCCACAAATCTGACCTTGAATTTCTCTATGTTTCCATCTGCAACATACTTGATCTTGTAGATCCACCTTGATCCTACAACATGATCTGTCCTGCGGTCTAGGGACTACTTCCTAGACATTGTTTGTCATGATGGAGCTATACTTCTACACCATGGAATCCACCCACACCTGATGCTGAGCTACCTATCGAATGTTGGAGGGTTCTCCAACTTGAGCTACTAGGGCCTGGTATTTTTTAGGTTGCCTCCGTACCCTCTTCTCATCTCTAGGGTCTCCAAAAAATTATTTTGCATCCTTTAGAATTTGTTGGAGTTCTCTTCTTGGTCTTCCATTGGTGGTGGGCGGTCTTACCTGCTCTCCCGCCCACTCTTCTTCGGAGGAACTCTCCTTATAATCATTGTGCTGTGGAGAATCACTTGAACCATCTTATGGCCTTGCACGAAGCTGTGCTTTTTTCCATATACTCTGCCTCGACTGAACTTAGTGTGACGGATTTCTGTTTCCTACTGCACTAGGGGTTCATTCTTGATCCGAGATTGAAATAGTACCTATTGGTACTCTTTCGATCCACTGCACTTCCAGCCTAATCTGCATCTGTAAACCTAGTCAAATGGACCTCATTTCCCTTGGTGTACTTCAATCCATACTCGACTGTCCCCTTCAGATATCTGAGAACATGTTTGGCTGCTGCCCAGTGAGCCCTCCTTGGTTCCACCATGAACTGACTGAGGGTATTCACTGTATAGTAGATGTTTGGTCTAGTATTGACCATATACATCAATGATCTAATGAGCTGCCTATACAAGGTGGGATCGACCTCATCATCCTCTGTTGTGTCTATCTTCTTCCGATTTGTAATCATTGGCATGGCCATGGTTCTACAGTCTTTCATCTGAAATATCTTCAGGATTTATGTAGTGTATTTTCCTTGCCCCATGAAGATTTCTCCCTTCTACTGCTAGATCTCCAAACCAAGAAAATAGCGCATTTTCCCCAGATCCTTCATGTCGAATTCTGTATCCAGATTCTCCTTGCAGTCCTTGATGAGCTTAGATGATCCAGTAAGAAATAGATCATCTACATATAATACCAGGATTAACATCTCATCCCCTACTCTCAAGTAGTAGGTATTGGGATCTGCGTCACTCTTGATGAACCCCATCTTCCGCAAATAGATATAAATTCGCCCATACCATGCTCAAGGAGATTGTTTTAAACCATACAAGGCCTTATTAAGCCTGCAAACATGAGTCTTCTGCTCATGTTTCTCTAAGCCCTCTGGATGTTCTATGTACAATTCCTCCTCTATCACCCCA
This sequence comes from Pinus albicaulis, assembly GCA_034641835.2. NCBI lineage: Eukaryota > Viridiplantae > Streptophyta > Pinopsida > Pinales > Pinaceae > Pinus > Pinus albicaulis. The sequence continues at coordinate 43,518,273 of CM076574.1, forward strand.
TTCAATAACGTTGTCTTGACATCCATCTGGTAAATATCCCAGCCCATCTACGCTACTAGAGAGATGATGGATCTGATAGAAGTGTAGCAAGCTACAGGGGAAAAGGTTTCCTCATAATTGATACCTTCCTTTTGCGCGTACCACTTAGCCACAAATATGGCCTTGAACTTCTCTATGATACCATCTTCAACATACTTGATCTTGTAGATACACCTTGATCCTACAACTAATCTGTCCCGTGGTCTAGGGACTACTTCCCAGAAATCATTTTTCATGATGGAGTTATACTCCTCCGCCATGGCATCCACCCACACCTGATGCTGAGATGCCTCCCAAAAGCTGGAGGGTTCTCCAACCTGAGCTACCAGGGCCTGGTATATGTCAGGTTTCCTTCGTATCCTCTTCTTGTCTCTAGGGGCTCCAATAAATTATTCTGAATCCTTTAAAATTTGTTGGATTTCTCTGCTCGGTCTTCCAGTGGTGGTGGGAGATATTACCTGCTCTCCTACCTGCTCTTATTAAGAGGAACTCTCCTCATAATCCTTGTGTCGTGGAGAGGCACTTGACCCATCCTCCGTAGGCCATTGAGGCTGTACTAGTGGATCCTCCTCAATCTGCGTATCTGTAGCCATTTCCCAGTATTTCCTGAAGGCTCTCTCCTCCATGAATTTCAGGTCCCGCCTTACTACGATCTTCTTGCTTTCTGGAATACAGATGCGATATGCTTTCGAATTTTCACTATAGCCCACAAGATAAACCTTTTCCGCAGTTCGATCCAACTTCTTCCTCTTCTCATCTGGAACGTGGAAATACACCATGCTGCCAAATATACTAATATGGCTCACCTCCAACTTGCTGCCTGTGAACACACTCTTAGGAGTTACCTTCCCCAATTCTCTATGGGGTACTCTATTCTGCACATACACCACTGTATTGCAAGCTTCTTCCCACACAAATTTGGGCATATCTTGGTCATATGGAATTTCCCTTTGGCAACCTCTACAATGGTCCGGTTCTTCCTTTCTGCAACTCCATTCTGCTATGGATTGCATGGAGCTTTCCATTCTATCTTGATGCCTTCCTTTGCGTAGAAAATGGTGAAGTATTTATCGATATACTCTCCACCATTATCCGACTGCAGCTTCTTGAGCTTATTTCCTGTTGAATTTTCTACCAACACTTTGAACTCTTTGAAACGTTCAAAGACTTCATCTTTGGCTTTGAGAAAATAGATCCAAGTCTTTCTAGAATGATCATCAATAAAGGTAGAATAATAATTTTCACCACTGAGAGTGGTTGTGGACATTGGACTGCAAATATCTGAGTGTATCAACTCCAATACACTCTTGGCCCTGCTACTGCTTCTTGGAAATTCTGCTTTAACATACTTCCCTAGTACACATCCCCTGCAAACTTCATCTCTCCTTATGTTGAGTTCAGGAGCTCCTACGACAGTATTCTTGAGAATATTCAAGGCTCCATGATGTAGATGCGCCATCATTCTTTGCCATAATTCATTCATATCTCTTTCGTTCGTACTGCACTTTAGAGCCACGTGGGTTTCAAGCTAGAGTTTATATAGTTTATGACTCACTCCAATTTGTGCCTTCTTTCTCCAGCTAGGATGTTTGACATAAACTTTGTTTCAAATAAAGTATACATCATAACCCTTGTTATGAAGCTGAGACATTGAGAGAAAATTCATTCCCAACCGTGGTACATGCAGAACGTTTGTGGCCTGAATATTGTTGCCAGTTTCTGTCTGAAATGTTATGGTACCTCTTCCAACGGGGGTACACTTGGCCTTGTTTCCCATAGTAATATGGAAATTCATCTGTTCTTCTTGGTAGCTCGAAAAACATTCTTGAAACCCCGTCATATGAGCATATGCTCCATTGTCAATATACCAAACACTTGGAGGAGTCATGCTTGACACACAAGCGAGATCCTCCTCTAGTCTGGATGCCAACACCGTCATGTCATGTTCCCTCTACATTTTTGCATGCTCTGGGGGACTGCGTGAGTCCTTCTGACTGTGTGAACCCTTTCGAATGTCAGATATTTGGTCCATAGGAGATCCTCCCTTTCTTTCTTTAGCCTTTTGCTTTGATACCATGTGAAATTTTCAAATCTAAAAATTATTACTACAATGATTGATTTATTTCTCCTACTTATTAGATAAGTTTTTTCCACAGGGAAAAATTGTAATTTTATTATGAGAAAAAAAATTACATACTACATCAACTGAAATTATAGACCAATGACTAGCCAAGACTGGTGTTAAAAAAAAAACATACAAAGACCATTAATATACAATGGGGAGAAAAATTATGTTATTCTCCCTTTATTTTTTTCCACATTCCGCCATGCTCCTTGAGATGACATGGGGGAGACAAGGGCGAGCTGATTTTCTACTGTTGCTGCTCCAACATGTCTGAGTCAGAGGTGTTTGAAGAGTGATGTCATTTGTTCCCACCACTGTCTGTTACATCTAGTTCCTTTGTGGGCGGGTCTTACTATGTTTGTATTTCAAATGGATCCCGTGTTTCTTTTTCTTATGCGTCCGGGACAATGGTTGACTGTTTTTTCCCATCTGTGGTGGGTACTTCCTCTTCTTCCTCTATCTCCACCTCTGAGTCAGATGGGGGAAATTTCCATCCTTTAGGTGCTTTTTCATCCCTCTTCTTTCTTCTATTGCCTCTCTTTTCTTCAGGACAGGTGTTTTGTAGATGATAGTTCTGTCTGCATATTCTGCATATGAAGGATGTATTTTCATAGTCTATATGTTGCATCCATTTTTGCTGTTTGTGTACCAACTGTATTCTTTCTGGCATTCCTTTGCTGAGATCTACTTCTACACAGATACATGCGAAGGTGAAGATTATATCCTCCAGTCGCTGTGTATTTGTTTTGATGTATCGCCGAATGACATTTTCAATTCCTTGAAGGACACTCTCACTCCAGAAATGTAGGGGAAGATTATATAGCCTGACCCAAACCAGAATTTTGGAGACAACCATAGTGTTAGCATCAAAATTTGGGAACCATGGGGTGATGTAAAGTCTCGTAGAACCCCAAAACCATAGACCCTCCTAGAGAATGTAGTCTCTGATTTCTAAATGTTGGAATTTAACTATAAAGAAGCCTTTTGAGTAGAGATGTATTTCGCACTCCATAGTCCAGTTTTTGAATATCCATTGAAAGAGGTCCATTGGTTTGGGCTAGAAGCTATTAAAACAACATATAAGTTCTTATGCCTGATGAGTGTTTCGATGATCATCAATCTTAGGTATATCTATGGCTAGTTCAGGAGTATGATTCAACTTCTCTACTATGTAGGGCATAGGGGCATTGCCCTGTGGTTCTGTAGGGGCAGTTTGTTTTTTGTTCCCCTGTAGTTTTTTTTTGAAGGAGGGTCTTGTATTATTGTGGTCCTGTTTTGAGGAGCTGCCTCCCCCTGCTCCACCAAAATTTTTTGTTTTTCCTCGGTCCCCTGTTCCTCCTCCTCGCAACCGCAGATTGAGAATAATGGTGGAGCCAGAGGTTATGGAGTAATCCTTCATGGTTCTATAGTGTTGCAATGCTCTGCCTTCATGTATCAGTGATTGTAATGGTACTAGGTATCATTGATTTTCCGTGATTTTCATTTTGAGGTATATCACCTGCTCTGAAACATCTGTCCATAATACTATATGTTCCCCAACAAGGGTTTCAATAAAAATTTGAAAAATGTTTGTGTTTACCTAATCCTTGGTTTCGATTGCCCTTTTTTGTTCTCCTACCAGGGTCGATTTTTGGTCCTTCTGCGATGGGGGACTCCATTTGTGTTGTGGGCGTCTCAGGGTCCCTGGGGTAAGTGCCATCGATTGGTGTAGAGGGTTCCAAAAAAGCCCAGGTCGCGGCAGGCAGTCATTTGTGACCCATTTATTTTTTCCAGTAGAGGAGACCTACAACTACAGGTTGGGACAGAGGGTTGTGCGACCCAACCGCCGCCTCATCAAGTGCGTTGCACCCATACCCTCCGAATCCAAGCTAGGGGATCTGGCGTAATACCTCATAGTGGTGATGTCTGGTGTTGGTAGCAAGGTTCCCTCCTGAAGCAACTATGTGTGAGGGGATTCTCCCTGTAAAACCCCCACCCCATTCTTCATAGACGCTTTTCCATCATGAGTGGGTTCCTGTAAGAATGGGATGAGTCGAAATCCTGAGCCCGAGCTGGTGTGAGAGAGGTCAAGTTTTGCAGGCGTCTCTTGTTTCCATTGTCTATTTTACAACGGAGTTTTGTTGATGCCAGACCACCCTTGCTTGGATCCCGAAACCGCCAGGCCGATTTTCTGTCTCCATTCCTCTATTTGTTTGCAAGAGGCCACCATGGTGCAGGCAAGAAACCCAGAGTTGTGAACCCTAATGTTACCACTCGCCATTACTTCCTCTGTCTTCCCCCTTTCTTCTTCCACAATTAATTTAATTATGATATCATATGCCATAGACATTTATTCTTCTGAGGAGATGGTTTGTTCTAGCTTGATGGCTTCTAAAATGACTATTTAGATAAGTTATTTATAGATTCTTTAGTAAATTTTGAAATAAACACAGTTGCAGTACTTCACTCTAATCAAAAGAAGAAGAAAAAAAATAACACATGTAGCACAATAGATACAACCATATGACGATAGTTATTTTTGGACAATTTGTCCCTGGAAAAACCCAATGTGGGAAAACTGGTGCAACATATGAGGGTTTATATTTATCTTCAGCAACGAAAAGATCTTTTATAGAAGTATTGGTGAGAAAAATAAATCAGCATACACTCAACATGAATTTTCTGGACACACCGAAAGTATTCCCGACTCTCGGGTGACCTTCTACACCATCTACATCATCCTACGTAGCTTCTCTGTGCAGTCCCTCCCTGGACTGCGTAATTTTGCGTGAAGGGCTTGATGTTGCTGCTCAACACTTCCTTCCCTTCACCCTTCTGCCTTCTACTTCTCTATCAGTTGGCTTCTCCCTCCTCCTCCTGCCTCTGCAATCCCTCCTCTACAAGCTCACGCACTGAAATTGAATTCTCTTACTTCAGAATTGATTTCCTTCGGGTACTGAGAATGTCCCCGACTTGGTTTCCAAATGACCCTCAAGCCTCTTCTTATAATATTCTCGCTGATGAATCAATGACCAAAATTATATCTTTAATCAATGGTTCAAGTTAAAAGATGACTTGATCTCTGTTTTCTAGAAGATTCACACTCTGATTTATTAATACCCTTTAATTATTTGATTTCACTAAGTTTATAATTATAGTCTACGTTAAAATAATTAATTATTTTAATAAAACAAGATCTGAGTGGAATTTCCACAAACAATTTCTGGGTTCTCTGGATGACTGCTGTCCAAGACTCTCCACCAAATTTGAGACTTGGAACACTTCCTGATGTTATAAAATCGACAAAAATCCTGAAAAAATTTGACAGGACTCCATTGATTAAAACTGAATAACAAATCATGGATACACATGTCATGATCCATTCGACGACCCCAACTGAAAGTATGATCTTTTGAATGATCATATAGAGGAAAGTCCAATCCACACAGTCATAAGCCTTATGAAGATCTAATTTTAAAAAGATAGCCTCCTTGCGCTTAAATTTTATGGAGTGTGAGCTTTCCTAAGAAATGGAAACAACATCTTGTATTTTTCGGTTCTTCAAAAAATCAAACTGTTCATGAGAGATGTATTTATATAGCTTAACCTTTATCTAGTGGGTTAAAATATTAGAAATTAATTTATATATGATGTTGCATAAGGATATAGGTCTATGATCAGAGAAAGTTGACGACCTTGAAGTCTTTGGAATGAGAGCAATGAAGGTCGCATTTACAACCCCAAATATTTTAAGATTTTATCTCAACTCTACGACCATATGCAAAAAATCATTACCTGTGATTTCAAAGAAATGGGTAAAAATCTCCATGGTCCAACTATCAGGGCCAAAACACTTGTCTTTAGTGAAAGATTTAAGATTTTTAGAAACCCCTTGGATTGAGATCAACCCTTAGAAAAATGAATTATCCTCTTCCGAGAAAATCTGAGGGAAAAGTTGTATGCCTTCCAATTGATTTTCAAATCCACCGCTGAACGTGCCCAGTATAATTCCTCAAAGTTGTGAATTTCATCTAATTTATGTATTTTTTGTCATGAGCCTCTGTGATATCCTAAATGGTATTTCAACATCTCTATTGTGTAGCAAAATGATGGAAGAATTTCATGTTTTTATCTCTAACCGCTATCTAGATAGCATGACTCTGAAGTCATAGTTCCTCCTCCATTTTCAATTTTTTTCCCTTGCGGGCCTCTAATTCCATACTTTGTGAATTATTTTCCAAATAAAGGAAATTTGAATCCGTGGGATCATTTAGGCATGAAATAGCCTCGTCAATATCCACCAAATCCTGCTAGAGATTTTGTTTTTTGTTTTGTTCCCAACATCTCACAACCTTTTTTTAAAATTAATAGCTTTAAAACAACCACCTCCATCTAGGACATCCCTTTAAAATAAGACACTTTTTGTCATGTATTGATAACCAAATTCTCTTAATCCTATTCATGAAGCCAAAATTTATTAAACTTTGAAGGGAGTCCTTGCCAAATACGGCTAACCAACCATTGAAGGATGATTGGGGCATGATCAAACAAGGTTGCAAAATATATCCATGATCACATAAATCCAAGTTTTTCCACAATATTTTCATGTACTAGAAACTGATCTAACCTCTTGGAAATTTTATCAGAACCCAAGCGACCATTATTCCATGTCGGAGAGAGTGGATTTGGAAGAATATCCACAAATTTGTTTGCAACAAATAGCTCTCAGAAAATAGGATCTCATGGAATCTAATTTACATTTAATACCCCAAAACTCAACCCCAAAAATTGCGAGGTTTAAATACCCTGTCAGGATCACAGATCATATCTTCATTAAGCCACATGCATCCATATTTTTCCAGAATTCCCTTATGCCATTATATGGAACATAACATTGACAATATGGAATCAGTGGGATGACCCCCTATTGACAGTGCCGCAAATTCATCAATCGAGGGGATATCCCTGATGTGAAGTTCCAATTAGGCCTCACACTATTTGGAGTAGGAGCCACATCCAGAGTATCGACCCTACCACCATAAATTAAGGTTTTCCTCAACTAAAATGAATAACAAAATAGAGTGTGCACATAACCTTTCAAATCAACAAGAAAGTTAACACTGTGAACACCAATTTCAATGTGTAAAAGGAGACTTTCATGAGGGGATAGAGAGGAGTGAGTCCCTCAAAGGAAGTAATAATAGTAACCTAAGAGAGACACATGAGAGGATGAAAATATTTGTTATTTATTAGGTGAAGTAGTTCACATAGACACAATGATAATTAAAGAAAATACAACACATATTCAACATTATAAGTACCAAAGCAATTGAAACAGTTCAATTTCCTTAGTACATGTGAAAAAAACACATAATGCAAACATATAAAGAATTGTCTTACTAAATTCACGATACATGCATGAAAATGTGTTGACTCATTGAGATTCTGATTATTAGGCGAAAGATCCAAGTACACAGTTACAACGATAAGCCACTAGATCCAATAGTCGAACATTAAGTCGCTTCTTTCTTCCCCAAAGAATGATCTTCTTTCCTATGCTAAGATAGATAATCCAAGGCTATCTCTCCAAAGGCTAAGCCTCTTAAATTAATTTTCTTGAGTTATTAGGGTGTATTTATAACAAGAGTGATGAAATTTCATATCCCCATGACTCTTGAGCTTCCCTCACGACTCTTCGACTTCTAATGTGACCTTTGGACTTCTATAGTGACTTTTGGAATTTTCCTAAAGAATCTTTTGTCGATATATGACTATGTGAATTTTCATATTCCACATATGACTCTTGGAATTCGACACATTACACTTTGTCCTTTCCTTTTGATAATTACATGATTACATCCACAAATGATGTGGCAAGACACATGGACGCACATGACATTGTGATGACACTTGTACAAATCACAACTTGACAATGATGATATGGACTTCATGATGAAGTGGCAATGCTAAGTTGTTTCTCTTGTTTATTTTTCTTCAATATTAATGAGAGGTCTGTTCAGTACTTCATATTCATTAAAGATCTACTTTTTTCTCCATCATCACCCTCCAAGGGGCTAAATTATATGGAGTTCTTCATGTGGTCTTGATCTTTGGTCTTCTGTCATAAATTGGCGTTCCTTCATGTTCTCGCTTGATGACCTCTTCATGGTTTCATCTTCACAAGTGACTTTTAGCATAGTATCCTTCTCCTCCTCTTTGGACATAATCCTGTCATGTTAAGATATAGTACTTACAAGTAAATTCCACTCATGACAAGATGACATCAGTCCAAAAATATCCTAGTCTAACTTGCTTCATGAAAATGTTGATTGAGATGGAATTGGGTGTTGGAATAAGAGGCAGGCTCAAGGATTGCACAACGCACATTTCCAGGGGTTAGGAGTTGAGGACTGAAGCTTGAGACTGTGTTATGCGTAGTTCTGTAGGTCTGAGTAAGATGACTGCACATTTGAGGAGCTTAGTGAGGAAATCCTTAGCCTTGAGATTGCGTAACGCGTAGTTATGGAGGGATACTGGTAAGTGGATTATGAAATTGGAAATTCAAGGACTCAAGGAGGTAGCTTGATGAATGAAACTGTGCAATGCACAAAAATAGACTGGTTGGGAGGCAAGATTGAGCATATTCTGAGGGAAGGGAGGCAATCCTTGAGCATCGTGACTGCGAAATGCATAGTCCTTGGAGGCAAAAAATACACATTGCATGGCTCCAGGAGTAAAGGGATCAAATTGAAGCTTGTTACTGTGCAATGCGTATTTTAAGGAGGTTGAGTGAGGTCAAGTTGATCTAGTAGAGAATTATTCAAGAATTTGACAAAGTGTGGGATCAATGAAGAAAATACGAAATTTTTTTAAGACTTTAACACAAACTAAAAACACTCAATGAAACAACATATAAGACTCAGTACTAAAAAACAAAATGATCCCATTAATGCGAGAACGAAACAACACTCTCCTCAAAGTGCGATACTAGGGCACACTTTGCGACTACAATGACGACACTTATACGATAGTGCTCAAGAATTACGGAATATGTCTAATGCATTTATTTATGATGAATATGACACAATAGTGGAGGATAATGCATTAGAAATTCCCTTTAAGAATGTACAATTGACTACTTGCGACACTAAAGATACACTTTGTGATGACAATGATGACACTAGTACGAAAATGCATAAAAATTTGGGAATGGGTATAGTAAATATATACATGATAAATAGGACCCATTGACACCAAATTTTCCCCTTGAAATAAGCCATAAATTCGTTTTTTTCCATGTACAATACTTCCCATCCCAAAATATAACACTCTGGAAAGTGAGAGAAAAGTGCAAACGACACTTGCAAAAAATTAAATAAAGTGAAAGAGACACATTCCAGAGAAAAGATAACATGCAAAAAACACTTTTTAAAGTGAAATAAATCCAAAATGGCACTCACAAATTTGAAATCAATCCTTTCAAAAAAAAGGTTTATTAGAGCGACAATTTCCATTAGTGATTTCACATGCCTTATTTTTAAAAGTTGTGCAGTGCCTATGTAAGCTTGCATCAAAACAATTTCACTTGTGAATTATTCAAAAAATGAGCATGCATAAGCAAGTGACTTTGAAACTTAGAAGAAGACTCAATAAAGTTACAAAACATTAGATGACGATGAAGTGATAGTAGAACGACAAATCACAAGATCCTCAGTAGGCTCAAAAATTCAAGTGTAAGCAAAATTTTGGAGGGTGTTTGTCGCAACAACAACACTTTGAGATGAAATGGTAGAACTCTAGCTTCTCTACTAAGGTTTCATCTTTAGGTGTAAGGTATCATTCCTTCAAGAAGTATTGATTCACCACGTTGATCGCCCCGACTTTTCTACTAATCCCGGTTAAATATATAGTCCCTTCTATTCCTTTCTTAGCCTCAATCACATCAACAAAAGACTAGTCACACCTCAATTGTTTGATAAGGGAGATGGATAGTAAGTATACAAATAATTTTTTTTAAGAACATTCCTCGGTGTTGCTCTGCTGCTAGCAAGCTTGGATAATACCCTAGTGGAGTCACCTCAAGGAACCACAAGCATTGCTTCACTATTAGCAAGCCTAAATAGTACCCTAGTGAAGCTTCTTGCTTCACCATTCTATGCAGGAAGCCCTTCTCTTCTTCACCTTTTTAATTAGTTATTAGTATAATGTGAAAATACACTTATTTATTTTGATGTTGGAATATTAATCCTAACTTATTGAGAACATAAGAGGTGGTTCCTTGTTTAATGGATTTTAAATATATAACCAAAGTTAATATGCTCGTTTAAAGCTTTTCTCCTTTCCCTTCTCTACTCGATTGAGTCGAAAGGTCAAAGAAAAATTTATTACAAGGCTGAGTTAGAATGGAAGATCTTAATAAAGATACGGGCTTTGTAGTTCAACCAGAGGATTTTCATCTAGAACAAATTGTATTTTTTGTTTAGACTTCATTGACTTTAAATATTTTTAACCCTAATATAGAGAAGAGGATGACAGATAATTCAAGCATTGTTCTCGTCTCAATTTCTATTTTTCAAATTTCACCACATTGTCTTTTGATCCAAACATGCGCATCTTTCATGCAAGGAAAAAAAAGAAAGAAAAACAATACAAAAACAAAGAAATAAGACCGAACAACAAGAAAATGGTGGTTGAACATAAAATAAAATGCAGATGAAAAAAGAAGAAGCAAAGACCAGATGGAGAGAAAACGTGGGATGGATGCGAAAAGGGAAACTAGAATGCAGATAAACCTACTCCTAACCTAAACAACTAGAAGGTCATGGTCAAGTGTAATGAGATTTCCAATGTAACCACCGTAATTTCTCTCGAAATGTGAACAAAAATATGCCAACAATTAAAACCAATATATAATGATGTGAAAAAGTGAAAATAATAACATGAATAACTCGCACAAAATATGGAAGGTCTTGTCGAAAGGCAGAAAGATGTGTCATAACAGCTAACCTTAACCATTCAACATCCTTACTTTTTTGATGAGAACAACAACCATACAAACATCAAAGGGTTCCTGTATGTTCATCAATGTTTCCCCTCTTAGAAAACATTAAGAAATATTGAAGCTTGCTATTATCAAAAGGTCCTTCTAAGTAAGATATCTCCACCCACTCATAGATTCGATCATGAAATCCAAAACAATCATCTTGAAAGCCCAAAAATCCTTAAAAATATGATTTTTCAATTAAAAGCATGGGATTAGGATGAGAATATTGTAAGGGAAAATGAATTTGATCCTATTCATAAGGCATGTTAAGAAAGTGATGGCCTGACATAACCATCAACGAAGGCTGAAGTGCCTCAACTGCTTGATAAGTATTTGAATAATGAGATGATAAACCAGAAATACCACTCAATTTGACTAGATAAAAAAATGTAAAACAACCATCATAAGATATAATAGTGGTAAAATGATTATTGAAATGATAGTTTTTAGATCCAGTGTTATGATCAGATTGATAGATTAACATACAACACTTTTGATTATTGATCGGTTCCCTTTGTGTCAAATTACATACTAGACCAATACAATGAGTTCTTGTGGAATCAAAATCAATTGCTAGCCTTGTAAATATAGGGAATCGATTGAAACAACATGATGACAAAATGTTAGAGTAATATCTCGAATCAAATCTAGAATCCATATCAGCATGGGGGCTTCGATCCACTAAATCAAGCTCAGGGTTTGGGCACTTGGAGTGGTTTATATCTCTTGGGTGTCCTATAGCTCCCGAGGAAGGTCAGTAAAGTTCCATTTTTTTGACTCAAACTAATTAAATGTACTTAGGAGGTTGGGTCATGTAATAGTATCCCCCATATCATGTTTACCTCGAAATACCAGTTAAAGTGGGTAAATGTGGGAGTGGTGGTTACAGATTGGTATTCGAACTACGAAGTTCAAACACTAGGACTAGATGGGATATATGCATGTTGTTATGCGCGAATTTTCATGGTTAAGGTTGTCATGCATGAGGTCATTATATGTAGTTTATGCCGTAATTATGTTTTTGGTATGTTATGATGCTGATATGTTGGCTGAGATGGAGCAAGAGATGCAAATTATCAGAGCAAGGTTGCAACACTAGACCTCAGGGTAAGAACATATCATCATATAGATTTGTAGGTTTGTAATACAATTATGATGGTTAATGGTTGTTATATTTATTGTGGCTATATGCACACACATCATTCTATTGATGTTGTGATTACATGCATGATATATGTTAGTTAATAAGTGCGGTCATATGCACATGTGTCAGATAGTCATGAATGATAATAACTTGTTGTTATATGCATTGCGAGCATATGCATGATGATTATGGTCATTGCAGTTGAGGTATTGATGTTATTGTGTATCGTGCTAATATGGATTGACTTGTGTAGATGTGATAACCTCCCTTGAGATACATTGAGGTATGAGTTTGATTATGTCATAAATTTGGTTTATCTAACATGCTATATTTATAGGTTATTTGGATGTTTGATTAATTGCATGATATGAGTATGTGTCTATAAGATAGCATAAATGAATGATATTGTTTTAAGATGATTGTGCTAACTTAATATGTGTTGACACAACTGATGATTGTGCTAACTTAATTGTGTTGACACAACTGATGATTGTGCTAACTTAATATGTGTTGAGAGAACTTATATGCACTTGAGTGCAAGTGGGTGCTAGTCTTAGTATTGTGAATATGATTGTGAGTTAATTTCAAATTATGACATGGTTGTTAGTCTTGGTAAATGCCGATTTCAAATTAATAGACATAATGTTTTGATATTTGGAACGTGTGAATGAAATGTGTGAACAGTTGTAGGGAAACATGATTGGTATTAGCATGACAAGGTAACAATTAATTTGTCTATATAAATAACAACTCGGTGATGTGTTAGCACATAATAAGACTCAATTGCAGTAAGAAAAAAAGGTAAAGGAAAGGAATTGGGTGATAATTTCTTTGGCTATGTTTGGAAACCAAAATTCCAAATGAATGAGTGCTTTGCATGAATACAGGAAGTCCTCTTAACCTTGATTTTATTTGACATTATATGGATATGTTTTATATTCATGAATATTTATTTGACATGTACAATAGTTGGTTTCTAGTTATGGCTATATTCGTCAAGGAATTGGAGTCCCTTGAGAGATGATATATGTATGTGTTTAGTTATAGTTCAGTGTGCTAGGTACAACAAGGTGAGGTAACCAATATATTGTTATGTTTATTTATGCACTAATAGTTGTGTGTTGTGGAAGTATGATGTAGGGGATTACATGGCAAAAATACTGCCATGAAATCTTGAAGAAGGCTTGGGTTGAGATTTCCCTTGGAAGCATTGGGAACCATGGGGTTGATTCATGGTGCATCTTGCTAGTCTTGTGTTTTTGGTATTTTGTAATTTTTTTGTGCTTGATTTGCAAGTTTTTTTTTTTTTTTTTAATGTCTAGTGCATGACTACGCCGCTTTGTTTGTGGTGTCATATTTTTATTGAATTTTCATGGTTTTTCTTCATTTTTTTTATTGTTATTTCCTTTTATGTTTTGAAGGTATTGGGAATTGGAAAGAGGAAAGTTAATGAAGCTCAGGGAGAGTTGAATGAAACCCAACAGGCAATGTAAGACCTAGATGAATCCCAGTGCATGAGTAAAGAGAAATTGAAGGAAAGAATATGACACCTAGTTGGGTCCATTGGGATAAATGGATAGTGGCAACATAGTCATGAGAAAGGTAACAAGAAAGGTAAAGTAAATGGATTTTAGGCATTAAATTATTTGGCTATGTTGGGAACTGCTGTTCTCAATGTTCTACATGGACAGAAGGGAGTTCTCTTAACCTTTAACTTATGATACTTGGTAATTATGTTGTGACACGATTATGATAATGTCTGTATATGTATATATGTATGTATGTATGCCATTGTATAAAAGGTTTCAAGGATCATGCTTATGGAGGAATGATTTCTTATGCAAGTGAATGGCATGAAGAGGTTCCTAGTATTATGAGAAATCAAGTGGGAAGAGTAGCCTTGAAAGGTCTATGAGGTTAGTATCATGTGGATATGATTTTGATATTATGTTCTTACACTATGCCTATGTTTATGCTATGACAGGTAATGTTGAGGGATACATCAATGGAGTGAAAGAAATGTGATATGTGGAATGCTGGCACAAGCATGGATAGTGGAAAAGACATTAGAAGTAAGGTTGCTTGGTAAAGGCAATGTGGTATCCAAATGTACATACGGTGTTGTGTACATGTTTTATAGCAGTGCGATGTATATATGGCGCAGTGTACATGTTGTATATGCGGTGTTGTGTACATATGGTGTTGTGTGCATGTTGTATGTGTGGTTTCATGTACATATGGTGTTGTGTGCATGTTTTACATGTGTTATTGTATAAATGTGGTGTTGCGTGCATGTGGTTTTGTGTACACATTGTGCAGGTGGTGTTGTATATATGTGGTATTGTGTGCACACTGTACATGTTGTGTTGTGCACATGTAGTACTGTGTTATGTGTATTTTGTAGTCATTGTATTGTGACATGTGTATTCGTTGTATTGTACGGTGTGTACATATATGTATTGTGTTGTACACTAGGTGTAGGTGTATGTGCGGTGTTGTACATCGGGTGTAGGTGTATGTGTTGTGTTATACACTAGGTGTAGGTGTATGTGTTGTTTTGTACACTGTGTATGTGTATGTGTTGTCCATTGTGATGGGGCAGACATGAATGGGAGTGTCCGGGCCCTTGCTTTTACTATTGAGGGTTGAGGTGGTTTAGTCTCTAGATTCCATTATTTTTTATATTGAGGGTTGAGGCAGTTTAGTCTCGGGATACCCTTGTTGTTTATATTCATGGTTGAGGTGGTTTAGTCTCTAGATGCCCTTGTTGTTGACACTAAGGATTGAGGCAGTTTAGTATCGAGATACCCTTGTTTTTGATATTGAGGGAGGAGGTGGTTTAGTCTTTGGATTCCCTTATTGCTTGAAGAGAAGATAAGGAATTGGGCTCTTTTCGGGTTTTTAAATTGATTCAATGTGTGTATGAAAAGGACAATGAATAAAGGAAAAAGGAAAGAACCATTTGAAATGAAAGTATCAGTATTTCATTTCGGTTTTTAATTATGCATGTGATCTATCATTATGATTTATGATGATTTTGTTTTGAGCTAATCAGAAGTGACATGTTTATGCATGATGATTTGATCAAAGAGTTAGTTGGACTTGATATTACAGGAAGTAAACAAAATTGCAGGTGTACCTTATTGACGAGACACCAATGAGGTATGATTTGAATTTATTTGAGTTATTTTTTAATCTAATGACAATTATGTGCTTGGTACAGGAAAGTAGGGAAATTCCTGGTTTGGATGGTTGAAACTAACTTCAAGAATTAAAAATAGTAGAAAAAGGAATTGGAACAGGCAGTAGTATTTTGGTAAAGCATTCAAGAGTAAGGCCATTGTGGGACATTGGTACCCAATAGTTTCCATTCATTTCCATAAGTATAATATGAGGGATATGATGGTTTTGAGGAAGGGATATGCCTTGGGTTTTGGACCTTCTGATGGGAGGAAACCTTTCTAAGGTATAGAATGCCCGAGAAATGGGATGTCAGGGAACTTGGAAGGTGAGTGACTGCACAGAAAGTGGTGACTAGATTTCCCGAGGGATCGTGTAGCAGCGAAGGGAAGGTCGGGGGACATATTTGTTTTGGTAATTAGCATTGCCATATGGAATCAGAAGCACATTGGGAGTGTGCCCTAGAATAATGAGTTGGTAATTGGTTCACTGAGGGAACATGTAGCGCAAGGATCACATCTCTAGACATTGGATGCAGGTTTGACTTTGGCAGTGGATTTTGGACTTTCTAGGAAGGAGGTGAATCCTGGTACTAGTTTTGAGGGTGGAGGTGTGAGCCTATGATTCCCTTGTTGTGGATGCAGCCATCATATCCTTTTATTTGTTGGTTAGAGAAAATGTGCATATGTATTTATATGTGTATTTTATTGTGAGTATTTTATCGAGCTGGATTTATAAATATCCATGGACAATATGTTTATTTGTTGGTTGAAGCAAATGTGCATGAGTATATATGTGGTTGTATTGTAAATATTGTATGATTTTTGTCATAAATCTCCAGTAAACTGTATTATTTTCACGTTTTCAACAAAATGTCATTGTAAATACTGCAACGAGCTGGGTTATAAACCTCCATAGGCAATATGTTTTGTTTTCAATGGTTTGTTGGTCATAGGTGTCATAGAACACCAAGGAAAGTGTTGCCATAATGGGGAGGGGTTTGTAATATCTCCAAGTTAAAAGTTAATATAATAAAGGTTAATAAAGGAAAAATAATAAGACTAAAGTCATGGGGCACACATTCCAAGTTGAATGTAACTGGGAAAAACATCCTAGTGGGTGTCAATTCGATTTATTAATGGATATGGAAATTAGAGAGTGCATTGGAAAAGGGAAAAAGGTATTAATTGGAAATTTATTTATGAAATAAAGGAGAATAGGAGAAAATATGAAGAGTCACATATTTGCACGAGACAGAAATTGAAGGAAAAATGAAGGAAAATGAAGGAAACTAAAGAAAAGGGAGAAAACAATGATAAAAAGGCACCTGAGAATCAATTGCAAACTTTTGCTCATTATTTAATGAGGTTCAACAAAGGAAAGAGAATAAGCACTTAGACAAGGAAAGGAAAGGAAGGACAAGGAAAGCAAAGAAAAATAAAGGAAGGTTTGATAAAGTAACTTCATTAGGAAGACTAACAGGGAATACGTTGCATGTGTGATTTCCCAGTTGGTTTGTGAATGCATGGTACATTCATTTGTTTAGTTGGTTCTCTTGTTTTAATTGGTATGGGTTTTTCTAGGTGTGATATTGGTTTCATCCTTGCCTTTTAATTTCCAAATATCCATGGTGTGATGGGGTTCTTTTATTTGGTTGAGATTTGGAATGTTGAAAGGTTTTAGAACTAGGTGAGGCAGTCTAAGGAAAATTCCCAAGGGTTGGGAGTGGAGGTGGTTTAATCTCTAGGAAGCCCTCAAAAGGTGGGTGGAGACAGGAAAATTCCTCAAGGTATTGGTGAAGAAACTCTAAGCATCCAAGTTTTTTTTTTTCATTGCAATCTCTTGAACGATTTTGGTAGGATCGTGATAGCTTAAGGGTGGAGGTGGTTTAATCTCTGAGAAGCCCTTGCAGTTTATGTTTTGATTTGCTTATGTGACATATTAAACTATTTTTGCGAGATCTATGGAGCATGAGGGTAGAGGTAATATCCAGAAAGACCTGGTTGTTTATGTCTGAGTCCCACATTCATTCTTAGAATATGGCACAGGGGTGATTTTCTGAAAGAAAGATTTGGTTCAACACAATCTATGATCAGGTGGTTTGTGGAAGTCCCCGATTTGTTTGGATTTTTCATACATTAATAAGAGTTATTTTCTTATTGTATACTATGAGTACTTGTACTTGTTATTATATGGCTTTAATTTCTATGATATCATGGTTATTATTCTGGTTATAAGCATGGTTCCATAACAGGTTCTAGTTATGGGTCTTGATATGATTTTATTAGTTTATGAATGATTAATGAATGAATGAGATAAAAAATGTTATTGCAACCATTATGAGAGGGAATTATACCTTCTTGGTGAATCTAAGATAAGTTTCAGATCCCTATGTTCAAATATGCATTCATGACATGTAGATTATATGTTCACCATATGCTTGGCGAAATGACTGTCATGGTTAGGACTAGTTCGGTGAAGTCCTTAATCAAGTTTTGTATCGATGGATTTTTCCTACTGTTATTTGTCATTATGGAAAGTCCCATTTAGTTCTGGGAAGTGGTATGGAGGTTAGCCTGAAATGGTGGTTCAGAATCCCAGATCGCACCTTATGAACTAGAAGTTTTGGGCTATAAACACACCCTTACAGGTTTATGCATGAGATTGGAGGCTTATAACCGATTGTAGGCCTTGTCATGCATGCATTTTTGAGCCCAAGTCATTAAAAAATCAATCCAACTCAGGGTTTGGGCACTTGGAGTGGTTGTCTAGCTCTTAGGTGTCATGTAGCTCTCGAGGAAGGTCAATAAAGTTATAGTTTTCCGACTCCACTTACTTAAGTGCACTTAGGAGGATGGTTCATGTCATATTAGCCCTTAACTCATGTTTACCCCGGTAGGCCAGTTAAAGTGGGTAAATGTGGGAGAGGCTGTTACATTCGCTTTTATGTTTGTGGTCATATGTCTACAAAATATCTTGGAGGTCATTTATATTATGTGACTTTCATTGGTGACCATTCAAGGAAGAATTTGATTTATTTACTCAAGTCCAAGGATGAAGTATTTGAAAATTTTCAAGAATTCAAATAAAAAATAGAGAATATTACATAAAGGAAGATAAAGGTACTAATATATGATAATGGAGGAGAATGCAAATCAAAGGAACTTATAGATTTTTGTAAGGGGGCTGGAATTAAGAGGGAGCTGATAGTTCCATATAATCTAGAACAAAATGGAGTAGCAGAAAGGAAGAACCATACAATTTAAGAAAGTGTTAGAGCTTTGTTACATGATCAAAACTTGCCTCAATTCTTATGGTGAGAGGCATCCAAAATGCTATCTATATTTAAAATCAAAGTCCTCCCCGTACACATGACAACATGACTCCTAAAGAAGCATTTACTGGAAAGAGACCTTGTGTAGATTGTCTCTGAATATTTGTTTTCTGTGTCTACATTCACATTCCAAAAGATAAAAGGAAGAAATTGTATCCTACAAGTTTGAAGGGAATATTTTTTTGGCTATATTAACTCTTCAAAGGCATATATGATCTACATAAAGGAAGAGGATTGAATTGAAGTAAACATAGATGTGATTTTGATGAAAGCATTGCATATAAGAAATCTAAAGATCTCTTGATTGATTTTGATACCTATATTTGAATAATTTCCAAGGGAAGAAGAAGATTCAAATCATGAATAAGAAGGTCCTAATGAACTTGTGCAACAAGTCATAATCCCTGAAAATCATAAAAGAACAAATTGTTTAAAGTCTACTCTTCAAGAAGCAGAAGGACATGCTGCAACTAAAGTTACATTCAAGGAAAAAAATAAGCCTAAAAGGTATTCAAGGTATGTAGCCTATATGAAAAAGTTAATTGAAGAAAAACCATAGACTTTAGAAGAATTTGTCAATCATCAAGAATTGAAATATGCTATGAATGAAGAATATTAATCTATAATGAAAAAAGGAGTTTGGGAAATCGTTCCTAGGCCAGATGAAAAATCTGTGATAACTTCCAAATGGCTCTACAAGATTAATCATGCAACAGATGGAAGCATTGAAAAGTACAAAGCAAGGTTTGTGGCTAGGGATTTCTCTCTACAAGAGGGCATTTAATATGAAGAGACATTTGCACCTACAACTAGATACACTACTATAAGATCGTTGGTCTCTTTGGAAACATCTATGGGATAGAACATCCATCAAATGGATGCCAAAAAAAAATTCCTGAATGGTACGCATTAGAGAAATTTTGAGGTCTAAAATGGGACTCCTAAGGAAAATTATAAAATAATATTTGATTACATCATCAAATTTTACAAGGAAAAAGGAGAAAACTAATTTTTCAACTTATCTCCCTATAGTTTTACTCAAATTTCGTGCAGGAGCACTCTTTGGATGTGGAATTTAATTCCTCATCCAATGAGTACCCATGTTTCATACTTCAATTGGACCCTACTACACAAAAAATGAGAAATACATGAAAAAATGTGATTGCAATTACCTTTTTTCATGTATTTCATTTTTATTTTTCATGTAGCAGGGTCCATCGAAAATATGAAACATGGGTACTTATTAGATGAGGAATTAAATTATGCATCCAATGAGTGCTCCCACTCTAGATTTAAGTAAAATCGTAGGGAGATAAGTTGAAAATATGGGTTGAAAAAGTAGTTTTTATTTTATTTTATTTATTTATTTTTTATCTTTTAACTTTTTTACTCCAAAAATGGTGTATCAACTCCCAGGGTTGACATAATAATCTTGGATCCTATTAGTTTTTAAAAAGTTGATTTTGGCTGTAATTTTTTTTTTTGAGGCCCATTTTTGACCTCAAAATTTATCTAATGATCGATGAAGAAGTGTATATTGAACAACCCTTGGGATTTGAAGTACATAATAGAGAGATTCACGTCTGTAGGTTGAAGAAGGCACTTCATGGCCTCAAGCAAGCTCTAAGGGCTTGGTATGCTAGGATGGACACATACCTACAAATATTGGGCTTTTCAAAGAGTTCTACTGATCTAAATATTTATATCAAAGCAGTGAAGGGTGAACAGGTCATCATTCTTTTATATGTGGATGATATTCTCATAACAAGTGTGGAAGGTCATATTCAAGAATGCAAGAGAGAATTGGAAACAAAATTATATATGAAGTATATAAGGATGATGCACTATTACTTGGGGTTGCAAGTTTGGCAAAAACATTGTGAAATATATCTAGGTAAAGGGAAGTATGTAATTAATATGCTACAAAGGTTTGGCATGATGGATTTCAAACCTATGAAAACCCCCATGATCAAAAACTTGAAGAGGTTGAGAATTTATGATTCAAGCCATGTGGATCCTAAAATTTATAGACAATTGTTTGGCTCTTTGATGTGTCTTGTGAAGACTCGACCAAAAATTTTCTTTGCAGTGTGTTATAGGTCAATTTGGGCACCATTCCCAATGACCTGGTTAACTAGACATCATCCCAAAAACCAATGAACAGGGTCTATCATCCCCTATCATTTCAGTTGCTACATGCCCTAAGACAAAGAACAAAGACAAATCATTCATGACTTCCATTACAAGGTTTCCAAGATTTGAAGTACATGTTATATCACCTATGAGCTCACCAACGCAGTCTCTCAAGGGGTTAAGTGTTTTGCATATGCAGGTAACCTCACTCAAGGGTGCTCTGCAAAGCACTTCATGACACACAAGGGTGCGTTGGTCAAATTGGGAGCGAAATTCTCATTGTTCCAGAATCTCCACTTGGCCAGTGCCTTCTAGAACAATGCATATGTGTCAAACTTGAATCCATGTGTCCATTTGAAATCTCTGAGCTTGGGAACATGTCTTGCCTATTATTAGAAAGTCATTGATTGTGTTATCCCTAAAAAATGAAGCGTCATTTGACAAAGTCATATAGATTCATGTGTCAAAGGTAGGGTTGTAGGTTTCATTTTTTATTTACTTGGTCAAGGAAAATTTTAAATTTTTCTTATTTAAGATTACCCTAAGGTCCAAACCCACTCACTTTCAAATCCCCTCATGTCACATCACTCATAATTTTATGATAACTTTCAATTCCCAAGGTTTTAGTACCGAAATGTTCGTTTTAGCCAATAAACCACAGTTTCGTAGCGAAATACACTGAGTAATTACACTTTTCGCTACGAAACCACTGATACTTTCGTAGCGAAAACACCCAAATTTACACTAAACACACTACAAAAGTGTCGTTTCCTGTCTTTCATGTCAAGTTAGCTGTTTGGTTTCAGAAAATCATTGGGAAATGGTATGTTAGATACCATTCAAGTCATTGAGGGTTAAGATCAAGGTACATGGTCAGGTCTAAAGTCATCATCATCATTTTAGGCATGTGTGAGTCATCATTGTGTTATGAGTGAGTATCAAACTTCAAAATATTTTTTAATTCAGTCATTTCTCATTCTCCATTCCTTCTTTGCGTGATATTGAGCTCTGGAGAGCTATTGCATTGAGCCAAAGCTGTGACTGGTGTTTTCAAAGGTTTGCAAAGATCACTGATCAAGCGAGGCTGAGAAGACATTAAAGAAATCATGGCAGAAAACAGAAAGACAAATAAGGGTGGCCAATGTCTAAGATATGAACCAATAGATATGAATCTAATCAATGAAGACCCAAAAACTGTAGAAGTTTTCAGAAGGACAGGATGCTTACAATTTTGTGAAAGATTACAAGGCTGCCATGTACATGTTTCCAAAGAATTTTCTTTAAAATTTAGTGGAACAACTACCAAAGTGGGGATTCTAAATCTTTCCATTATACCAGAGGTCATTGCAATAGCAACATGGATTCCAAGGGGACAAGAGAAATGGTTCAAAGGATTGAAATTCAACATGGAGCAGTGCAAGGAGTTTATCAAGCCATAAAATAGTGAAATGGACCTTACTAATGCTATTCCAAGGAGCTTCATGAAGGATAAATACTCAAAGTTGCTACTCATCATCCATAAATATTGTACTTGTGAAGGGAAATACCATAAAGTTTACTCTTATCATTTCAAGCTTATCCTACACTTTACTGGTAAGATATCTCTTGATCTTCCTTTATATTTACATAGAAGTTTATAAAAAATGGCAGATAAGGTCCAAGCAAAATCTAAAGGAAATGAGACTTCATTTTTTCATCATGGTTTAATTAAACTGCTGGTTTTAGATGAGCTCAAAAGACTAGGTAGAGACTTATCTTCATTTTTGTTTGTTTGTTTTGAGTTGGATACTCTTACTCCTACAAGAACTCCTAAACCTAGGAGTATCCCATCACCCTTAGTGGCAGAAAAAAATGAACCAGTGGTGGCAGAACCAAGTGAACCAACAATATTAGAACCAAGTGAACCAGTCATGATGGAAACAGAGAAATTGCAGAGTTTTGATACACCCATTTTTCCACCTACAAAAAAAAAATCAAAAGTGGTCAAACCTGTAAAACAAAATGAAGCTGGGATTAAATAAGGAAGAAAAAGGATGACAAGGAGTCAAACAGTGGCTTTAGAAGAAAAAACAATGACTTTAGAAGACAGAGCAGTAGCTAAAGGAAATATAGAAGACATACTACATGCCATTGACATAGAAGAGACTCCTATAGTCTAGGCTGAGGATATAGAGGAAGGTGGACATAAACTAAAGAAAGCCAAATTTGTAAAGAGACTATAATTTGAAGGAGAAGATGCAAGTTTTATGTTCTAGGCAAGAAATCCCATGACAAGGCATGCTAGAAAATTTTTGGAGAGCAGCAAAGAACTTCATCCAACTACTGATATTGTCAAGCCACCATAATACATCATTGATCTTTCATCACCTGCAGAGAAAGATTCAGTAGCATGTCAAAGAAAGGAAAGGAGAAAGTAATGGAAAAAACATAGTTTAAACTCCTTGAAGAACAGTTAAAGTTGGCCAACCATGAAATTTCTGTTATGAAGAAAGAAGCAAGAAAACACAATGTCCAGAAGGTTCAGTTTGAAAAGATGAAAGAGATTTGGGAAGAGCAGGTTGACAGTGTTTCCAAGACCTTAGATAATACACAACAGTTTATCAAATGGACCATGCCATTGAGGAAAGAAGTGAAACATATTAGGAAAATGAATTTACATTTGAAATCTAAAAACATAAAGCTGAAGGATCATGTTAAAGACCTCTAGGAACATCTTGAAGTAATCCATGAGGAGTTGGAGAAAAAGGGCCTTAAAATGACAGTAGTTGAGGAGCCAATTGCTCAACTCATCATCAATGAGGAAAAAACACCTCAAGAATCATAGTGTGAGCTAGTTTATGGTTTTAAAGGTTAATTACATGTTGGAAATGAGTTTTTTACAGTTGGAAGACACAATTTTTGAGCTAGAAAAAAATCTGGAAATTTCACTATTTTCAGCAGTTTCGTAGTGTTCCTAGGCTTAAAAAATAGGAAAACGCTACGAAACTACTGTAGCTTTATTTTTGCATTTTGAATCATTTTGAAAAGATTCTAAAGGATGAAAATGATACGTTAGAGGTTTCAAGACATGAGGAATACAGTGCAGGAAGAAAGAATCAGAAAATTTGATGGCAAAAGGCATTTTTATAACGCCACGAAAGTATGCTACGAAATTGTCATACTTTCGTAGCGTATTGTTTTGAAGCTTTATGAGAAGGTTTTTGTGCAGTTATGGATAGGTGGACACTTTCAAAGGTTCAAGGGATCTTTCCAATAGTCATCAAAGACTAAAAGACCACAAGACGAAGGCAACTCATCAACCAAATCATGCATTGAAGAAAAGGACCACTTTTCCTAAAAAGCAGGGTTTGTTTCCAGTTTTAGAGGAGGTCAATTAAGATTTTATGTAGTGATAAGTCCTATCAAACCCTATTCAAACATGTGAAGGAAGAGTTTTCAAATATGTAACTGATATTAGGAGATAAGTTAGTTGATGTAATAATGAACAATTTGAGTTCTATTAGGAAAATGACTGTCAAATAGAATAATTGCCATTTTCTCATAAATGTAGATGTTTTCTTATTATGTAAGGTGTCATTAGAAAAATTTAGATGAATCTAGCCATGAGGCAGATCATCTCATCATGTAACAAGTCTATTAAAGGGAAGATATTCGAATTTGTATGGGTTGGAGACTTTTTTGGCAAAACTGCAGCTTTATGTTATTGACTGTTTTCAGTAATACAAAGACTTGTTTCTTTACCAACCTGAGATTCTGATTGAGTTTTTAGTGTTTATCTGATCTATATTTTCTATGTGTACCATTTGCAGTGGTTTTCATCTTTAATACTCAGAATTCATTCATCTAATTCTCTGACTTCCTTTATAGATGAATTGACTGTGTTGTTTCCAGTTTCATGAGTACTTACCTTTGCTAAAAACTCTTACTTGCCTCATCTTCCATGTCAAGTGAACTTACTACTGTATTATTTATTTTTTGACTCCATAAGCCCAATGTTTGCAGATTGATGTTATTTTCAACCTACACTTATCAAAAACAAGCCATTTTCCAAGTAGAGTTAGCCATCTAGTTTATCATTATAAAATATTATTAACCCTTTTTGAGAGAGTCCTCTTAGACTGAAGAGGCTAAGCTTCAGTCAAAATTTGTTTTGAAACAATTACATAAAGTTGTCTGGTTTTTAGCCAATTAGGTGCAATTTTGTGATAAAATTTTGGTGCATCTTCCAGGAGCCTGAAGATTATACTTTCCCAAAATTTTGAAGTTGAACTTCTGAAGGTAGCAGAAGCTCAAGAAGCTGTTCGAGGCTGCATCTAACTTTGTGATTCCATTCAAAATTCATATGATAAAAGGTGACTTTGAGAAGGAGATACACGAGGAGTAATCCTGACCCAGATCCACCTACCATTGTGGAAAATCCAAATACCATCTCCAGAGGCAGTCAAGGCATTTATGCAATATCAGGTACTCCATTACATACAAAATCCTTGTCCTCTGAAGTTTTAAGAAGTCCTGAAGATGAAATATTTGATGATAAAATTCAGGAAGTCTTGTTTAGGTCTGAAAGTGAAAAAGAATTAACTGAAATTGTCTTAGACCTACATATGAGAGGTATTGATACCTAAACCTTAGTGACACAAAAAGATAAAGAAGAATTTTGGGAAGCAGTCACTTCAAAGTTGCTGTTAGAAAGAGAATATTTGGATAGGTTGAAGGAGCTTGACCCTTTTGAAATTTTGTTAATAAGTAAAACTGGTGTTCCTCTTCCTGATTGGAGTTCAATTGTTAGTGGACAACAGAGACCAAACAACCCTCCTCCTAACAATTCCTCTTCCTCTACTACTGCTGTCCCTAAAACTACCACAATCCCATTCATCATGGCAGGAAATGTGCCTCCTCCACCTACTGCACCTGCTAGGTATGCTCCTCTTGCCCTTCCAGCTGTCTTAAATGCACTTCCTAACAAATATTTAGCTAGAATCAAAACTTGGGGAAGCGATGAAGAGATTACAACTGAAGAGCATGTAGACCAGTTCAATGACTTTATAGATAGGGAGGAGGTTGACCATGAGGATGTCAAGATGAGATTGTTTGCTCAGAGCTTTATTGGTGAAGTTAGGAAGTGTTTCAAAGCCCTTAATCCTAGAAGCCTACATAATTGGAATGAATTTGAAGATAGTTTCCTGAGGAAGTGGGGAAATAGAGCCAATCCTGTACAAGTTCTCACTGAGTATAATAGTTTGAAGAGAGTTGTTGATGAGATTGTTCAAAAATTTTCAAAGAGATTTAACAGAGTGTATGAATCAATCCTTGCCCATATCAAACCTCCTTCGAGAGCAACTCAGCTGAGATATGATGAATCTTTTGATTATGACTTTTCTATACTATTGAGAGAGAGAGAATCCCTTTCACTTGCTGAAATGAAAAATGATGCAGTGAAGGTGGAGGTCAATATGATAGCAACAAAAAAGTCTAAGATGGGTAAGACAAAGTTGAAAGAAGAAGATAAGCCTTCCAAATATGATGAAAAATTTTATTCCATGATGAAAAAAATGGAAAAAATAATGGATAGGCTTGCCCTTGGTATTGCCTCTGCTCCTCCTGCACAACATGAGCCTCAGTTTAGAAATCCTCAATTCAGAAGACCTCAAAACCAACAAAGACCAAGTGAAAACAGAAATTAGCCACTTGACCCTCAAGTAAGGCCTCATTTTTAGCAAAAATTAGTTGATGAAGAATATCAACCTGAAATACAAGAATAATCAATTCATTGCTTAGATGAGAACATGTCAGGGATGTTTTTTAACTAAGGTGGAACATGACGAGTCAGATCATGATGTAAACAAGGGTGAGGAATCATCTGATTATCTTGAAGGGTATCAACATGAAATATTTGAGTTGTAGAAGTAGTACAACCTCAGAAACATAAATGTGCCAATTACTACAAACAAAAAACAACCCATGAAAGTTGCCCCCAAGGTTGCTGAAGTTAGGAAAGATACATCACCTCCTCCTCCTGCCAAAGAAACTAAAGAATCTGCTTCTGTTTTTAATTTGGAGAGTGAGATTTCTAAGATCAAAATCCCAGTACCTTTTGGAGAAATTCTCAAGGTGAATGAATATAGAAGTAAGATCGTGAAAATGCTGAATTCCCAGCCAGGAGCTGCTGATATACTAAATGTTCAAGAAGATCATCCAACCATATACTTGGGTCCAATATTAGAGGATGAGAAAAATGACGAGGTGCCTCATTTTTATGTTAACATTAGCATTCATTACATGACATTGCATAATGCCATGTTGGATTCAGGAGCCTCTCACAATCTTATGCCCAAAGTAATCATGGAGAGGATGGGGTTGGAAATTACTAGACCATATAAGAATTTTTTTCCCTTTGATTCAAAAATATTTCAGTGCACTGGTTTAATAAAAAATGTTGTTGTTGGTCTTACAAAAGTCCCTGCCAAGACAGTGGTTATGGACATTGTGGTAGCAGACATTCCACCAAATTTTGGCATGCTGTTATCAAGGTCATGGGAAAAAAAAATCAAAGGTACAATGCAGATGGACCTAACTTATGCCACCATTCCTGTTTTTGGTGAGCAAAGGAGAATTTATAGAGAAACAAGAATGGCTTACATGGTAAGTAGCAAAGATAAACCTTAGAACTTTCCAATTTATGCTCTTGACACTGAACTTGGATCTGCTATTCTTTTCAATCAGTTGAATAATGAAGCAGAGGATGAAAAGAAGGCAGAAAATCAACAAACTGTAATTCAGCAGACAGAAAATCAGCAAACAGTAAGTCAACAAATCAGTGAGGAGAAGGCGGAAGGTTGGTGGTTGTTGCACTTTGATGGATCAGCAGGAAGAGAGGGGGTAGGAACAGGAATTTGGATCACAAGTCCAGACGATGAAAGTAAGTTCTTTTCTTACAAACTGAATTTTGATTGCACAAATAACATGGATAAGTATGAATATTTAGTTTTGGGCTTAGAAATTTTGAAAAGAATGGGTGCTCAAAAGATTTATGTTTGTGGAGATTTTGAATTAGTCATTAAGCAAGTTGAGGGTGTGTATCAAACAAAGGATGTGAGAATGAGGGAATACATAAATTTAGTCATGGACATGTTGGAAAATTTTCAAGAACATTCATTTATAGTGAAGACTAGGGACCAAAAATTAGTAGCTGACTCACTAGCTGCCTCTGCAATTATATTGATCATTCCTATCCATTCCATTGAAATATATGAGGTAGAAGTTCGCAATAGACCTGCTATCCCTGATAACATTATCCATTGGCAAGTCTTTGAGGATGACCAGCAAGTAAAGAACTTTATTGAGATGAAAGAAGAGTTTGAAAATACACAAGTAGATCAACAAAACATGCTTGCTGAATCTAAGGGAAATTATGAAGTGTTACAGCTGAAGAATAAATCTATACCCAAAGGTCTCATACCCCTTGAGAAGATTTTTGATCAGAATGATATGTTCAAGTCTCCTAGGATACAAGCTGATGATGAAGAGGTAGAGTGTTGTAACCTTGGTACAGTAGCTATGCCAAAAATGATTAAGCTTTCAAAGTTTCTTTCAGTTGATATGAGACCGAAATATATCGAGATGATGAAAAGGTTCATAGATGATTTTTTTTGGAGTTATGCTGATTTGAAGAAGTATGATCCTACTATCATTTAGCATACCAATACCATTAAAGAAAATGAAAAGCCTTTCAAGTAGAAGTTGATGAGGATTAATCCACTTCGCATGCCTATGATTTAGAAGGAAATCAAGAAAATATTTGATTCCAAAATTATTGTTCCAATCAGATTCTCAAAGTGGCTTGAAAATTTGGTTCCAGTCTTAAAAAAGAGTGGATAAATCAAAATATGTATTGACTTCATAAACTTGAATAAAGCCTCTCTAAAGGACAATCACCCTCTCCCAAATATGGACCAAATTTTGTAGAACATTGTTGGTTCCCAAAGGATGTCTATGCTTGATGGTTTTTCAGGGTACAATCAGATACTTGTGCATCTGGAAGATCAGGAAAAAATAACCTTTACCACACCATGGGGCACATTCATGTATGCCAAGATGCCCTTTGGTCTAATGAATGCAATCTTTTGCTGAGGAGAAGGACAAGATGGTGGTTGTTTATCTAGATGACATAACAATTTTCTCAAGGAGGGAAGAAGATCACTTGAAGCACCTAGAAATTATTCTGCTGAAATGTAGAAGGTTTCACATTTCTCTCAATCCCACTAAAATAATTTTTTCTTTAACTTCAGGTGAATTACTTGGACATATGATTTCTAAATATGGGATTAAGATTGATCCAAACAGGGTCAATGCAATTCAGAAAGTGGATCTGCCTAGAAGCAGAAAAGAGATTCAGTCATTCCTTGGAAAGTTAAATTTTGTGAGGAGGTTTATTCCTAATTTTACTGAGATTGTAAAGTACATAAAAAAGATGATGAAGAAAGGAGCTGACATCAAGTGGACAGCAGAAGCAAAGCACTAATTTGAGGAGATAAAAAAGGCACTCACCCAAGCACCAGTGTTGATCAGCCCAGATTTCTCAAAATAATTTCTAGTTTTTACATTCGCATCAGAAAATACAATTGCTGGAGTTTTGTTGCAAAAAGGACATCAAGGTATTGAGCAACCCATTTCACTTTTTAGTAGGAAATTAGCTAACTCTGATTTGAAGTACAACATATTAGAGAAGCAAGCTTATGCATTGGTCAAGGCCATCAAAGATTTTAGAATTTACATTCTGCATTCTCATATTATAGCTTTTGTTCCTAATGATGTTGTGAAAGACATTCTAACTCAAGCTGATCCTGATGGTAAGAGGGGGAAATGGACTGCTAACTTGCTGGAATATGACATAGAGATCAAGCCCACAAAATTGGTCAAAGGTCAAGGCCTAGAGAAGCTGATGGCACAGTCAAACTTTGACTGTCTTAACATGAATTTAATTGCAGAAATTTTAGATGAAGAGGAAGAGTTGATCCCCATTGAAGAAAAGTACATCATTTCAGATTGGTACAAATGCATTGTTTTTGTCTTACATCATCATAGAGCACCTGCTGAGTTGACAAAGTCCAAGACGAGGTTTGTAAAGTTAAAGTCTTTGAGGTACTGCATCATTGAAAAAAAATATTTATTGGAAGGATACCAGTGGTATTTTGTTGAATTGTTTGCTAGAAGAGGAGGCTAAAAAAGTGATTGAGGAGTTTCACAAAGGAGATTGTGGAGGTCATCATTATTGGAAGGCTACAAAAAATAATATTCTCAGAGTAGGGTATTATTGGCCTACTATGTTTAAATATGTCTACAAAAATAGTGTTGCCTTCCATGAATGCCAGATTTTTGATGGTAAGAAGAAGCATATACCTTTACCCTTGATGCCTATTTATGTTGAGGCACCATTTTAGCAGTGGGGGCTAGATTTATTGGTGAGATTCTGAAAGCAACTGACTATTTCACGAAGTGTATTGAAGTAATCCCAACTAGGCAAGCAAATGATTCAGTTATCATTTCATTTTTGGAAAATAATATATTGTCTAGATTTGGTTGCCCTATGAAGGTCATCACTAATAATGCACAGACATTTAAATCTAAGAAGCTGATTAGTTTTTTTCATCAATATCACATTACTCTTGGGAATTCTATTGCATATTATCCACAAGGGAATGGTCTTGCTGAATCTTCTAACAGGAGCATTGTGAGAATTATTAAGAAGGTGTTGCATGAAAATAAGAATTCATGGCATTTGAAGCTGAAGTATGCTCTATGGGCTGATAGAGTGTGCATAAAGAGGTCAATTGGAACTTCACCTTATGAGTTCCTGTCATGAAGCTGCTGCAAGGATTGAAGGAGGAGCCAAATGCAATCCAGAGAAGGATCAATCAGTTGATAACTTTGCAAGAGAAAAGGGAGGAAGTCTATAACAGTAATCAGCAATATCAAAACCTAATCAAGACATTTGACAAGAAGGTCAAGGAAGAAAATTTTCAAATCCAAGATGTGGTTTTGAAATGGGAGGCCATGATTGAAGAGAAGGGGAAACATGGTAAGTTTGAGAAAATTTGGAAAGGTCCATTCAGAGTAGCTGCATTTCATGGGAACAACACTTACATTTTGTAAGAGATGGATGGACAACCATGTGCTGCAGGGCCTGCCAATGGCAGGTTTTTAAAGCATTACTCTTCATTACATTGTATATATTCCATTTTATATTTTTTTCTGCTAATAATTACAAGCTGAATCATCAAACTTGAGCCCGAGGTGAAGGCCATAGAGTTTGAAGAAAAATCTTAGAAAGTTTCAAAGTTTTTTGTTTTCAAGAAGATGGATAGTAGCACTGGTACTACAGGTTCTTTAGTGTACCACTGGAGCACACCATCCCAAGTGGAGCCAATGTTATCACTCAAAAAATCAAGCGTCATTTGACAAAGTCATATAGATTCATGTGTCAAAGGTAGGGTTGTAGGATTCATTTTTTTTTACTTGATCAAGGAAAATTTTATATTTTTCTTATTTAAGCTTACCCTAAGGTCCAAACCCACTCACTTTCAAATCCCCTCATGTCACATCACTCATAATTTTATGACAATTTTCAATTCCCAAGGTTTTAGTACCGAAATGGTCGTTTTAGCCAAGAAAACATAGTTTTGTAGTGAAATACACTGATAAATTACACTTTTTGCTACAAAACCGCTGATACTTTTGTAGCAAAAACACCCAGATTTACACTAAACATGCTACGGAAGTGTGGTTTCCTGTCTGTCACGTCAAGTTAGCTGTTCGGTGTCAGAAAATCATTTGGAAAGGGTAAGTTAGATACCATTTGAGTCATTGAGGGTTAAGATCAAGGTATATAGTCAGGTCTGAAGTCATCATCATAATTTTAGGCATGTATGAGTCATCATTGCGTTATGAGTGAATATTAAACTTCAAAATCTTTTCTAATTCAATCATTTCTCATTATTCATTCCTTCTTCACGTGATATTGAGCTATGGAGAACTATTGCATTGAGACAAATCTGTGGCTGGTGTTTTCAAAGGTTTACAAAGATCACTGATCAAGCGAGGCTGAGAAGACATTAAAGAAACCATGGCAGAAAAAAGAAAGACAAATAAGGGTGGCCAATGTCTAAGATATGAACTAGCAGATATGAATATAATCACTGAAGACCCAATAGCTGTAGAAGTCTTCAGAAGGACATGATGCTTACAGTTTTGTGAAATATTACAAGGTTTCCATGTACAGGTTTCCAAATAATTTTCTTTAAACTTCAGTGGAACAACTACCAAAGTGGGGATGCTAAATCTTTCAATTACACCAGAGGTCATTGCAACAGTAACAGGGATTCCAAGGGGACAAGAGAAATGGTTCAAAGGATTGAAATTCAACATGGAGTAGTGAAAGGAATTTATCAAGCCAGAAAACAGTGGAATGGACCTTACTAATGTTATTCCAAGGAGAACGCATGAAGGAAAACTAGTCAAAGTTGCTACTCATCATACAAAAATATTTTACTTGTGAAGGGAGATACCATAAAGTTTACTCTTATCATTTCAAGCTTCTCCTACACTTTACTGGTAATATATCTCTTGATTTGCCTTTCTTTTTGCATAGAAGTTTATAAAAAATGGCAGATAAGGTCCAAGAAAAATCTAAAGGAAGTGAGACTTCATTGTTTCATCATGGTTTAATTAAACTGCTAGTTTTAGATGAGCTCAAAAGACTAGGCAGAGAATGGTCATGATTTTTGTTTGTTAGTGGTTTTGAGTTGGATACTCTTACTCCTACAAGAACTCCTAAACCTAAGAGCATCCCATCACCCTTAGTGGCAGGACAAAATGAACCAGTGGTGGCAGAACCAAGTGAACCAACAAGAGTAGAACCAAGTGAACTAGCCATAATGGAAACAGAGCAATTGCAGAGTTTTGATACAGCCGTTGTTCCACCTGCAAAACAAAAATCAAAAGTGGTCAAACCTGCAAAACAAGGAAGAAAAAGATGACAAGGAGTCAAACAGTGGCTTTAGAAGACAAAACAGTGACTTTAGAAGATAGAGCAGTAGCTAAAGGAAATCTAGAAGACATACTACATGCCATTGACATAGAAGAGACTCCTATAGTCCAGGCTGAGGATATAGAGGAAGGTGGACAAAAACTAAAGAAAGCCAAATCTATAAAGAGAATAGAATTTGAAGTAGAAGATGCATGTTTTATGTTCCAGGCAAGAAATCCCATGACAAGGCATGCTAGAAAACTTTTGGAGAGAAACAAAGAACTTCATCCAACTACTGATACTGTCAAGCCACCACAAGAAATCATTGGTCTTTCATCACCTGCAGAGAAAGATTCAGTTAGCAAGTCAAAGAAAGGAAAGGAGAAAGTAATGGAAAAAACAGAGTTTGAAGTCCTTGAAGAACAATTAAAGTTGGCCAACCATGAAATTTTTGTTATGAAGAAAGAAGCAAGAAAACACAATGTCTAGAAGGTTCAATTTGAAAATATGAAAGAGATTTGAGAAGAGCAGGTTGACAGTGTTTCCAAGACCCTAGATAATACACAACAATTTATCAAATGGACCATGCCATTGAGGAAAGAAGTGAAACATATCAGGAAAATGAATTTACATTTGAAATCTACAAATAGAAAGTTGAAGGATCAAGTTAAATACCTCGAGGAACAACTTGAACTAACCCATGAGGAGTTGGGGAAAAAGGGCCTTAAAATGACAGTAGTTGAGGAGCTAATTGCTCAACTCATCATCAATGAGGAAAAAACACCTCAAGAATCATAGTGTGAGCTGGTTTATGATTTTAAAGGTTAATGAAATGTTGGAAACAAGGTTTTTACAGTTGGAAGACACATTTTTTAAGCTAGACAAAACTATGGAAATTTCATTGTTTTCATCAGTTTTGTAGCGTTCCTAGGCTTAAAAAACAGGAAAACACTACGAAACTACCATAGATTTATTTTTTCATTTTGAATAATTTTGAAAAGATTATAAAGGATGAAAATGATATGGTATAGGTGTCAAGACATGAGGAATACAATGGAGAAGAAAGAATAAGAAAAGTTGATGGAAAAAGGCATTTTGTAATGCTACGAAAGTATGGTACGAAATTGTCATACTTTCCTAGCATACTGTTTTGAAGCTTTATGAGTAGGTTTTTGTGTAGTTATGAATAGGTGGACACTTTCAAAGGTTCAAGGGATATTTACAACAGTCATCCAGGACTAAAAGACCACGAGATGAAGATAACACATCAGCCAAATCATGCATTGAAGATAAGGACCAATTTTCCTAAAAAGCAGGGTTTGTTTCCAGTTTTAGAGGAGGTCAATTAAGATGTTATGTAGTGATGAGTCCCATCAAACCCTATTCGAACATGTGAAGGAAGAGTTGTCAAATATGTAACTGATATTAGGAGATTAGGTAGTTGATGTAATAATGAACAATTTGAGTCCTATTAGGAAAAGGACTGTCAAATAGAATAGCTGTCATTTTCTCATAAATGTAGATGTTTTCTTGTTATGCAAGGTGTCATTAGAAAAATTTCGATGAATCTAGCCATGAGGTAGATCATCTCATCATTTAAAAAGTCTATTAAAGGGAAAATATTCGAATTTGTGTGGGTTGGAGACTTATTTGGCAAAACTGCATCTTTATGTAATTGACTGTTTTCAGTAACACAAAGACTTGTTTCTTGACCAACCTGAGATTCTGATTGAGTTTTTAGTGTTTATCTGATCTATATTTTCTATGTGTACCACTTTCAGTTGTTTTCATCTTTAATACTCAGAATTCATTCATGTAATGCTCTGACTTCCTTTATAGATGAATTGAATGTGTTGTTTCCAGTTTCATGAGTACTTGCATTTGCTAAAAAATCTTACCTGCCTCAGCTTCTATGTCAAGTGAACTTACTACTGTATTATTTCTTTTTTGACTCCATAAGCCTAATGTTTTCAGACTGATGTTCTTTTCAACCTACACTTATCATAAACAAGTCATTTTCCAAGTAGAGTTAGCCATCTAGTTTATCATTATCAAATATCATTAACCCTTTTTGAGAGAGCCCTCTCAGATTGAAGAGGCTAAGCTTCAGTCATAATTTGGTTTGAAACAGTTACATAAATTTGTCTGATTAGCAGCCAATCAAGTGCAATTTTGTGATAACAGATTGTAAAACTACCTTCAACTCATCTATAAATTGAGCACAAATCCTAGTGCTCGAGAAGGAAGAAATTTGGTAGAGAAATGCTGTTGGATTCTAAATTGAGGGTTTGATTTGAGTGATATGTTGTTGGAGAGATGTTCATTGTGATGAGTCTGGGATGATGCTGGAGTTGGTGACAAAAAATCAATTGCTGGTTGTAACCTCCCCCTTTTATCCATTAATAAATATTGATGCTTACTTTCCCACATATGTATCTGTAAACGATCATGTCTTTCATATTATGGATTCTTATCTGATGTATATGTTTCATGTTTCATTGATTTAACTGATTAACGTGAATATCCATCTGTATATTTAAATCTCTTTGTTGTTTAGTGTTCATTCTTGCAGGAAATATTTTGGCGATCTAGCTTGGATTTGAAGCTACAACAAAAGCGATAGAAGGAGAATAGGAAGCGCTTGGACCCCAACTAGGTTTCTTGATCTATTATGTGTGTCTATTTACTATTAGGAAAAATATCTGCAAAGTCTTTAACCTGTTGTTCTAAATGCATAGCATCACATTTAGGGAAGAATGTTTTATCCGTAATTCATAATTCCGCATAACAAATTGGCAACTCCGCTGGGGAAGTTTACCCTTCATCCTTGGTGTGTTTTCCTCTGTTTATCCACCCATTAGTATTTACTCTCAAATATTAGGTTTTTTGAAATCAAAATTTGCATTTGAAGTGTGTTAAACAACTTGAGTTTTGTTCTCTGCCGTGCACAACACACTGTTGAACAAGACACAATTCTTTGTAGAGCACTGTCTCCCATTCACGGGTGCTTTGCAATGCACTGTCTCCCCTTAGAGACTGCGTTGCCCCCTAGAACCAACCAAATTCCCATTGAATTTGTCATTGAATTTTCTTTCAACCATTTTTTTGCTGTATTTTCAAGAGCCTGATGCCTCATAGAGACTAGTGACTTTCCATGAATCTTCCTCTTTTGAAAGAAAGGTTTGTTCAATGTCTCTTTAAAGTGTTTTTCTTTATCATTGACAAATTAATTTTGAAGTATTTTAATTACTGCATTAGATCCATTTGCTTTTGAAAAGGAAATTGTCGTTAAATTCTTCGTTTCTAATAGGAGAAATTGTAGTTAAATTCTTCATTTTTCCTAAAAAGAGAAATTGTTGTTCAATTCCTCATTTCTCAAAGTAAAAGGCATTTGTTTTTATTGATTTGATGCACATAGTTTCCTTTTCTACATTCACATTAAAGGGACCGAAAAGAAAAACCTGCATTTTCATGTAGTGGATTGTGTGTTTTGCATAGGAACAAATTAGGAAAGCTGCATATTAGTTTGTGCTCTTTGTTGTTTGCTCTCAAATTGATTGCTCTTTCCCTCTAGTAGCTAGGATTTTCATTGAAGAAACTAAAATTTAAAGTTTTCTTGTCATTTTGGTTTTCATTTTAGGAATTTCCATCACATCATCATGGTGAACCTTGAAAGGCAAATTGATAAACAAGATCAACTTAAAATTTACATCAATTTACCTAATAAAGCATTGGAACCATAACGATAACATTTAGAAGGTCTAGGTTAGAGACGTGTTCCGACGTTGTAAAACATAGCTACTGTCGTTAATTGTCTACGATACATTCTGAGTGTGATACCTCACTCCACGTACGTAAGTATATCGTAGCTCATCCATGTACCTTTGGGTATATCGGGCGGTGTTATAGTACGAAAAGTATAAAGGGGTGCTCTCACTATGCGGTTTCGCATCAGACAACGCTAATACGGACTTGGGCCTCCACGTACCTTTGGGTATATTTGGGAGGAAAAATTTAGGTTGCTATCCATCCATAGTGAACTGAGTCGGTCACCTTGTAAATTGTGATACATCAAACAAAACATTCGGGGAGATTTCCTACCCTTACTTCTTGGTTCGCCAGGAGGTATTCTACAGTTCACAGTTTCTTGGTAAACCTTTTGGCTAAAATTATCCTTTTATTTTATTTATTTGTTTTTTGGTTAAAATAAAACAATCATCATGGAAGAAAAAAATCCTTTTCCCCTCCGTTCTCGTATATTAGCATTGAAACCACATTTATCACTAAAAGTTACTCCTGGTCAGCGAAGGCGACATCACTCTACCAAAACCAGTTCTATTTGTACCTCTGGTGAAGCATCATCTTCCCATATACCAGAATTGGAACAAGTTGTTTCTACAAATCCTGGTTTTTCTATTGTTGTCGAGACAGAGTTCTCACAACTACCTGTGGTCACGATCCATCCAATGAGTGAGACCATATCTCTTGAACTCGACGTTGTTCAACCGAAAGTTGATCCAGATCCCATCGTGCTTTAGGGGGAAGCTGTTATTGGTCAAAATGGACATCATACCCAATACCAATGAAATAGGGTCTATCATCCCCTTATATTTCAGTTGTTATATGCCCTAAGTGGAGAAAATATTTATCCCGAAGTCGAATAACCAAAAATTGTTTCTGTATTGGTAACTCCACAATCTATTGTAGTCATTGAGTCTCCCATATCGTGCAGTCAACCATCTGAAATATACTTT
The DNA here is from genome assembly GCA_034641835.2 of Pinus albicaulis. Taxonomy (NCBI): domain Eukaryota; kingdom Viridiplantae; phylum Streptophyta; class Pinopsida; order Pinales; family Pinaceae; genus Pinus; species Pinus albicaulis. Next base: position 43,556,029 of record CM076574.1, read on the forward strand.
GGGCCTGATGACAAAGTTCTTCCACCTGTTTTTATTTCGATTGAAGAAATACCACAAGATGAGACACCTTTAACTCCAACTCATTTTTGGTAGGAGATTTACCTGTATGAGTCTTTTCCTTAATCACCTTCCTCTGCTTTTGTTGATCTTGTTTCACTTCAAGTTCCCGTAGATTCTATACGGTATACATTGCGTCATTTTACCATGGCTGAGATAACATCCCAGACTGAACCATATATTTCAACTGTGACAACATCTGTTGTTGCTTCATCTTCGATGTTTTGTCCATTGACTTCACCCATGCCATCATCTGGAATCCTATCTGGTTCCTCCCTTATGAGTACTGAATGGCTTGATCCTTTATTCACATCTTTAGTGCAATATCAAGCTGGTCCCAACAGTTGTTTGCCATGGTGGCTAGTGATTTCACATAAATTACCCTATGAAATTCCAAAATTCAATGAAAACCCTAGAGAATACCCGTCAACGCATGTTATAACTTATCATTTGTGGTGCTCATCAAGCTCCTTAAATGATGACTCCGTTAGACTACGTCTTTTCCAGCGCACACTTACTAGTCCAATTGCACAGTGATGATGGTTCTTTTACTGTGTCAACCTCGTTAAAAAATGAAATAGGCCATGAGAATAGTTCCTTTTCTTGTGTCAAGCTCATTAAAAAATGAAACAAGGTTCCATGAGGATGGTTCTTTTACTGTGTCAAACTTGTTAAAAAATGAATTAGTTTATGAGGATGGTTCTTTTACTTTGTGAACCTCATTAAAAAATGAAATAGATTTTGAGGAAAATTCTTTTTTCTTGTGTCAACCTCGTTAAAAAATGAAACAAGTACCTATGAGGATAGCTATTTTTTCTTGTGTCAACCTCGTTAAAAAATGAAACAAGTTCCTTTGAGGAAAGTTATTTTACTGTGTCAACCTCGTTAAAAAATGAAACAGGTCATGAGCATAGTTCTTTTCATGTGTCAAGCTCATTAAAAAATGAAACAAATCCTCTCCTAACTACGACGAGACTTCTATCTGATCTCATAAATTAACCTTCATTACATCCAGCTATTAGTAACCAGTAATCTACTTAGGTGAATGAAATGAAGCTTGGGGGGCACCTACTCTTGCAGGGGGAATTCGACATGTGCTCTTGTAGGGGGCATTCAAAACATTCTTACCTATTTCACCCAATCGAGAACTGAAGTTCGAGGGCAAAAACATTTTCAGAGCTCCAAAATGAAAAAGGTAACTTTCAAATGGTAAAAATGAATAGTAAAACTCTTTTTATTAGTCATTTGATTATTTGCAAATCATACTTATTGCTGTGACTATGTTTTTATTCTATTTTTATCATGAAACATGTATTTTTAATCCATTTGATGTTGTTTTGAACAAGTTTTACAATTGATGAACATATTAGTTGTGCAAATTTATTTTAAGAATGAGTTGACCACAAAGCATAATTTTATCCTTATTTTTTGAGCTTTGATAAAAATGAAAAAGGACTTGAAGCACACTTTTATCTCTTTTTCGAGCTTCGATAATAGCGAAAAAGGAAACCTTGGAGTCTTCTTTTAGTTCTTTTCAAACTCCAATAATGTGAAAATATTTCCGAGCACTTGTCTTTTCGAGCTCGTAAAAGTAAATGAATCGATATCTACTCAGTATAAGCTTAATCCTTTTCCAGACTAAGATAGATTATTTATGAAAAAGGAATACCTTAGTCAAACATGACTAAAGAGGTTCTCTCAGATATTATTTTACACTTTTTCGGATCTGAGCGACATCTTTACGAAAAATTACTTATGGAGTTTTCTTTCGTCCTCTTTTTCAAACTCTCTAAATATGAAAAAGGACTGGGTTGTCATTGTCGTTAGGCTCGTTAAATTATTAAATAGTGATACATTATTCACCCGAAGGGTTGAACTATAGATCAAGAATATGTTATCCTCCTCAATCTTGTTAAAAAATAAAGAGGTACTGGTCGACAGATGACCCGGGAAAATTTGGGAAAGTGAACATAACTTTTTATCATAGCAGGTCGCTCTTGAACATGACACTTAACTCCATCACCGTGACTATTTGGGTTGGGTAATCTTCTTGACGATTTGTTCATACCTATGGTTCATCATAGCTCCACTTCGGTTTTGGGTCAATGCTGCCAACTCATCTTAGTGTCGATGATATGATCAAGAGAAGTCATCTAGTGAATACTCATCCTTCTGCAATACTCATAAACCTTCATTCTCATGAAATTCATCCTTGAAAAATGCTATATCAAGTCATACTTTTTCTTCAAAATCAATAACTCTCGTTCACAATAAAGTGGCTTCCTGTCGACGTCATCATCATCCAGGAAGTTCACTTAGAAACATCATATTCTAGTACCAGGAGGCTTGTTACAACATTGACAAGATCCTCGCTTCCGAAATTTTGACCGAAAGATTTTGTTTGGCGTTCGACATCAAATCATCTATTCACACCTTACGAAATGTACAGTAGTACCTTGAGGGCCATTGATATTAATGGTGGTTCTCTCACGTTTGTTAACGACTCATATTATTGGCTGGTAATCAAATGATGTATTACCATGTTCGACTACAAATCATATATTCGCATGGCTAGACTTCTACCTAAATGATTGAGTGAACGAGATAAGAAGACCCCAGATCTAGTTTCAGCCATCCAGGTTGTGATTTCAGGATTTTTTTACAAATCATCTGTATAGTGAACTTACATACAAATCGTCATCCAAAAATGGGCCTATATTTGTTGGCATGTCTGTATTGGGAAACATTCCAATGTAGATGACTTTCTGCACTATGTACATGTTATTAGATAGTTTATGTGCTGAGCATGAGAATGCATTCCCTCGGAATTTTATGATCAAGAGGATATATCATGATGTAATTAATTGTAATATTGATGCAGGTCATCACTCCTCTTCAGCTCCAGCCCATCACAGTGTAAAGCATCTCATTCAAAAAATATTGTTATTATTATTATGACTTCACGCTTTAGGGAGAAATCTGTTATAGGTCAATTTGGGCACCATTCCCAATGACATGGTTAACTGGACATCATCCCTAGAACCAATGAATAGGGTCTATCATCCCCTATCATTTCAGTTGCTACATGTCGTAAGACAAAGAACAAAGACAAATAATTCATGACTTCCATTGCAAGGTTTCCAAGATTTGAAGTACATGTTCTATCACCTATGATCTCACCAACATAGTCGCTCAAGGGCTAAGTGCTTTGCATATGTAGGTAACGCCACTCAAGGGTGTTATGCAAAGCACTTCCTGACACTCAAGGGTGCGTTGGTAAAATTGGGAGTGAAATTCTCATTGTTCTAGAATCTCCACTTGACCAGTGCCTTCTAGAAAAGTGCATATGTTTCAAACGTCGAATCCATGTGTCCATTTGGCATCTCTGAGATTGGGAAAATGTCTTGCCTATTATTAGAAAGTCATTGATTGTAAAACTATCTTAAGCTCATCTATAAATTGAGCACAGATCTTAGTGCTCGAGAAGGAAGAAATTTGGTAGAGAAATGCTGTTGGATTCTCAATTAAGGGTTTGATTTGAGTGATCTGCTATTGGAGAGATGTTCATTGTGATGAGGCTGGGATGATGCTATAGTTGGTGACATCAAATCAATCGCTGGTTGTAACATCCCCCTTCTATCCATTAATAAAGATTGCTGCTTACTTTCCCATATATGTATCTGCATAAGCTCATGTCTTTCATATTATGGATTCTTATCTAATGTATACGTTTCATGTTTCATTGATTTAACTAATTAACGTGAATAGTCATCTGTATATTGAAATATCTTTGTTGTTTAGTGTTCATTCTTGTAGGAAATATTTTGGCGATCTAGCTTGGATTTGAAGCTACAACAAAAGCGATAGAAGGAGAATAGGAAGTGCTTGGACCCCAAGTAGGTTTATTGATCTATTCTGTGTGTCTATTTACTGTTAGGAAAAGTATCCACAAAATCTTTAACCTGTTGTTCTAAATGCATAGCACCACATTTAGGGAAGAATGTTTTATCCGTAATTCATAATTCTTCATAACACAATGAATATTCTCAGTAAGTTTCAGATAGAGACTATACATGACCACAATATAGAAACCAAGCATATATTGAGATATTTGCAAGGAACAATACATTACTGCTTGAATTATGATAGAAAGAATGATATCCAATTGATTGGAGATACGAATTATGATTAGGGAGGTAGTGAGAAAAATGGAATAAGCACTACCAGAGTATGTCTTAGCTTTGGATCCTCTATGATCGCATGGATGAGTAGAAAGCAAGAATAAATTTCTTTGAGTAGTGTTGAAGCTGAATACATTGCAACATGTAAAGCTATTAGAGAAGTAGTTCGATATAGGAAGTTGTTATCTGATTTGTTTGAAGGACTAATGGAACCTACGATTATACATTGTGAAAACACGAGTTGCATCAGATTGTTAGAAGACCATGTATTCCATGGAAAGACGAAGCACATAAATAAGAAGTATCTTTACATATGAAAGATGGTGCAATATGGAGTGTTGTAGCTACAATATATGTTGTGAAACCAACTCCAAAAAGAGAAGAAAAGAGATATCAATTCCTTAGAAATAAGCCACTTCGAGGGGGAAACCTCAAATACATTACATGAATGAACAATTCTTGGATGATTCAAATTACAAAACCTCCTTTCTATATATGGGAGTCCATGCGGCCACAATGTAATCCTAGTCGACCTAACAATAATAATTTAAGGGCACAATAATAACAATATGGGGGTTACAAGGGTACAATAATAAAAATAAGGGGGTTACACTAAAAACAATAAGGGACTATACTAGTCATATAGGGACCTAACATGCCCCTCTCCTTCAAAAAAGTGTTGTCCTCAATGCTTGAGTAGCTCTGGGTGCTTCTGTATAAAATTCTCATCCTCCCATGTAGAATCTTCAGTGGGTAAGTTCTTCTACTTGATGAGATACTCTGAAATTGATTGATTCCGTAGCTTTCGAGTTCTTGTTTCCGTGACCGCTTCAGGTTCCAATATGATTTTTCCTTCCTCATAAAGTTCTGGCAATATTGTTTGAACTGGAAGATTTTCACCTATAACCTTCTTTAAGCATGAAACATGGAAAATTGGATGCACTTGTGAAGAAGACAGAAGCTCCAATTTGTATGCCATAGTACCAATCTTTTGCAACAACTTGTAAGGACCATAGTACTTTGGCGATAATTTATTTTCCTTCTTAGCTTTCTTGAGGGACATTTGTTTGTATGGTTGTAGCCGTAAAAATACCCAGTCTCCTACTTCAAAACTTTTCTCACTGCGATGTTGATTTGCATGTTGTTTCATTTGATTTTGTGCCATATTCAGGTTGTCCTTTAAGAGTTGGGGAAATTCTTGTTGATGCTCGATGTGATCTTCCACTGTTTGAACCTTCGAATTTTCTCTTAAATATGATGTGATGGATGGTGGATGATATCCATAAAGTGCCATAAATGGGGTCATTTTTTCTGCAGTATGGAAGGAAGTGTTATACCACCATTTAGCTAGAGGTAACCACTTGACCCATTGTGTTTGTTTATCAGATACAAAACAACGAAGATATACTTCCAAACATTTATTTACTATCTCAGTTTGACCATCAGATTGAGGATGATAAGATGAGCTATGAGCTAATTGAGTACCCAAACAAGAAAATAACTCCGTCCAAAAATTTCCAGTAAAAATGGGATCTTTGTCGCTCGCAATAACCCTTGGGTTTCCATTTAGCTTTTGAATTATGTCCATAAATGTAGTAGCAATTGTACTTGCTTTAAATGGATGAGATGATGCAAAAAAGTGTGCATACTTGGTAAGTCTATCAATTACCACCATGATGACACTCTTTCCTTCAGACTTAGGTAAACCTGTGATAAAGTCCATTGAAATATCCTCCCAATGTTGACTTGGAATGGATAAAGGTTGTAGAAGACCTGGGGTCTTGATTGTCTCAAATTTATTCTATTGGCAAACCAAACACTCCACCACAAATTTTTTAATATCAGATTTAAGGCCATCCCAAAAAAATTCTTTCTTCACCTTGTGGTAAGTTTTTAAAAATCCTGAGTATCCTCCTAAAGGAGAAGTGTGCAATTCCAAAAGAATATTTTGTTTTAATTGGGAATTCTTACAAAGATATAATCGATCTTTGTACCATAAGGAATCATTTTTCCAACTAAATGTATCAGATGTACTAGGATCTTGCTGCAACTTTTGAATGAGTGTCCATACATCTTTGTCCTTCTTCCATTCATCTCTTGCTTCGGTTATCCAATCTGGTTGGATAATAGAAATGGCACAAAGCAATGCTTCCACCTCTTCATTCTTTCTTGAGGGTGCATCTGCAACAACATTAAGCTTTCCTTTTTTGTAGATTATTTCAAAGTCATAACCCAACATCTTTGTGACCCATTTTTGCTGCTCTTCTGAAGATAGTCTTTGTTCCAAAAAGTGTTTAAGACTATCATGATCAGTTTTTACCTTAAGTGTCTTCCCATTAGGTAAGTTCGCCATTTCTTTAGTGCATGCAGTATTGCTAACATTTCCTTCTCATAAATAGGTTTCTGTAAATACTTTCCTTTGATTGGATGAATTTCAAAAGCAATGGGTCTTCCTTCCTGCATTAAAACTGCACCAATTCCATTTCCTGAGGCATCACATTCCACAATAAAGGTTTTTGTGAAGTCTGGTGTAGCTAAGACCGGTGCTAGGCACATTGCCTCTTTAAGACGTTCAAAGGCCTTAGTTGCTTCGGGAGTCCATGAAAATGCATCTTTCTTCAATAATGTTGTTAGGGGTGCTGCTATTCTCCCATAATTCTTAACAAACTTGCGATAATACCCTGTTAACCCGAGAAATCCTCGCAACTGCTTTATGGTTGTGGGAACTTTCCATTCCTTAATGGCTTTAATTTTGTTAGGGTCTACTTTAACACCCTCGTGAGATACAATATGACCCGAATATTCCACCTCTTGTACTCCAAAGAAACATTTGGATTTTTTTGCATATAATTGTTTCTCCTGCAATAGTTTGAGCACCCTGTCAACATGTTCAACATGATCCTTCCAAGACCTGCTATAGATTAGTATATCATCAAAAATACTAGCACAAATTTTCTAAGGAAGGGTTTGAAAATGGAATTCATCAACCCTTGAAATGTAGAAGGTGCATTGGTAAGACCAAAAGGCATGACCAAAAATTCATAATGACCCTCATGAGTTCGAAATGTTGTTTTCAGAATATCTTTAGTCTTCATTCTAATTTGATGATACCCTAAACGAAGATCCAATTTGGTAAAATAAATTGCTCCATGTGATTCATCCAATAATTCATCAATCACAGGAATGGGAAATTTATCTTTAATGGTGAGTTTATTGAGCTCCCTATAATTCGGACACATGTGCCATGATCCATCCTTCTTGTGTACCAATACTACAGGAGCAGAGAAAGACCTTTGACTAGGTTGAATTATACTCGCCTCTAACGTTTCTGCAATCATACGTTCAATTTCGCTCTTTTGGACATAAGGATATCTATAAGGCCTAATTTTTGGAGGAACACTTCCTGGAATCAAACGAATAACATGATCCTGATCACGAATAGGTGGGAGTCCTTTTGGAGTTTCAAAAACCTTGGAATGATTGTCCAAGACTTTTTGGAGATCTACATAAATAGATGATTTTGATGTTGGAACTTCTAGTGAGAATAATTGTGCAATTATGCCTCATTGTTCTTCCTTTAGAAGCTTTGTCATGAAATTAGAGAGTATTATCTTTCCCGGCTTCCCTGCAATACCCCGTAATTCGACTTCCTTTCCTTCTGAAAAAAAATTCAAGAAAAGTTCTTGAAAATTAAAAGCTACCATACCCAAAGATTGTAACCATTATACTCCTAGTACAACATCAACACCTCCCATAGGAATGGAAAGCATTGGACTATTCAATAAATATTCCCCCATGGTTAGCTTGATATTATGGCATTTTCCAGAGAAATTTATAGTTCCTCCATTTGCAACCATCACTTGACATTCTAGTGCTGGGTATAGGAAACAATTCAATTCCTTGGCTACCTTACAATGAACAAAATTTATGAAATCATCCAATCAATCAACACCACGTTCTTTGTTTTCTTGATATGTCCCTTCTATCTTGAGAGTTTTATATGGCATCCCTGCACGTAATTTACACCATATGGCTTGGACTCATTGTTCCCTCTTCTTGGGTTGGTTCCCCGGTGTATATCCCTTGTTCATTTTATTTCTTCCTCTTCACAATCTATGTAAAATAATTTCTTTCAGTACACTATGACTCTCTAGTGTATTTTCACCACAACTATTGCAGCCTCTTTTTCTTTTTTTTCTTCCAATTGTTGTGGTGTCAACCTTGTAGGTTGTGGAATTAGAGCAGCAACACTTCCCTCTTTATAGAAGTGAGTTGTAGGCTTCCTTGTCGCCACAATTTTACATTCAATTTTTCTTGCCAACTTGAATGCCTTCTCCAAAGAATCAAAGTTCCAAAATGCGAACTTCATGTTGGATGTTATCCTTTAAAGTACCTATTAAGAGATCAATCCTGTGTTCCTATGGAATATCAGTTACCCTTATATTCAATTTTTGGAAGTCCTCAATGTGCTCCCCCATTAAAACATTTTGTTTGAGATTTATCAATTGGCTAAAGAAGGTGTTTCTCTTTGTATCCTCATAATGTGCTATCATTTCCTCCGTAAAAATTCATCAAGTGACAATTTTTTTACGGGAGCAAAGCCATCGATACCATACAAATGTATTTTTCTCTAAATGTAAAGTTGCAATGCGTAACTTTTGTGTGTTTTGCACATTATGGAGATCAAAATATTGCTCCATCAATAGTATCCATGTTACAGGATCCTTTCCATCAAACTTCCTCATATCCATTTTTGGAATATGGTGGTTCTTCCCGCCAACATTAGATTTTATGAAATCATGATTAACATTTACTTTGTTCTCATCATGAGTTTCCTCTACTATCTTTTCACCATTAGGAAACATTTCTTGTATCAACTTTGTCAAACCTTCCATGTCTGCTTTTATATCATTCTTCATGTTTTCCATTTTCTCATCGATCTTAGCTTCCATGCCACTATCTTATTTTCCATGCCATCCATCTTAGATTCCATGCTAGCTTCCATGCCATCTATCTTAGATTCCATGCCATTATTCAAACCATCCATCTTATATTCCACGCATTTCTTCAAACCATCCATCTTAGTTTCCACACCTTTCTTCAAAAATTCCATGTCATTTTTTGTTGCTCTTTGCGAGAGCGAAATTTGATGCACTTGCTCTTGTAATTTTGATATGTCATGTTGCCATTCTTCGTCTTCATGAGTCATAGTAGAGATTTCTAAAGGCTTAATGGGTGTTGAATTATTTTTAGGGGCCATTTTAGAATCCAATACTGATATCTATTCTAAAATATGCCCTTGGAATCAATTCAACTTGATTCTTCAAACAAGACTTATGCAATTTGGAAAAAAAAATAAAAATACACACCTTTTACTTGCTTTTGAGGAGCTCGATATTGAAATTGAATTATATCTATAATTGTGGATCCTCAATATCTGAAATTCAGCCCTGTAGTAGCCCTTTGAAGGTTCTTCCAAATGCCACAGGTCTGATCTGATTTGGATTCTTCAAGGAAAAGTTATGTCCAATCTCCCACAATGACCCAATTTTGGACTGGTTCAGTAGAGTGAACTTGTACGACTTGACACGTGTCATTGTTTCCTCCTTTGGCTCTGAAATTGATAGAACAAAAACTATAGTCCATTTAATTGCGACCACTTTTTACAGCATTCCAATCTGATCCTCAGAGAGAGAGCTATGAATATTTTCCCATGATCACATCTTTGAGATGAAATTCAGAAGCCTCAAAACACCCTAACTTCCACAGATCATATCTCCTAAAATATTGCGAACCAATATCTGAAAATTTGCGACAATGTTCCTCATGATTTCGGCTTCTCACTCTAAAAATTTCAGCTTCTGAACCTTCGTAGAAAAACAATTATTACGAAAATACCACGATGAATTGTTTAGGTTAAATTTAGGAGCCTGCAAAATGACCTAACTTGCACAGATCATATCTCTGAAAATATTGCGAACCAAGCTCTAAAATTTTTCGAAGATGTTCCTCAGTATTTTGGCTTCACACTCTAAGCATTTCAGATTCTAAACCTTCATAGAAAAAAATTTATAGCGAAAATTCCATGATGACCTGTTTGGAGTAGCGAAACCCTAGAATCTCAAACCTCTGATACCAAATGTTGTGAAACCAGCTCCAAAAAGAGAAGAAAAGAGATATCAATTCCTTAGAAATAAGCCACTTCGAGGGGGAAACCTCCAATACATTACATGAATGAAAAATTCTTGGATGATTCAAATTACAAAACCTCCTTTCTATATATAGGAGTCCATGGGGCCATAATGTAATCCTAGCCAACCTAACAATAATAATTTAAGGGCACAATAATAACAATATGGGGGTTACAAGAGTACAATAATAACAATAAGGGGGTTACACTAACAAAAATAAGGGACTATACTAGTAATATAGGGACCTAACAATATATGTCCACCAATGAGCAGGTAACTAGCATTCTGACTAAATATCTTCCTAACAAGAAGCTTGTGTATTTGAGAATCAAGCTTGGATTGGTTTACATCTCTGTAATATTCCTAAATTAGCATGCAACTAATAGGAATATTAATTTTGGTCTTAACACCTAGTTAGATGAATAAATGGGTAGGAGGCCCATACATATCTTAAATAGGCATAAATCCCTCTTGATGTGAAAAGGGATCATGATAATAACTGGATCTAGCACCCTCATGTGTGAACAAGGGCTAATGCATGTGGACAAAGTCAAGTTTGACCAAGTCAACAACACTATTATGGAAGGAGTGGATCATCAATAAAGAAAACTCAATATGAATGTGGATTAGTTTAGATAGCTATATAAAATCTGGATTGAAGACCCTTAGGTGTGAAAAGGGGTCGGAGCAGGTTGATGAGGTCATCTTTGACCAAATCAAACAACGTTGTTATGGAGGAGTGGCATTAATGATGGGACAACACAATTTTAGAGGGAGATTGTTTGTGTGATGGTGGAAACTCTAATGAGTGGGACCCAAGGTGAGAAGGCTCACATTTTTTATAAGGAAGATGATGGAAGCCATATGAGCTTAGCTTATGAGTTTTATTTTGATATGTCTATTTAGAATTTTGCTCTCTTCAACTGTTTAGCTAAGATTGCTGGTGTTGTTTAGCACAAGGTATTCCTGTTTAGGAATTCCACCTCTTTCCCTTTGAGTAGCTCTTGGGAGAGTGATGATATATCATTCCACATATTCGGCATTCTGGACAAGCTTCATTCTTCAGCTACAGCGTAGTTTCTGCAGAATATTGTGTTGTGTTGTAGGGTGTTGCAGTGGAGGTTTGAGAAACCCACTTTTTGAGCTAGTTTCTCATAGGAGGAAGGATTCCTTCTCTTGGGAGATCAATTTGGAGGGTTCTTGAGGACATTTCAGATCTTTGGCATGAGGCCAATGTATCCCCATCATTTACAACACAGTTTCAGTTAGGAATTGTGTTATTTTGGAGGGCAGCTTCAGTGAGGGATCTAGTGGCTCTTTTAGAGTGCTTTCCTATGGTTGAATGTAATATTCCAAAATTTTCACATAAGCAAATTGGAATATTAGATTTTACTACTTTCACCTAAGAGATGAATAAATGGGTAAGCGAGCCCATGAACAATAAAAATATTAATAATTTCCACCTTAAGAAGGAAGGGGATCACTTCAGGAGCTGAAATTTACACTTACAAGTGTGAACATGGGCAAAATAGATGAGGACATAGTCAAGTTTGACTAAATCAACATGCATTCTTGAGGAGGAAGATATCACCTAAGAAAACCGGTTCAATCTGAACAAGGATCAGTCTAAGACACATATATAAACTAGATTGAAGATCCCTAGTGTGAAAAGAGGCATTGGAGGTGGATTAGTTGACCAAGTCAACATCGCAGCCACAAGAAGAGGGAAGCAAGCTATGGCAGCGCAGTTTTGAAAGAGGAAGCTTCATGAAGAAGTCACCTCAACATTGTGTGGGGTTTAGGGTGAGGAGGTTTACCAAAGATAAAAAGAAGACATAGAATCAAAGGGAATTCATTCATGTATTCAGCTATTTTGGTCTTGAGACCACTTGCATGCTTTAGCTATTTAGCCAGAGTTGCTGCACTGCTTAGTGCAAGGAATTCCTATGCGGGAATTCCTTCCTATTTTTAGATCAAATTGATTAAGGGATCAAAGGGGAGTGATTTGAGCTTCATTTATGTATGTGGCTTGAGGCCATTCATCTAATTTCAGCCACAACGTAGTCTCCTTTGGTAAACTGCATCTTTTATACAGGAACAACAACAGTAGAGCTGCATCCTTTGATTGTATGCTTATCTTTGAGGAGGAGGTGCTTATTTCCCTCCGGGAGCTCCAATAAGAAGGCCTAAGGCCATTATATGTATTATTCAACATTTATATGTCATATTCAGTCATTTTTAATACATTTTTATAGTGAACTGCGTTATTTTTCTGCAGTGCTGCTTTGTACATGCATTTTGCCGGAAACCTTGTTTCTACTATATAAGTAATTAAACCTCCATTTCTTTGCTGTGTGATTAATATAAGTTGTATATCAGACCTCTTTCTTCATTTTTTTCATAAACCCTCATGGGAATTATGCTGTCACTGTATTCAGAAATTTATGTTTAGTAAAGTCATCAGAAATCGGTGTTTTCTAGCCTAGTCAGGAAAGGAGGAGCTGTTTAATATAGCTAGAAGCATTAGTTTGAGCTAAAATTTGGAGCATAGGTCCCTCATGACTGATCTATCATATCCAGCCATTTCCCCTTCTTATTTTTACGCTCATTTCTAAAAAAAAACTTTTTAGGGCATAAAATCCCCTTTTTCCCCATTTTCCGGGTCATGAAGCAAACATCATGTTGCTGCTGTAGCTAAAAATGATGTCTATGTGTCTATTATATATATTTTAAGATTATTCATCATAAAAGGACCGTTATAAAACTTATTCATTGCAGAGTTCTAGATTTGGAACATTACAGTGGTATCAGAGCTTTCATCTTGGCTCAGTCTGTGGATTTTAGATCCAATCAGAAGATAAGAATAAGAGGAGAAAAAAATGATGGAGAGGATGAACTTACTCTCATCCATTTTCAGATCCAAGAAGAAAGAAGCAGAGAAATGCACTGAAACTCCAAAAGGGTTTGAAGGAGGAGAGAGCTGCAGTGAAACCTCTAGGTTTCAAGAGGCAGAAAGAGATGCATGCACTTCCTGTTCTCATAGAGGAGGTGAAGAGAAAGGATATCATTTAGAGAATGAAATCCTGAGTGGATATTTGGCAGAATACAAGTGCCAACCTAGGGCTTTCAAAAATACCCTTGATTTTCCTCAGTTTATTCAACTGACAGAAGAGAAAAGAGCTTGCAGCAAAGGAGAGATCAGAGGAAATATATTCCTATTGTATAAATTTGATGGGTCAACTACAGAAAGAGCTTGGGCAAGAAATCTTGAGGCATTCTTCATACTTCATCCAATGGAAGAGAGAGAGGTAGCAGAAGTTGCAACGCTGCACCTGGAGGGTGAAGCCAATGCTTGGTGGTGCAATCACTTGAACCAGACAAGAGTGACTTCTATTTTTGAGTTCACTCAAGAGCCGATTAGAACCTTTGATGAAGGGAGATCAGGGGAGAGAATGCCCACACCACCATGGGAGGAGGCAAGTACTAGCATTGCCATGACCTTGAGAGAGAAACCTTTACACCAGCAGTTGGATCAGCCAACATATTTAAGAGAGGACCTCTTGCAGCCATAGAAGATGTCCCAAAGGCTCACAAAGGTATGCATAAGTTTCCATGTCTTAAAATTTCAGAAAATTTCATGGAAAGGGTTGGAGATTTGTTTGCATATGGCCCAGGATCAAATGGTATTGCTGAGATAGAGCAACAGGATTGCACTGCACTGTGCAAGATTGAGAGGTTCATGGGAGATTTGAACCCTCAACCTCATGTATCATTGATGAGTTACACACAACCCTTGAGGTTGAAGTGTGATATTTTGGAGGGAGTCATGAACATTGAGATGGAGTATGAGGCAGCAAATTTACCCTGGAGGGGGGTTACAACGCTATCAAGAGGCAGAATCAAGGAGGCTTTACTTTCAGTCCCTTTGGATCCTTATGGGTCCTAGATAATCATTGATGAGAGAGCCTTTCTTGGAGGTCTCCATGGAGTTGCATTTCAGCCTCTTATGAAATGCAAGGAGAAAGATCTGATATGGGAGGATAGTAGACCTCATTGGAGGAATGACAAGATGGAGAAAGATAGGAGGCATCCACATGAATTTGAGTGGATGTGGATGGGATACAAGAGGTTGGTAAGCCTCTTGCAAGTCTATGACACAGGGCAGCAAGAGGCAATGCTGCGTTGGCTACTCTTGAGAGAGTTTGGTCAACCTATGACATGTCCTTTTCCATGGAGTGAGAAGAGGAAGGAAGATTGGATGGATAATTTCATCAAGGGGCAGCAAGGAGAGTAGATGAATTATGATGATGTGATCATTATGTTTTCACCACATCAGTCATATGATGGAGGTATAATGAGGCAGCAAATTCATTTGTTGCTTTGGAGGATTGGGAGAGAGCAAGGGCAGATTTTCTCTCACACGTGGCATGATGTTGCAAGAGTAAGGGAAGGCAATGGCATAGTGCAAGGAGTAGCACCTCCATCTTGGGAGGATATCTACATACATAGCAGCATTTTGGGAAGAGTCTTTGACACAATCTATGTCAAAGAATTGAGCTTTGAGTTGACAGTGGCCCTACTCCAAAGGCTAGAAGCGCTGTCACTTGGGAGCTTGGATTGTTTGCTGGAGTGTTATCAAGACCACTTCACAAGTAATACACCTTGGAGGCATGTGGAAGATGAGCATGAGGAAGTAATGGGTGAGAGTATCCCTTACTATGTTTTGACCTCCTTGGCTTGGATTCACGAGCACAAGGAGAAAGATCTACATGAAACATTTATGGACTTTACTTCCATGCATTTTTATGCATACCATCCCTCAATGGAGGAGTTGACTTGGGAGGGCATTCAATTGAATGTATATCAAAATATGGAGAGATGCACAGCCTGAAATATGAAGAAAAGGTTGGCACAACCACTTCCCTACTCACTTGTAGTAAGGGAAAATTTGCACTTGAGCCATTTCAGCTCAATGACCGAAGTACATGATGGAGGAGGTAAAATTTTGTTTTGTATTTTACACTTCCTTACCTATATGAGCAGCATATCATACGAGGAAGGGTCTTTCCTTATTTCATATTATATTATTATGTACTTGAGGCCACTTGCAGCATTTATGATGGCCATTCTATTTGTGGATTGTGGGGGAAAGCCACATGGTTTTCGGTGTGCATCATTGGCACCAAATTATGCTTTCATGATTTCATTTTGTAAAATGGATGTGGCAGAAAACAAGTGGCTGAAAAAACACTTGTTGCATTATGTATTGAGGCAGGCAAAGAATGCCCTACGTTGGTTCCATGCTCGAGACTATGTTCTACCTCCTTATTTTCATATGTTTATGGTTCCATATTATGCTGCTAAAACATTTATTGTAGGAAGCACCATTGGAGGAGCGGCACAAGAGTTGAAGAGGCCCAATGAAAATATGATTCTTCACATTACACATGATGCATATTTTAGAAAGAACAGTGGCTAGACCTTGGTTTCCATACTATACATCTTGCCTCCAAATGAGAGGACTCATTTGGGAGGTTTGATTTATTTGAGGAGACACCTCATGGGTGTTGGATTTGATGGGGTGGCTTGGGTCTTCCTTGAATACTATTATATTTCATCCATATATCAGCAGAAGCCCCATATATATCATAGGTGGAGAGAAAAAAAATAGGAAATGTACATTTTGACTCCACACAGTCAGCCATGCAGCCCACCTTCTTTACATGAGCTCAAGGTGGAAGAAATTATTCTTGAGTTGCCATCCTGGAGGGTGACTCATTTTGTTTGGTTGATAGCTTGGGGAGGAGAGATTCAAATGGGGATGATGAATGCCAATCCATATCAGCCCTCATGCTTCAAGAGGACCTACAAACAACCCATTGTTGCTTCCATGGATGTTTCATTGTCACACAGTGTTAGCTATTTGGGATGTTCCCAATAGATGGCTCGCACAATTGGGAGGGGAAACTTGGAGATATATTGATGATACAACACCTTTATCCTTGGAGGATTTCATATTATGAGGTTTCTATAGGGGAGAATAGGGTGCTCTTCAGTCCTATCCTTGCAGTTTCTTGAGGACAAGCAACATTTGGGAGGGGAGGACTGTAATATTCCAAAATTTGCACATAAGCAAATTGGAATATTAGATTTTGCTACTTTCACCTAGGAGAGGAATAAATGTGTAAGGGAGCCCATGAAAAATAAAAATATGAATAATTTCCACCTTAAGAAAAAAGGGGATCACTTTAGGAGCTGAAATTTACACTTACAAGTGTGAACATTGGCAAAATAGATGAGGACATAGTCAAGTTTGACTAAGTCAACATGCATTCTTGAGGAGGAAGATATCACCTAAGAAAACCGGTTCAATGTGAACAAGGATCATCCTAAGACACACATATAAACTAGATTGAAGATCCATAGTGTGAAAAGAGGCATTGGAGGTGGATTAGTTGACCAAGTCAACACCGCAGCCACAAGAGGAGGGAAGCAAGCTAGGGCAGCGCAGTTTTGAAAGAGGAAGCTTCATGAAGAAGTCACCTCAACGTTGTGTGGGGTCCGGGGTAAGGAGGCTCTCCAAAGATAAAAGGAAGGCATAGAATCAAAGGGAATTCATTCATGTATTCAGCTATTTTGGTCTTGAGACCACTTGCATGCTTCAACTGTTTAGCCGGAGTTGCTGCACTGCTTAGTGCAAGGAATTCCTATGCGGGAATTCCATCCTCTCTTTAGATCAGCTTGATTAAGGGATCACAGGGGAGTGATTTGAGCTTCATTTCTATATGTGGCTTGAGGCCATTCATCTAATTTCAGCCCCAACATAGTCTCCTTCAGTAAACTGCGTCTTTTATGCAGGAGCAGCAACAGTAAAGCTGCATCCTTTGATTGTATGCTTATCTTTGAGGAGGAGGTGCTTATTTCCCTTCGGGAGCTCCAATAAGAAGGCCTAAGGAAATTATCTGTATTATTCAGAATTTATATGTCATATTAAGTCATGTTTAATACAGTGTTGCAGTGAATTGCGTTATTTTCTGCAGTGCTACTTTGTACATGCATTTTGCCGGAAACCTTGTTGGGTGCCTTGTTTCTACTGTATAAGTAATTAAACCTCAATTTATTTGATGTGTGATTAATATAAGTTGTATATCAGACCTATTTATTCATTTTTTTCAGAAACCCTCATGGGAATTACGCTCTCACTGTATTCATAAATTTTTGTTTAATAAAGTCATGGGAAATCAGTGTTTTCTAGCCTAGTCAGGAAAGGAGGAGCTGTTTAATATAGCTATAAGCATTATTTTGAGCTTAAATTCGGAGAACAGGTCACTCATGACCTGAGCTATCATATAAAGCCATTTCCCCTGCTTATTTTTATGCTAATTTATGAAAAAAACCTTTTTAGGGCATAAAATCCCCTTTTTCTCCACTTTCCGGGTCATGAAGCAAAGTGCAAGTTTCTGCTGTAGCTAAAAATGATGTCTATGTGTCTATAATATATATTTTAAGCTTATTCATCATAACATGACTGTTATACAACTTATTCATTGCAGAGTTCCAGATTTGGAACATTACATTGAAGGGTTCAACCTTTCATTGGAGGAGACCTTTGAGGGAATCTACATCAGATCTATATTATTTCAACCTTCTACCTTCATGTGCTTCAGTTTTCAATGACTCTTCAGTCCTAGGGCTGTATATCACCATTTGTATTTGGGTGTATTTCCAGAAACCCTTCCCGGGTTCTCTTGTATTTGTATAAAAGAGACTAGATCTCAGTTTTTGAGCACTATTGATTAATATAACAACATATCAATTTGTCTCTATAATTTCTGAGTATTATCCCTCATTAGACTTTGTTGTCAATTTTTGCAGTATTTCTATGTTGCAGTAGTTTTGGGGTTGCATTGTTTTTGGGCTATTCTGGGTGTGGGAGACTTGTTTAACCCATCTAACATGATTTGTTTCTGATCTCCTTTTGGATTTGGTTCTTATAATGAATAAAAAAATGGATCCATAGGCTGTTATGAGTTAATATAGCATATATTTCTGAAAAATGTGTTTTCTGTGCATGTATTGCTGATTTTCCCATTTGGGAATATTACAGTGGTATCAGAGCATAAGGCTTGGCTCAGCCTGTGAGTTTTTAGCCAATATGATATAAGAAGAAGAAGAGAAGGAGAATAGATCTAAAATGATGGAAGGAATGATATTTGTCTTATCACTTTTTATATCTATGAAGAACCTCTCCAAGGAGTTTAAGCAGATGAAAGAAGAAAGATACAATGAGACCTCTAGAGGGTTTCAAGAAGAGGAAGGCCCATGTACTTCCTATTATCAAAAGAAAGAACCAGTGTTACAGAGAAATCCAAAGCAATACACTATGCCCTTTCCATTTTAGGAACAAGACAATAAGCATGGAGATGGAGGGCACTTGGAACATGAGATCCTAAGTGGATACCTAGCAGAATATAATTCTGAACCTAGAGCTTTCAAGGAGGTTCTAACTCTCCCACAGTTCATTCAACTTGAGGAAACTAGGAGACCTTGCAGCAATAGGAGAATAAAGGGCAATAGATTTCTATTGTATACTTTTGATGGATCATCCACATGTACAACAAGGGCTTGGGTAATGAAGCTAGATGCATTATTCATACTACATCTAGTGGTAGAGAGAGAGGCTGTTGAGATTGCAACGATGCACCTTGAGGGTGAAGCAAAAATTTGGTGGTTTAGCTATTTGAGTCATGCAAGAGTGACTGCCTTTGCATACTTTACTCAAAGGTTGATCAAAAAATTTGACAAGAAGAAATCAAAGGAAGAGAAGCCTTCACCACCACTTGAGGAGACTTGTATCGACACTGATACAACTATGGAGGAGAAGCCATCTTCATCAGTAGTTGGGGAAGCCACCACATTGGAGGAAGGAACCCTTGCAACAATACAAGATGTTTCTAAGATTTACAAAGGTATGCATAAATTTCCACTTTCTATTATTTCAGCACATCTTATGGAGGGTTGTGGAAAAATGCCATTGCATGATCAAGGGTCAAAACATATTTCTGATTTGGAGCAACAGACTTTCACTACGTTGAGAAGCCTTGAGTTGTTGAAGAAGGGGATAAAAAATCATCCTAGTGTGTCATTTTTGAGCTGCACACAACACTTGGGGTTGGGGTGTGGATTTTTGGAGGATAGGATGACTTTTGTCCTAAACAATCCAATGCAGAACTACATATTCAACATTAAGCGTGAGCATGAGACAACTCATGCACCATTATGGAGATCAACAATGCTGTCATTGAGCAACAATGATGAATTGGGGGTCCAAATATTACTAGAGCCTTCTGATGACCATTACACTTGTGTGACATTGGATGAGAAGATGATTGATGGGAGTTCTCTTATCTTTCAACATTGTGATGGATCTTTCTTGAAGAGCACTATACATCTCTATGGGGAAACTTTTCTTTCAACATACTTGGATCCCTATGGATTCAATTTGGTCATTGGTGAGGGGTATTCATTGGGAGATCACCAAGAGATTGCATTTCAACATCCCATGAAATGCAAAAGTAGAAATCTGATTTGGGAGGGTGGTATTCCCCATTGGAGGAGTACCAAGATGGAGCATGATCGGAGACACCCACATTTGGATGAATGGGTGTGGATGGTGAGAAAGAGGTTGGTGAGCCACTTGCATATCTATGACACAGGGCAACAGGATGCATGGCTATGTTGGCTACTCTTGAAAGAGTTTGGCCATCATGTGACATATCCTTCTTCAAAGGGTATGTTGGTGGAAGAAACTTGGCAGGACACTTGCATCATATGGCAGCAAGGAGTTTGGGTGCATTGTGTTGATATGCCATTCTTCATGTCAATCATCATATATTCACCTCAAGATTTCTATGATGGAGGTGTTAGGGGGAAACAAGAGTTATTGTTGCTTTGGCTACTCTTAGGAGAGTATGGGCATATTTTTTCCCATTCTTGGCATGATATTTCAGGAGAAAGGGATGGCACAATCAAAGTGCAAAGAGGCTACCCTTCAACATTGGAGGATAAGGAGGTACTTCCACATAGGAAGGAGATCTCCACACATAGCAGGATGATGGTGGATGAATTTGGCATATGGCATGTCAAAGAAAGGAGTCGTGGAGTGAAAAGAGCCTTATCACTAAGGACAACATCTCTGTCACTTGGGAGTATGCATTTAATGACGGAGTATTCAAAGAGGAGTATGCATTCCTTCATTTTTAAGATCTTTATGAGGAGATTCTCTTGGGAGGGTTCATATATGGACCTCACTTTTAGCCTACTCACTATGCATGGTAAGAAATGTATTTTTGTACTTATTGATCATTTCATGAAGTATTTGCTTCTTCTCACCATCTATGTACAGTGCATTGCTCCATAAGAGGGAAATATTATTTTGGGTTTCATGGTCATTCTAGGGCCAACATTTATGATGGAGATAACACATCTCTGCATGACCTTGGGAAAGTATGGTGCTATTCTTATTATGCTCAACTGATATATAATGCCATTTACTACCTCATAGTAGATGAAAAAACATGCACAACTAGTAACTTGTTGGAGGAAAACTTGCCACATGATGTTCTAAGACAACTGCTGGAAAGATTGCGCTGTATCCACCTGAGAAACCATTGGTATCATCCAAACTTGCACATAACCTTCAATTTTTTTCTGATTTGGATACCATATGGTAATGATGTGCCATTCATGTTGTATGGGATGTTTTGGGCCAGCATGATTCATGAATCTCGAGAGAGGATCTTTGAAGATCCAGTATTCTTCTTGCCTCTTGATGACAACATTATTGCAGCCCAAAATTAGCAGCTACTCTACACTTATCATAAGTGCAGAGAGAGATAGTGTGGGGTAGCCCACCTACATTGTAGGAGCCAGGGTGGAGGAGAATTTTTAGGAGTTACCATTTTGGAGGGTGGCTCATTTTGTATGAATGATAGCTTGGGGATGGGAGATTCACATGGGGATGATAGTTCCCAACATATATCAGATCTAATGCCTCAATAAGGCCTCTAGAAAACACATTGTTTCCTCCATGGGAGTTTTAATTCTACATGATGATAGCTATTTGGAATGGTCACCAAAAGCTAAATTGCATACTTGGGAGGGGCAACTTGGAGATGTATTGATGAGACAAAATCTTGTTCCTTGGAGGAATTTATCATATGAGGATGCTACAGAAGGAGGAGATGAGGCTCTTCAATTCTATCCTTGTAGTTTCTTGAGGGCAAGCAACATTTGGGAGGGGAGGACTGTAATATTCCTAAATTAGCATGCAGCTAATATGAATATTAATTTTTCTCTTAGCACCTAGTTAGATGAATAAATTGGTATGAGGCCCATACATATCTTAAATAGGCAAAAAATCCCTCTTGATGTGAAAATGGATCATGATAATAACTAGATCTAGCACCCTCATGTGTGAACAAGGGCTAATGCATGTGGACAAAGTCAAGTTTGACCAAGTCAACAACACTAATATGGGAGGAGTGGATCATCAATAAAGACAGCTCAATATGAATGTGGATTAGTTTAGATAGCTATATAAAAGTTGGATTGAAGATCCTTATGTGTGAAAAGGGGCTAGATCAGGTTGAAGAGGTCAACTTTGACCAAATCAAACAACACTGTTATAGAGGAGTGGCATTAATGACGGGACAACGCAGTTTTGGAGGAAGATTGTTTGTGTGATGGTGGAAACCCTAATGAGTGGGACCCAAGGTGAGAAGGCTCACATTGTTTATAAAGAAGAGGATGGAAGCCATATGATATTATCTTATGAATTTTATTTTGATATGTCTATTTAGACTTTTTCTCTCTTCAGATGTTTAGCTAAGATTGTTGGTGCTATTTAGCACAAGGTATTCTTGTTTAGGAATTCCACCTCTTTCCCTTTGAGTAGCTCTTGGGAGAGTCCTGATATATCATTCCACATATCTGGAATTCTGGCCAAGCTTCAGTCTTAAGATACAATGCATTTTTTGCAGAATATTGTGTTGTGTTGCAGGGTGTTGTAGTGGAGGGTTGAGAAACCCACTTTTTGAGCTAGTTTCTCATAGGAGGAAGGATTCCTTCACTTGGGAGATTACTTTGGAGGGTTCTTGAGAAAATTTAAGATCTTTGGCATCAGGAAAACTCATCCCCATCATTTACAGTGCAATTTCAGCTATGAATTGTGTTATTTTGGAGAGCATCTTCAGTGAGGGATTTAGTGGTTCTTTTAGAGTGTTTTCCTGTGGTTGAAGGGTTCAGCCTTCCATTGGAGGAGACCTTTGAGGATATATACATCAAATATACATTATTTCAGCCTTATACATTCATGTGCTTTAGTTTTTAGTGACTATTCATTCCTAGGGCTGTAGATCACCATTTTTATTTGGGTGTATTTCCAGAAACCCTTCCCAGGTTCTCTTGGATTTGTATAAAAGAGACTAGATCTCAATTTTTGAGAATTATTGATTAATATAACAGAAGATCCATTTGTCTCTATAATTTCTGAGTATAAACCCTCATTAGACTGTTCTTTCACTTGTTGCAGTATTTCCGTGTTGCAGTAGTTTTGGGGTTGCATTGTTTTTGGGATATTCTAGGTGTGGGAGACTTGTTTAACGCATCTATCATGATTTTTTTTTGATCTCATTTTGGATTTGGTTCCTATAATTAATAAACCAATGGATCCATATGCTATTATGAGTTATTATAGCATATATTTCTGAAAAATTCATTTTCTGTGCATGTATTTATGATTTTCCCATTTGGGAATATTACAATCTCCTCCCTAGTTGAGATGGAGATATACACATCATTATTGTCTTCACTTTGTGAAGAAAGAATGGAGGATTGGGTAAGCACTTGGTTTTCGATACTATTTGAACATGTGGTAGGGAATCCAATAGGTAAGATTAGTTGAAGAGGAAATTAATTGAGGATGTGTTAATCCAAGACATGGATGGTCATTGAAGGACATACCTTGTCAACATTTGGATGGGGTATGTGCCTTAAGAGACAATGATGATGGTGTCTATAAGTCATTGTCTAGCCAACATTATTCTCTATTCTTGTGGAGAGATAGAGGTTTTAGTCAAGGCCTTGCTATGTGACAATATTGGTTGGTATGATAAGGTGCACTGGTATAAGATGATAAGATAGCTTACCAATCCAACTCTTCTTATGAGATCTCTTCAGTATGACAATGTCCAGGTACCATTATGAATACCTCCCTAGTTAAGAGGGAGTGTTGAAATATGTAATTAGTTTCGATATTCATATGTACTCTTCATTATTGTATATAGTAAAATGAAAAATAAATTATTATTATTATTATTATTTTGTAGCATGGGTTTCATGCTCAAGGTCATTTAATTTTAGGTAAAAGCACCCATTCAATGCTTCTAGTTTTTTTCATTAAGTCAAGAAGTCAAAGAGTCATTTTCATATGTAAAAGACCCCATTTGGCATCTTGTAACATTTCAAAAGAATTATTTTTGAGTCATAGTGTCAAAAATACCCCTCGAAGACCAAGTTGGCGTGGCAAAGAATAAGTCGGCCCGACAGAGAATAGGTTGACCTAATTAGGGCATGTCTTCCTCATTGGAAGCATATATATAAGAAATAATTTCAACTCCTATGTACTCACTCACTCATTCATTCATTCATTCATAATTAAAGTGAAGGAAAAGAATAAGAAGGAAAAAAAAGGAAGAAGGAAGTTGAAGTTTTTAGGTTTTTTCACTCTCTCTCACTCACACGTGTGAATGCAAGCTACGGTTTCTGCAGCATCAAGACTGCAGTCCTCAAGTAGAAAAGAAAAGGTCAAATTTGGAATAATATTAGTCAAATTAATTTCTTATAAGGCATAAAAGAAGTAGCTGTCCAACTGAAGGAAGGGGGAAGCCCTAGAAGCTCTTATTCTAACACACGTGCGAAACTAGAGCTCGTTGCAGAGGGAAAAAATTTCAGACCTATAGTGGGGCTCAAATTGTAACAACCCTGGTAAAAGTACTTGTAAAATTATATATAAGACCACGGTGATGGGACACGTATTCCAAGCTGAATGGTGGGAAAAACATCCTAGTGGGTGTTCAATTAGGTTATTATGGCTAAGGAAATTGGAAAAGGCAAAGTCAAGGGATTTGGAAAGGCATGAAGCATTAATTAGTATTTATGACAATAATGGAAACTAGGAGAAAAGGAAGGTGAAAGGTCACAGGTTGCATGTGAGGAGGAAATTGAAGGAAAATAATGGAAAATTAAGAAATTAGAGGCCTCATTAATAAAAATGCTTCTGAGGATCATTGGGGAGGGCTTGGTTAGTTCAGTTTTGGATTCTCATTATTCTCTCTCTCTCTCTCTCTCATACTTTTAAGAACTTAGTGTATTCTTGGAGCACTCTTGTAGAGTGTGGAATACTTGGAGATTTGGATCAAGAAAGTAAAGGAAAAGAAGGAAAGTGAAAGATGACATCGAGATCAACATCTACAACAGGTTCTAAGTGAAAGTACCGAGTTACATGTATGTTTTACTCACTAGTTTTAGCATGTGTGGGTATGCATGTGGATTTTCCTAGCCTTGCCATTTCCTAGATAGCCATGGTATTGTGGGTTTATTTCTATTTCTTGTTTTCTGGTTGATTCTCATGATTCCTTTAGCTGTGGATTGAGTTATTAGTTCCTGGAAACCTTGTTTGGACATATTCTTTGGCCGCCTGATGAAAAAATATGGTTGAGTTACTAGTCCTAGAAGTGGAAAAACAATCTGGAAGCCCTAGGTGGGCTGAGTTACTAGTCTTGGAAGCCCTAGTTGGACAAAATATTTGGAAGCCTTGCAACAATTGGGGTTGAGTTAGTAGTCTTGGAAGCCTTGTAATGGTTGGGGTTGATTTACTAGTCCTGGAAGCCCTGGATGGAACAAAGAATCTGGAGCCCTGGAAAACTTGGATGGAGACCAATCCGTGATGGTTAGTGATGTCTGATCATGAGGTGGAATCACTGGTTTTGGGTTGAGACAGTTTGGTATCTAGAGCCCTATTTTGGTGTTTATTGATGTGTTTGATAAAGTCCCACATTAATTCTCGGAATATGGAATGGGGGTGACTGATTGAAGTGAGATTTGGCTCAGCCATTTTTATGGTCGAGTGGAACGTGGAAGTCCCATTTTGGGTTGGTTTTTACATTAATTAATGAAAGGTTCATTGCCTTGGTATTTGATGTGTATATGCACTGGTCTATATATGGATTCTATTGCTGATGTATCCATGGTACTTCTGTTGGTATTATGCTGGTTATAAGCATGTATTGTGATAGTGATGAGGTATGGTTATCTCCATATTTTTACTTGTAAATGAATGCACAATGTATCTATGGTTAAATTGATTAAATGATAGCTTATAATGTAGGGGAGAAATTCTTCTTAGCCATTCTCAGATAAGAAATAGATCGCTTTGTTTAAATCTGCTGTTTATACCTGTAGATGCTATGTTTATGACATGTTTGACGAAATTCCAGTCATGGCTGGGTGGGGCCAGATGAGTTCCTGATCACGTGATTGCTTCCATATGTTTTTTCAATGTTATTTACCTTCTCCTAAAGTTACAGGAAGTTCTAGGCAGTGACCTGGGCTCAAGACTGAAAATGTGGCACAAATACCGAAGCTACAAGAAAAAAAAATTTTGTTTGGGCTTGAGCTGCTACCTTAACAAGGCTAGCCCACGACTCTAGGGTCTAGAGCCACTCCCTTGCCCTTACAAGCTCGTGGATCAACCTCAAAGGGGCTAGAAATAAAAATCCTCTCAGGGAACATGGCCTTGGGAGGATGGATTACCTCTTGTGGATGTCAATGTTGCAGTGTAAGTTTTGTTTTTGGTGTTTCAATTAGTTCCAATTCCTTAAGGTCATCTAGGATGTTGAATCTCATATTAGTAGCCTCTTGTCATATGTTTACCCCGGTTGTCTGGTTACTTGGGTAGATGTGGGAAGAGGGTGTTAAAGAGTGGTATTAGAGCATGGTTGTGATCTTCTTGGGCTCTGTGTGTTTGTCATGCATACATGTAAATTTCATATATGTTCCTCATACTTATGTTATATGTGGTTGTTTTGTATGCATGATAGTGGTGATTGGTTTATTTTCTCTTTGTGTGAAATTGGATACCACAGAGTGGTATCAGAGCATGGTTCAACCGTTGGATTGGATGGGCAGTGTGTTGGTCATGCTTTTATGTCGATTTATTATGTGTTTTCATATCCATGTTGTATGTCATTGATGCATCCATGTTGTGTTGACCATGGTGGAAGTGGTGTCACCATGGAAGTGATTATGGTGTTGTTGTCAATATACTGTCATGGATGTATGACTGATTGTGCGTTGTTCTCGCTTATGTATTGTCTGTGCATGCTTTCTTACATGTTTCTACATATTGTAAATGCATGGCTTACTTATGCTAGGGTTACATATTGGTCATGCTTGCATGTTTTCCATGTATGATTTCTTGTGTGAGGTCATATGTTGAACATGCATTGGTCGTTCATGATTGGTTATACATGTCAGGTGGGTGCATATGGTCAATTTTTCATTGGTTTGGTTGAGGTTTTTGTGCATAAGGTCATTGTATGAAATTATGCCATCATGATGGTTTCTTCTGTTATGATGCTAACGTGTTGGATGAGATAGAGCAGGAGATGTAGATCATCAAAGTGAAGTTGCAACATTGGACCTCAAGGCAAGCACAGATCTTCATACAAGTTGTATGATTGGCATGTAGGTATTCGATTCATGGTTGTTGTAAGAATTAGGGTTACTTTATGCTTTTCATTCTATTATTACTATGTTTATGTGTATTACTATCATTCTATTGATGTTATGGTTACATACATGATAGATGCTAGTTAATTAGTGTGATCATATGTACATGTGTCAGTTAGTTAAGCATAGTATTAACTTGATGGTTATGTTATATGTCATTAATGAATATTGTTGGAATAGGGTCTCCTACAAAGCTGCGAAATTGGTCCATTTTGTATATTTCTGATTATATTTAGTATAGCGCAGGGGTTTTGGGATGGGTCAAAGCCCCTAAAGCATTGTAAATGGGTCAAGGGTAGACCAAGAGTCCACAAACCATGGTTTTTGGACCATTGGATGCATAGGATAAAATAGTATAAGTAGTTGAACCTTTTTGAGCTGTAGATGAGGCTAAGAATGATAAGGTATTGCCGCTAAGTGGAAATCGATAGATCTAGTCAGGGTTTTTAGGTAAGGACTCCTGCTATTGTGTGAGAGGAGGGCCTCTGTCCTGTTGTGCGCGGACCCTGCTGTTGTGTGCGCAGGTTGGATTTTTGGGGTTTTGTAAGTAGATCTAGAAGATTAATGAATGGGGAAGTATTGTTGCATGTCTGAATCCATTGGAATTACTGGGATACGAATCTGTGATGTCTTGATTTCTTAGTATATGCTACTATGTTATTGGTTTAAGTTGAAAACGTACTTGTGTACTTATTTATGATGCACTATGGGTTTGTTCTACTTCCTTCATATAAGAATATCTTAAATAGCTGTGTATTGTTATATGAATTCTTGGTCTATTGATTTCTGTGAGTAATATTGCTGTTACGCACATGGATGCAAAGGGAATCTAGGCTCTGTGATACCGGATCGGGTCACAATCAGGGTGAACGTAACTCTGCTTGAATTACCTACCCTCTCCCAGGGTGCAAAAACCTAGTTCTAGCACCCACCCATACTACTTCGGGTGAGACTTTGGCCTGCACAAGAAGGTCACTGCCGAAAGGGCCAGTAGTATAGGGGTTTGTTGGCAAACCTTGAGCATCCGAACCTAGGTCAGGACCCCTCAAGCCAAAAAATGGTTCCATTTCTGGGACATGCAGCATTTTGAGAGAGGGATCGAGTAATGCCAAGGCCGTACTGGAAGCCGAAGAGAAAGGAAATTTATGAATGGTTTGAGCATCAAGTTCATGAATTTTCCATAAAAGAAAACCACAGTAAGAGGTTGACCACCGAAGAGTGGAAGAATAAGTACATTTTAATAGAGATCTACGAGATCTTCTTTGTAACGATTGCGATCGAGCTCCAGGAGTGGCTCGCAAGACTGGTAGAGTTCTAGAAGTGTTGGAAGGATGAGTGGATCACAGAGTGGACCCCCGAACTAATCCAACAGCTAGAAAGGACTGATAATACCATCACTTGAACAGTGGACCATTGGGTGGATAGTGTGTTAGGGGGATTTGTGAGAGAATTTTCCATTGATCAGTTCGTCTCCTACTCTGAAGCAGAGCGAAGATTATTCACGGGGTTCTGAGGTAAGTTTCTGAGGACGTTGCCATTGCTGATCAAGATATTATTATGCGAAAAGCATATTTTGTGTAGCCATACTGAGTGAATGACCTCTGATCTAGATTGGAGCACAACACAGAGTGGCAAGTACTATAGGACCAACCTAGAGGGATATCGATTGGTCTATAGTCCAGTAAGGGAAGTAGCTTCACAGAGTCCTCCAGCCACACCGCTTTCAAATCAGCCTAGAGGTAAGAATTCACCGACCCTTCCACTACCAGAAGACGACATGGTTGCGCACATGAAATTTCTGACCTTTAAGGGTGTGGGGGATGAAGACATGGATCAGTTCTGGTTTTTCGCAGGAGAGATATGGACTGTGTAGAATGTGGTTAGTGATGTGGTGAAAAGGGCACAACTGTCCCTTGCTTTCAAAGGAAGAGCTTTGGACTGGTACATGGGATACATCGGTCAAAACACAAATGCAACCATTGAAGAGATTAAGAACGCCCTGAAACAAAAATTCAAAAAACCTAAGTCCTACTCCCAAATCGTGGTGGATCTAAAGGATTTCAAGCAAGGACCTTTTGAATCTGTTTGGGAGGTCGATCAGTGACTAAAGAAGGTGATCAGAGAAGGGAGAATCCAATATGATGACAGACAACACACGGAATGGTTTATTGCTATGTTGCTGCTTCACCTGCGTGTACCTATGGGGAACCAAAATTTCGAATCGCAGAAGAAGGCCTTGGAAGGTGCCATGAAGTTAGAAGCTGCACCTAGGGATGAGACTCAGCTGGGTGTCTAACAGATCTAGGGACAGCTGGAAGTGATGCATGTAGAGATCCAGAACCCGCGAAAGGAACGAGGGGCAGAGGCTAGCCCTGAAAGATGGTGCATACAATGCTGGGTGAATGGCCATAGCAATGATATATGTACTCTATTAGCATATTATGTGCAGGCTAGGGGACCTAGCCCATTGCGCCCTAGGGAAGCTGTGGGACCTAGTGGGCCAATGCTCTGGTGTGATGATTGTTGCATCACAAGGATGCACGATACTAATCAGTGTCCCTGACTTACTGCATACGTTCCATAGGTAAAGAAACAATGGTGTAGGTTTTGTAGATCGGTGGGACATGACGAACAGAAATGCTGGACATATGATTTAATGATTGATCGAGGAAAATTATACAAAGTACAATCAGACCCTGCGTCACAAAGGACCATTGTAGGTATAGGCGGCTCCCCATCAAGGGGCAGGGGAGGAGGACACGGTGGAAGTGCGGGATGGGGACGAGGTCAGCTAATCTGCTATAACTGTGGAGAAGCAGGACACTTTGCAAGGGACTGCTTGAACCCCAGTAGGCAATCCTGCCGATATTTCAGACAGCTAGACCATGCAATTGAAGATTTCGTGATCTTGATAGCGAAAAATGCAGGAAAAGCAACCGACACCTACGTAGAATGTTCAGAGAGTTAAGGCTGAGCTGCGAAACAAAGATCCGAGTGTGAATATGGTGACACGCAGTGGGATGGCCACCAGGGAGCCTTAGGAGGAGGCTGCAATGGAACCTCTAATCTGTCAAGCCACTATCAAACAAGAAGGCCTGGACCTAAAAAGGGGGAAAGAAAAATTTATCACAGCTCGCAAGGAATTTGTTGAGACAAAGGCAACTACTTCTCGGTCACCTGCGAACCTCAAGGAAGATGAGGAGGTTGAGCCCTTTTTGCAGGCATGTATGAAACTATTGTGCAAACCAAAGGTTGTGGATAACCTTTAGGAATTAATAGATAGCTGTGCAACACAACCCAATCTAACCCTAGAAGTCAAGGATGTGCACAAGCTATATAGGTATAAAAAACGCACCAGAAGAGAAATGCGGTTTTTTGCGCAGATCAGTGACTACGAAATGAGCTAGGTTATTTTGGACCTAAGGTAGGATGCAAATGTGATACCTAAGTAGACTTGGAAATGAATGGGAGAGCCTAAGTTGGAATGGTCCACTATTTAGCTACGCATGGAAAATCAACAGAAAATCATCCTCCTAGGAAGGTTGTCTAAAATTACAGTGGATATCGTAGGAGTAAAGGCTCGAGCTGATTTTGAATTAATATAAATTGTAGATGATGCGGACCCCTACTTGTGCTCTTGGGATTGGATTGGGCCATAGATATGGGCAGTATCATCAACCTCAAAAAGAGAAGCATGGTGTTTGAGAGTAATGGTACAAGCCTGATAGTATAATTAGATCTTGCGGAAGGTGAACGATATACAGAGCTGGTGCACGTTGAAGAGGAGATGGACCACATTTATAAGTTGATTGCGCTAAACAAGGATTGGATCAACCCCCCAACGAAAGGAGTACTCTGCTGGGAAAATGATAGTGAATACTTATCTGACTCTAACGGGGAGATGAAGAATTGGAAAAATCAGTTGCATGATGCCTCAGTGCTGCGATGTCTTTGAGTCACAAGGGACTTCCGCTGCATTACCTCGGAGGTAAGAGACCTACCCTACTTTGACGGTTCTATTAGCATTAAGGAATTTTTGTGAGTATTCAAAGCAGAGGTTCCCAAGGGACGAAGGCTATGGGCCCTTAAGCTAGCCCTACATGGAATACCTGCACACTGGTGGGAAACACATGAGGAGGCATTCCAGCATTTGGAGGCATGTTGAGATATGATGATCCTGCAATTTGAAGCCCTGACCGACCTACGGGTCAAGAAATTTCTTGGATCGGAAGATCCACGCGAATATCTGTCGGTATTGTTATCTCCTCGTAATTTCAGTAGATTGGTGAGACTGAAGCTGTGGGGAGAACACTTGAACCACTTTGGGATTCTAGGATCTATCCCTCCTGAATCCAGAGAGGGATCTCTCTATAAGTGCAAATATTGATTTATCTTTAAGGTTTGTATGTATGATATTAGGCTAGTTATTAAGAACAAGGGTTTTTGTTTGGTTTTGGATGGTTGAGCATGATTTTTAGTTGAGTGGAAAGTCCTAAAATGAAAGAGTTTAAAAGGGGTGAAGGTATAAGAAAATAGAACAATATTTGGCTGATAGGATAGATATGATGCTGGTTTTTAGTCCATTGGGCTATGGAGTCATAAAAGGGTTTAATTGTGCAACAATTTCAAGAGTGGTCCAAGGGGCAAGTCATCTATATCACAAGATATCTTAGATAAAATGATGGAATGGAACAATAAAAGTGTTGAAAGGGTGGAAAAAGACAATAATTTCAACTAGGATTTATCAGTCTTTCCAAACAAGAAAAGCCTTTTAAGTAACTGTTTAAAACCAACCAAAGGACAGGGCTAACCATAGACTTCTTTGGACAAGCTTGTATTAAAGCTAACTTATCAGACGAAAAATCCAGTAATCCACATAATTATTTTCATAAGAGATGAAAACAGATAAGAAAAACGAAGTGCAGCCTAAGATCAGATAAGATACTTTTAAATCTAAACTTCTTTCAGCATACTCTTAGGGAAACTTTCAGAACTACCTTTGGAGAAAGAAACTAGAAGACAGGGCGAACCATAAACTCTTCTAGTCTAACTTTACTGAGTATATAATGAAAATATCATTCAAGAACTTCTTTTCAAGCTTCGCACTTCAAGACAGGGAAAAACCAACATTCCTTGATAATGTTTACACTTAACTTAAGTCATTCTTAAACACACAATTTGGAGGAAAACATTGAGATAAAGCTTATCAGTCAGAGAAGGGTACTATAAATAGTAAATCCTAACTCTATGCTTGCTATTTTTTATCAGAGAATAAATGGAAAAAATGGCATACATGAAAGGAAAACAATAACACAGAAAGAAGCACTTCACCAGTGATAGACTAGGATCCCAAGAATCAGCTTGTATATTGATGTCAATCCAGTTACATTCTTCAAGTCCAATGTTTCAGTTTAGCAATCATCTTTTCTTCTCAGCTTAACTTATTTGATTACAAACAGAGCTTCAAGAATCTCTGGACACTATTTACATGTAGCAAAATTTCGAGCACAAGTATATATCAAAGTTCTGCAACCAACCCTTAACAATGTGCTCCTCAAGAATATTTTATAGGAAAATGAGGAGGTGGATGAGAGAAAATATCTATAGGTTTAATTAATACAGTTTAATGCTTCTCGGCCTTTGAGGGGCTCAATGGAGAATATTTCTGATATTTCCTCTGTATTAATTGGTTTACATTAACTATTCAGCTTGCTGGGAAGATTTTGTTGACTTTAAGGCTCTTTGTTATCTTTGTAATAACTCTGCTGATAGTTTACAATAAGTTTCTCTGGTTGAATCTAACTTAGGCTGTCTTTGATTGATTTTAGGCTACAGGTGGCTTCTGGTAGCTAAGAGGATTCAATTAGCCTCTGATGTGGCAGTGGAGGCTTTCTCGGACTGATAGATCTGATTATGCTTCTTTAATCACTGTTAATTTGCTTTAATTCTATGTTTTAGGCTTAATTATGCCTAATTTCTGTCTTCTGTTCTTCAAAATATCTTTAATTGAGTGGATTAGGTTTTAATATAGTCGATTTAGGCCATAATCCCTCAAAACTGTGTAAACAATCTTCAATTCTTCATCTCTGTTGTGACTGGATCCTTTAACACTGATACTCTCTGTTTGATTAAACTTTGCCGTGTCTTGTTGATGTGCAGGCGTTACAGAAGTTTTGTAATGGCATTAGTGCTCATGAGGCACTGATAAACCTTGATGGGAAACCCTGCAGAACGATATCTTTCATGAATAAAGGTGTGGGGGATCATCATCCCCGACCTTATATTATCTTTTAAAACAATTGAAAAACCATTAAAACCTGCACAACAAAGAAAAATTAGAAAAAATCTTGCGGGGAAGGGTTTAGACTTCTTCAAAAGTTTAGGTTTAGAGCGCAGCTGTTGGATGAAAGCATTCAAAGGTGAGGATTTCCTACAGAGGTTAGATGGGAGGTGGTTGAATAAACGGCGGGGAGATTAAGACGAGGCCGTCGATCTGCAAAGATCAATGATTGAGATCGATCGGGGAAATATAATGTAGAGGGGGCCATATTATAGCGGGAAAGGAAAATATACAAAGAAAATAGGTGAAAAACCTTTGGCGGAAGAAAAAAGGGTAAAAATTGAAATTGGGGTTTCAGAAAGATTCTGGGCCGTCAGATGAGATTGGCCACAGAGATCAACGACGGAGAATGATTCTGAAATCCCTTGGAGGATGGGCGGAGGGTGATGAAAAAACGACGAGACTGATCGTGAGCCATTAGATCTCAAAGATCAACGACGGAGATCTATTTCGGGAAAATGTAATGGGAATGGGAAGGGTGGTTTCGACTGAAGAAACCACTAGTTTCGCGAGACAGAAAGGGAGAAAGGCGGTTTTACCTTTTTGAACGTGATATGCGTTGCTGGCCAACACGTGGCATTTAAAAACCACCCTCATCATGTAATTTTGAAACGTTATCTTTCAGGCTTAGAATAATGTGATATGGAGTCTTCGCCATAAGATTAGAGGAGGGTAGATCCAACGGTGGATGTGAGAGTGCGATAAAACAAGTTTCTCAGGCGGTAAGATGTGAGACAAGGTCAAGATGGTTTTAACTTGGACCGTCAGTTCAGGGAATGGACGGTGTAGATTTGATTTGGGGAAAGGTAGGACCCAAAGGAGTTGGGCCTATCGAGTTAAATATGGACCATTGGATCTTCAATATGGATGGCCCAGATCCAATCTTGGGGTCAATGGAATAAAATATAAGGTGAGGGGTCGGGCGGAGAATGGGTCAATGCAGGCCGTTGACCTGCAGAGATCAACAGCAGAGATTTGCCGAAAACTTTATACAGCGGGATTTGAGAAATAACAAAGGGAAGGGAGGATTGATCTGGACCGTCAGATCTTAGTGTATGGATGGCCCAGAAGTAATCGGAATATCGCGATCGATGAGGGCAAGGGGCAAAAAGCGCCGATGCAATTGAATAATGACCGTTGATCTTTGGAGAGATCGATGGTTAGGAATGAATCGGAGGTCAAAAGGCGGAGGGATGGGCTTATGAACAGAGCGATGTGAGCCATCGGATCTGGGCTTGGCGGGGAAGATCGACAGTTGGGAAGCCATGACAAGGTGCCAATCGAAGGGGGGGAAAAATCTGTTAAAAATGCATCCGATGGAAACACTCCGATGTGAGATCCCGAAGACTGTTTGATCATTTTTAGATCAACCACTGATAATTTATCAAGGAATGAACTGTGAGGTTTTATGTTAACATAGGAGAAATGGGTTTTTTATGAAATACAAAGGAAAGTTTGTATCGGGGAGGGGTTTTATTTAATGTTTAGCGCCCGATTGCGGGCTCCGGGTTATGTGAAGAGACGAAGGGATCGGGGGATATAAAGAAGAGGGGCCAATTGCAATAGAGAATTTCTAAAAGAGAGAGGCAACATAACACAAGGAATGCTCGATTGCGATTGCGTGATTGGGCCTTAACGCTTGGTATTAACAATGGTTTTATGCAGAATTAAAGGGGCTGGGGCTAGGGCCAAAAGGGCTTAAGGCCTTAGCACAAAAAGGCTCATTTTTTATGATTTTTCAAGTATTTCAAAGGATTTTGACAGCTTCCGATAAGGTAAAAAAGGAGTTTTAAACCTTATCAAAGGGGTTTTTATGGAGGGAAGAAGGGAAATGAGGAAAAATTGAGGAATTTTATGAGGAAAAAAGGAATAAAATGGAGGTTAATAATGAGTGAAAAGGGGGATAAAATGAGGGGAAAAAAGGAGTTTTTGCAGCAGTATTTTCTTCAGGAAAACAATAGATTTTCAGAATCGAGAGGGAAACAACAATGAAGATTAACTCAAGGATAAGTCATCTTCATAAGACTTCAAGAACTAACAATTTGGCAATAAAATTTCTTCTTGAAGGCTTCAAAAAATGATTTAGCCACCATTTGATATGACAAATTTTATAGGTGGCTAATAGGTATGGGAAAAAAAGTGGTGTGACAAGACGACTAAGGAATGGGTTCACCTATTGATTCATGACCTAGGGACGATTCCATCTGCATGGTACTTAGAGGCGGAGCTCCATTGGTGCACTTGCCACTGGGGGACGTTAAAAGAAGAGTTCCTGGGAACATTTGGGTTATTAGGCTGGACAATGGCGCTTGACGTAGCCCTGCGAAACATTGACACTAGGGAGTGGGGCTAATCACACCTGTTCCTCGCACCAGAATTACCCACATGGGAAACACAGGTACCAAGCATGATCAACTACCGTAGCCTAGGCCCAACAGTAGTAAGGATGATCCGCGTGCTACTTTTAACTTGGAATTGGAAGGGGTGCGCACAACTACTGAGCCACTCAGGCTGCGAGAGGGATGCAATAGGATGTATCTTACGATGAATATGAACACAAAAGGTAGAGTTATCATATCTATGGAAACTCTTACAACAAGGAAACAATTGCAGTCACTCCTCGACCATGTGGGGTATTACAGAAAGTTTGTTTGGGAATGCGTAATACTTACAACACCTCTGAAAGACTCATTCCCGCAAGTGATCTGGTGCAGTTGGGAGAACACCTGTGGGGAAAACATGTCTTTGGTTGTAGAGTACATTAGGAACAAGCTTGTGTTGGGAGGGGATGCGCAAGAGGCATGGATGTTTAGTCCAAGCTTAGTAGGTACGTAGAGTGCACATAGGGAGTGAAAAGTGACAGGGGAAATAGTAAAATTAGGTAAAGAGGAGAAGTTACCATTAAGCGGAGCGGGAAGTTGGAAATTAATGAAGCGATTCCGTGAGATTTTTTACCGTTTACTTGATGGTAAGCTCTGAATGACACTTACGCTACTGTTGGACGACCATAGGCACTATAAAGTAGGACATATAGCTCAAACAACATTTTCGTATTATGCCCGTAACCTATATGTAGTTTTTTTATTCTGCACGACTTTTTGGGCCTGTTGCATCCTGCTCATGGCAAAGTAACCCACTCCTGCTACCGATAGGCCCCCAGAACCAAGAGTCCCTATTCCCACTAAGATAACAGCTCCTAGGCCTGTGAAAGCTTCGGTAACTACAGAGCCCGAACAAGAGGCAGTCATTCTTGGGTCAGGGGACGAAGAAATCGATAGGATAATTTCACTTTGGCTCCCTGAGTGGAGGAGTGGCCTCAATCCTGGCGAAAAGAGCACCAAAGGGACCTGCGCCTTAGCAATACCCTCCACTATCGACCCTAAGAAAACCCTAGAACCAAGCGCGAGGGGCGCGGGCGTAGCCGCAGAAGGGAACACACAACTGCTACAAGTCGCTAATAAGGATGCTGGGGTCGATTCGCAGCTAGCACTAAGTGTGCCAGGGACAAATAACCTAGCTATCACCTCTCTCCACAATATAAAGTGGCAAGGTGAGCTTGGTATCGAGCCCTGAAAAAAGCAGCATGCCCAGTGCCAGGAATATGATGTGATGGTCACACTGACTGACGGTGACCTCGAATAGATCACAGATGCCATTGCACTAGCCACAGAGGATAGATGGGCAACCATAGAGACACACAAGCAGGTTTCCATTGACACCTTCCAGAACGAGGTCCGTGCCCTCCAGGGGAAGGCAGATATACTGCAGACCAGCGTAACTCAGAAACGGGCTCCCTTGGAAGTCAGCAGTACCGTGCTCGCACCGAGAGGAAGCCACCTCTGCTCGTTACCTAGCACTACCCTTATAAAAACCCAACTCCAAGTTGATATAGGGGTCCACTTGGACTTGGCTAAGTTTCCCACTGAGGCATTACAAGGTCTCCACGCCGCCGTAATCCGGGAGACCGATCGGCGATACTTGGATGTACATCAATAGCTCGGTATTGCCAAGTGGGCCCTCAAACGGAAAGACGCAGAAAAGTCCCTTGCTATATCGCATTAGGTGGAGCTTGAAATGGTGATCCACCAGCTTTGCACAGAGGTTCTAGATGAAGTCCCGGTCGCAGATACACCTCAGGCCAAAGTAGAAAGTATGGTTGCAGCAATAAAAGCGTCTTGGACAGAAATGGAGACCATCAAGGCACAACTAGAGAAGCAAATCTCCGACTTATAGGCTACATTGCAACTTTCCACACCACCGGAGGTTCGAGCCTAGTGCACTGCGCTGGTGGCCGAAGCTACGAACTCCATATTAGAGAAAATTTCTCAGGGCATCCAGTTGCTTGAATCAGGGACCCTGGTCCAGTTCAACCTGGTCCTCCGAAAGATCAATCAGGACTTACGACAATAGGAAGAAGCTTTCGTACAGGTCGAGGGTACCTTGCCCACCTTGGTGCCTGTGCAACGATTAGCACAGTTTTCGACCAACAACACTCTCCTGGATGTGATTGAGAAACTCCGAGACCATAAGCACGTCCTTGAGGAATGATTAAAGCGATGGGCTTCCACAGCCCTCCATCTCTCTGATGATGCCGATGGCGCGGTCACGCAACTCAACTGGACACTGAAATACGTCACTATGGCCATCGAAGGGCCAACATCCCAAAAGTTGGTGGACCTTGCATAGAGTGCTGCAGCCCAGAGTCAAGAGGTGCCACCTCCACTAATCACCGCCCTCACTGCACTACGCACGCAGGTGGAGAACCTACCATCACTGTGACTCGGGACAAGTCACAAGATTGTGTTGGGGGACTGTTGGAATAGGGTCTCCTACAAAGCTGCGAAACTGGTCCATTTTGTATATTTTTGATTATATTTAGTATAGCGTAGGGGTTTTGGGGTGGGTCAAAGCCCCTAAATCATTTTAAATGGGTCAAGGGTAGACCAAGAGTCTGCAAACCATGGTTTGTGGACCATTGGATGCATAGGTTAAAATAATATAAGTAGTTGAACCTTTTTGAGTTATAGAAGAGGCTAAGAATGATAAGATATTGTTGCTAAGTGCAAATCGATAGATCTGGTCAGAGTTTTTGGGTAAGGACTCTTGCTGCTGTGTGCGCGGAGGGCCTCTGTCCCGCTGCGTGCAGACCCTGTTGCTGTGTCCGCAGGTTGGGTTTTTAGGGTTTTGTAAGTAGATCTGGAAGATTAATGAATGCAGAAGTATTTTTGCATGTTTTAATCCATTGGAGTTACTGGGATATGAATCTGTGATGTCTTGATTACTTAGTATATGTTGTTGTGTTATTGGTTTAAGTTGCGAACATACTTGTGTACTTATTTATGCTACGATCAGGGTTTGTTCTACTTGCTTCGTACAAAAATATCTGAAATAGCTGCATATTTTTATTAGATATCATTTTATATGAATTCTTGATCTGTTGATTTCTATGAGTAATATTGCTGTTACGCACGTGGATGAAAATGGAATCTAGGCTATGTGATACCGGATCGGGTCACAATCAAGGTGAACGCAACTCTTCTTGACTTACCTACCCTCTCCCAGGGTGCAGAAACCTGGTTCCAGCACCCACCCATACTACTTCAGGTGAGACTTTGGCCTGCGCAAGCAAGTCACTGTCGAAAGGGCTAGTAGTATAGGGGTTTTTTGGCAAACCTTGAGCAACCGAACCTGGGTCAGGACCACTTGAGCCAAAAAATATGTTAACTTTTAGTTAGCTCAATGAATATGTTATACATTGTTGACGAGCATGTTATATAATAATTTATTATTGTGGTATGCTAGTTAGCTTTATGATTAAGTTACATGTTGTTGATGAGCGTGATATATAGCTTGTTGTTGGTATATGCTAGTGACTTGATGATTAGAGTTATTTCATAAAGATATTGAAGTTATATGTATCATATTTCCTTGGACTGGCTTATGTATATGGTTAGGGTTATTACATTCATGTATGAATCAATATAATTGTGATATTGTATCGTACTAATTTACGCTGGTTATGCATATGTGATTATTATGTATGAATGACAATTGATTATGATTTTGTGATGTGAAAATTTAAATTGGTTACTTTTATGGATATCTTGATATTATTTATGTTGAGTTGAGGTGTTGTCAAGCTATATTGTGCTAATCTATATTGATGTGCAGACAAGATAACCTCCCCTGAGATAAATTGAGGTATGAGTTCACTTATGTCTTATCCTTGGTGCTTAACTGTTTTGAGTGTTTGATTATATCATCTAGTTGATCTATTTAGCATGGTATGTTTGCAAGTTGTTTGAATGTTTGATTAATTTCATGATATGATTTTGTATCTATAAGATTGCATGAAGGAACAATATTGATTTAAGATGGTTTTTCTAACACATATGTGATGAGATAGTCGATATATACTTGAGTGTAAGTAGGTGATAGTTGTAGCATTATGTATTATGACCGATGAATGTGAGCTAATTATTATTTATGACATGGTTGTTATTCTGGGTAAAAGTTGATTTCAAATTGATAGATATGTTATCTTGATGTTTGGTACATATGGCTGACATGTGCATTCAGTTACCGATCAACGTGCTTGGCACAACAAGATAAGGTAAATAAAATGTTTATTCTTATTTATGCACTGAAATTTATGTGTTTATGGAAGTATGGCGCAGGGACTACATGGAAAGAGATATTGTTGTGAAATCTTGAAGAAGGGTTAGGTTGAGCTTTCCTTGGGAACCATGGGGATTGAGTCATGGTGTTTGTTGCTAGCCTTATGATTTTGGTATTTTGTGATTTTCTTGTGCTTTATTTGTGGTTTTTCTTATTTTTATACATAATTTTAATCTACGGATAAACTAAATTCCCTGAGTGTGGTGTTCCTTCACTCAGAAAAGTAGAAGAAAGACAACTATTATTTTTTCTAAGACAAATAGATATATAAAAAGGGAAATAAGCCTACTTGTAATCCATTTTTCTCTTCTTCTCCTTATGTCACTGTTATCGCCGCTCTCAATCCAACTCAAGCCGCTAGATCGATTCTTGAAATAAAAAAGATAGAACAACAAACAACATACAATAGACAAGTATCTACTTATCTTAATCAAATCAAACTGATTAGATCTGAGAATACATACATCATCAATAATACATTTGACACGATATAGACATATGTATTGAGAAAATGAACATATATATTTATTAATAGAGTAGGAGGAGAAGATTACAACCAATGGATTGATTTGTCTTCAACCTGCTCCAACTTCATTCCAACCTCATCACATCTAGAATTATCTCAACAACTTATCAGTACTTCCACTCTATTATAAAATTAGAATCCAACAACATAACTTTGCACAAAATTCTTCCTCCCTCGCAATTAGATGAGTGCTCAATTTATAGGGAAACTGATCGTAATTTCTCATTGAATCGAGTGTAATAATAGGAAATACATGTTTCCAAGTTCAGAGGTGGTGGATGGACACTTGGATTCAAAGTATGAAACTTATGGACTCTTCTAGAAGGCAATGGCCATGTGGAGATTCCCAGAACAATGATGATTTTTCTCCCAGGTGACCAACGCACCCTTGAGTGTCAGGAAGTGCACTGCAGTGTACCCTTGCATGGAGGTATTGGCACTGCAACGCATTTAGTTCCTTGCAGAGGAGCGTTGGTGAGTCAGTGGCTCATATAATATATACTTCAAACCTTGGAAATCTCAGAATTGAAGCCATAAATGGAATGTCTTCACTTAGGGCATACAACAACTGATATTAAGGAGATGATAGACCCTATACATTGGTCCTGGGTATGATGTCCAGTTTGGCCAGGTCTTGGGGGATGATGCCAAAATTAACCTATAACAACTTCCCCCTAAAGCATGAAGTCAAAATAATAATAGTATTTGGATGAGATGCTTTACGATGTGATGAGTGGGATTTGAAGCAGATGGTGACCTGCATCAATCTTATAATACATTACATCATGATATTTTCATCTTGATCATGAATTGCTGAGGGAGGTATACCCATGCTCAAGACATAAACTATCATGACATGTACATAATTCAAAAATTCGTCTACATTGGAATTTTTTCCGATATAGACATGCCTACAGATATAGGCCCATGTTCGGATGGCAATCTTTATGTAAAGCCATCATACAGATGATGTGTACAAAAATCCTGAAATTGAAATCTAGATGGACGAAACTATGTCTAGGTTCTTCTTATCTTGTTCACTCGATCGTTCAGGTACAATTCTAACCATGTGAATATAAGATTTGAAGTCTATAATATTCCAAATCTGGAATTTTCTACAACAATAAGAATACCCTAAGGTATTCCAAAGTTGGAGAGCATAAAGTGATCAAATCATATAATGTATCTAAACACATAGCTTCAATAAGACAATCACAACAACAAACTATGCCTTTTTACAATGTCACCAAGCGGGGAAAAGTAGCATTTTTAGCCCCAGAAACGTTATTTTATAAATATTGAGTTATAACAGTGAAAAATAATGGTTGTGTTCCTTAGAATAGAAAATATAGGACATGCATGCAAAAGAGTTTCAGAAACAAATGCCTTTAGCTTAGTTAAACAGGTCTCCCATGCTGAAAACATCTTAAAAGTGACAAAACCCCAAGACTGCAAAATGCCGGAGCTGCTGCATAAGATATTGCGCAGTATAATAGAGGTTAAACTCAGAAAATAGAGAAATATATCTGATATTATTATTATAATACTCAATGAGGCATAAAAACAGAAATCTAATCTCTTTTATATAGATCCAAGAAGACCCGACAAAGGTTTCTTGACAAAAAAGATATACAAGTTAAAGCTGCTGCAAATATGTGGCTAAATCACGCTGTATGGCTGTATATATGTATAATAATGGCTGAATATACAAATAAATGGCTGTAAAATCCTTTTCTAGTTCTCGCAAAGAAAGGCCGATCCTTCTCTTGGGAAACTAGCTCCTCAAAATGGGACTTTCACCCCTTCCACTACACACCTTAAGAAATAACGTAGTTTTCTAAAGGGACTGCGTTTTGATGAAGGTAAGTGCTTGGCTCAACACTAGGTAGTTGAAAATTTAGATCAGAAACCTCCTCTTATATTTATTAGACAAGATATCCAAGAAAGAGTAGGGAATTCCCGCCCGGGCAAACCCTTGCACTAAGCAGTGCAACAACTTAGCTAAACAACCAAGTATGCAGAAAGTATAAGAATACCACATAAAAATATAATCTCCAATATGTCCATATGCTTTCCATCT
This sequence comes from Pinus albicaulis, assembly GCA_034641835.2. Lineage (NCBI taxonomy): Eukaryota > Viridiplantae > Streptophyta > Pinopsida > Pinales > Pinaceae > Pinus > Pinus albicaulis. The sequence continues at coordinate 43,598,933 of CM076574.1, forward strand.
CCTTCATTATATAATTGATGAGCTTCCTCACCAAGGGTCCCACCCACTATGAGGTTGCTTCCATGCAAAGGCTCCTCCACAAAAACAGTGCTGTCCATCAAGATGGTGCAATGTATCTAGACAAATTTGTTGACTTAGTCAACCTTGACTGATTCTTCATGCCCTGTCCCTTTTCACACTCAAGGTGCCTTCATTTTATCTAGCTGGGTTGATCTCTATTCACATTGAGCTAGCTTTATTTAGAATCCACTTCTTCGAGAATAAATCATGTTGACTTGGTAAAACTTGACCTTGTACACATAGTTTAGACCTTGTTCACACATGTGGATGCTTGAATTTGTTATTTCATGATCCCCTTTCACATTAGGAAGGATTTTTATTCATACCTGAGTAAATTAGGAGCCTCCTTTCTCAATTATTCATGCATCTAGATTTCAAAAGCAAAATTAATATTCATATTAGCTGGAGCTAAATTAGGAATATTACAGTCTCCCCCTCCCAAATTTTTCTTGTCCTCAAGCAACTGCAAGGGTGTTGCAAAATCTCCCCTCTTCCTATTGTGGCCCTCTCATCCCATAGTCTCCTCCATTGCTTTAGAATTTCTGCAAAAATTCCATATCCCAATGGCTCCTCCCAAGTGTGCAAGTTGGCCTTTGGTGAATAAACCCAATGGCTCTCATCATGAAAGAATGGAAGGTTATTATGGAAACCTTCTTTCTGATCCATGGCCTTCTCAAGATAGAAGTGATGACAATCATGGGGAATTTCACCATCAATGGAGGCCGCCCTCCTCCATGCTATCATCCAAATAAATTGAATCACCTTCCAGCTTGGTAATTCATAGAAAATATCCTCCCAATTTCTCATGAGAGGCATGCCCCAAGTGCTCCAACCAAATATATGGTCCACATCATAAAGAAACAAGTGGCATACAATAGTGGCCATATAGTTTTTCATGCTCCCCTTGGAACATGTAGTGTAGAAAAAGTAGGGACTTTCTTCCCCCAAAGACACATCCAACAAGTGTGCCTCTCCTCCAAATATGCCTCCAACAAAGATAAAAACATATTCAGCATGTGGGATCATAAGTAAGATCATGCTAGCTGCCATATACAATAAGGGAGAAGGACAATGGTGCCTCATGTGCAACCAACACAGTTTTCCTCCTAACTGCCATAGGATATGATATGACAAGCGTTCTCCCCAACACTTGTTTGCTGCCCCATTCTTCTTGCATGCTTGGAGAAGGTGTATGATGGTTGGTGTTGATGAATCACACCATGAGGAGTACATCATCTCTCCAAGATCTCCCAAAGAATGGCCAAAATCACCATTGTTTATGGCCCAAAGTAGCTCATGAAGCCCATCAGCAAAAGTGCCCCCTCTTGGAGCCAAGACTTGCACATGAGTGTTAAGAAAATGCAATTATATAATAAATACATCATGAGGTTCAACAATACAATGTTTATATACACTTGTTTAAATTCAACAAGGTAGCTCATGGATGAGCTCCCTTTCACACTCAATGAATAAGGAGGTGATAATGATAACTCTTCCCAAGAGCTATGTTCCTCCTCAACCAACAAATGATCCATGCACTTACTCATATGAGAGTGCATCTCCTCTTTGAAATTTTCCCACATAAATCCATCTAAGATAGCATGATATGTTATAATGAAGCTAGTGGGATTTGAAACCAAGACCTCATAGGTTGTGTCAAGTAGTTTTTTCTTGAGCTTGGAATATTTAGTTAAGTAGATCTGATCATGAACATAATAGGTTCCGTTAACTACTTTATACTTTCCATCCATTGCTTGCCCATCAAGAATCTTACATGTGAATAGGTCCTTAGAATATTCCATCAAGAGTTGGGACTCCCAATAAGGGTCTAGGCTTCCCAACATTGACAACGCTGTATAAGTATGAAATGATGCATTTGTCATATGATGGCTCTCCTCCTTGACATACTTGATGTCAAAGTCACATGTTGGAGTATTCCCAAATTTCTTTTGCTGCCTTTCTTGCAACTGATATTGCTCAAGACAAGATTGAAGTTTAGGAGAGTCACCCTCCCTTTGAAAGGTTCTCTTTCTCAAAAACTTCCACAATTTTTCTCCTGCATACAAAAATGAAATTATATTTTTGTTATCTTTAGAAATTATCATTATATATTGGAGTACCTTTTTCTGCTCCAAGGCTATGGAGTAGCCTTTTGATACTATGCTCATATCAACACAAATTTCTGAATCTATTCCCTCCAACGCAAATAGATGAATGGAAGAAAGCAAGATCAATTTCAGAAATTTTCCTAGCCTCCCATCAATGATTCTCAGCACTGTAGTGGCTCCTTCCAAGGTTCCATATTTTAAAAAATAGGTTGCTACTGCATATAGTTGAGATAACACTTTAGTTTTCCTCCAATCAGGAGGTCTTCCTGCTGAAATGCCTCCTTGCAAAGAGGCATCAAGGCATAGAGTAGAATGTGAATGTAGGCAGACATATTTTCCCCTACCTTTATTGCATAAGTCCTCTTGCCTTCTTTATTCTTTCAAACTCTGAAATAGAGAAGGGTTCATGCTCTTCACCTTGTGATGCCATTCCTCCTCTTTTCCTCCTCCTATCTTAAGGATCCCATCACTTGGCAATGAAAGTACATGCTACTCATGTGTTATGCCAAGAGCTCTATGTGTGAGACCTTTTGGAACTCCTTGCAAGAGTGCAAGAGTTTATTTCCTTGGAGAAAGTGCTCCATCCTCTTCTCCATGAGGTGCTTGGGGTGCCCTTGTCATGACTGCGTGATTACCTCCTTCCTTCTCTTCACTAGTTGAAGTTGCCTTACCTTCAACAAGAGACCTTAGATCTTGGTCCTCTTTTGAAGAAGGAATCTCCATGTCTTCATTTTGAGAAGGAAGCCCTTCATTCAAAGGAGATATTGCCGTTGGCCAAGTATCAAACAAGCTCACCTCCTCTTCATTGGTTTTCAGAAATGGAGTTGGATTCATAGATCCTCCCAACCCATGCAAAAGCTCTGTTTGATATGGTATGATAGTTTCAATGGAAGATGCTTCACATGAAATCTCATCAAACCTCTCTGCCAATCTTTCAATGAAACTTGCGTAAGTAGATGTATTTTCATTCTTTAAGGAAAATGATTCAAACAACCACCAATCATAGGCTTACCCTCAAAATGCAGCGCTGCTACTTTGATGGCTTCAAAATATGAAACTTGATGTTGCTGCACAAAGGTGTCAAGCTCCTTCACCCAAGCCCTAGCTGGACATAGAGGCGATCCATAAAAAGTGGATAGAAAGAATCTACCCTCACTATGCTCCTTGCTCCTCGTGCTCTTTTCCTCCTTCATTTGGCAAAACCCTTGGAAATTCAAGTGATCTTTGAACTCCTCAGATTGAGCTTCATATTCCTGCAAATAATCACCAAGAGTATCTCTCTTTGGCACATCTCCTTTCTTCCTCTTCATGAAGAAATTTCTGATAGAATGTGGTATATCTGATGATATGGCTGAGTTCTCATATTTAAAATATGAGGACTTAGAATCTTCCTCTTGTATAGATCTTGTTGAGGGATTTTCAGATTTCTCCTTCCTCATTTCTTTGATGCCCTTACATCCACCGTGCAGATTTGGAAAGAGAAGTTTTGAGAACCTCTTTTCTCTAGAAAAAAATGGTTTGCTCTGATTTATTCTTCAAATCTCCTTCTCCCCATGAGAAGACTCCATAATTTTTGAGCTCACAGGCTGAGCCAAGGTTGTTGCTCCGATTCCACTGTAATATTCTAAATCTGGAATTTTATACAACAATAAGAATACCCTAAGGTATTAAAAAGTTGGAGAGAAGTAAGTGATTAGCTCATATAATATATAAACACATAGCTTCAATAGAACAATCACAACAACAAACTATGCCTTTTTACAATGTCACCAAGCGGAGAAAAGTAGCAGTTTTAGCCCCATAAACGTTATTTTATGAATATTGAGTTATAAAAGTGAAAAATAATGGTTGTGTCCCTTATAATGGAAAATATAGGACATGCATGAAAAATATTTTCAGAAACAAATGCCTTTAGCTTAGTTAAATAGGTCTCCCATGCTGAAAACAACTTAAAAGTGACAAAACCCCAAGACTGCAAAATGCCGGAGCTACTGCATAAGAGACTGTGTAGTCTAATAGAGGTTAAACTCAGAAAATAGAGAAATATATATGATATTCTTATTATAATACTCAATTAGGCATAAAAACAGAGATCTAATCTCTTTTATACAGATCCAAGAAGACTCGGCAAGGGTTTCTTGACAGAAAAGATATACAAGAGAAAGATGCTGAAAATCTGTGGCTGAATAATGTTGTATGGCTGTAGCTCTATATAATAATGGCTGAAAATACAAATAAATGGCTGTAGACTCCTTTTATAGCTCTCCCAAAGAAAGGCTGATCCTTCTCTTGGGAAACTAGCTCCTCAAAATGGGACTTTCACCCCTTCCACTACACACCTTAAGAAATAACGTATTTTTATGAAGGGACTGCATTTTTACTGAAGGTAAGTGCTCAGCCCAAAACCAGGTAGTGGAAAATTCATATCAGAAACCTCCTCTTAGATTTCTTAGACAAGATCTCCAAGAAAGAGTAGGGAATTCCCGCCCAGGCAAACCCTTGCACTAAGCATTGCAACAACATAGCTAAACAACCAAGTATGCAGAAAGTCTAAGTAGACCACATAAAAATATAATCTCCAATATTTCCATATTCTTTCCATCTCCTTCATTATATAATTGATGAGCTTCCTCACCAAGGGTCCCACCCACTATGAGGTTGCTTCCATGCAAAGGCTCCTCCACAAAAACTGCACTGTCCATCAAGATGGTGCAATGTATCTAGACAGATTTGTTCACTTAGTCAACCTTGACTAATTCTTCATGCCCTGTCCCATTTCACACTCAAGGTGCCTTCATTTTATCTAGCTGGGTTGATCTCTATTCACATTGAGCTGGCTTTATTTAGAATCCACTTCTTTGAGAATAAATCATGTTGAATTGGTCAAAATTGACCTTTTCCACATAGTTTAGACCTCGTTCACACATGTGGATGCTTGAATTGGTTATTTCATGATCCCATTTCACATTAGGAAGGATTTTTATTAATACTTGAGCAAATTAGGAGCCCCCTTGCTCAATTATTCAAGCATCTAGATTTCAAAAGAAAAATTAATATTCCTATTAGCTGAAGCTAAATTAGGAATATTGCAAAGTCGAACATGGAAAGACATCATCAGATTACCAGCTAATGATGTTAGTTGTTAAAAGATGCGAGAGAACCACTATTGATGTTAATGGCTCTCAAGGTACTGAAGTACAATTTTCAAGGTGTGAATAGATGATTTGATGTCGAATGTAAAACAAAATATTTCGGTCAAAGGTCCGCAAGTGAGAAACTTGCCGATGATGTAGCAAGCCTCAAGGTACTGGAAGATGTTTCTAAGTAAACTTCCTAGATGATGAGCTGATGTCAACATGAAGCAACTTTATTACGAAACAAGAGTAATGATTTCAGAGACAAAATGTGACTTGATATAGCAATGTTCAGGGATGACTAAGATGAGGATTTACTGGATGACTTCTCTTGAACATATCGGTGAAACTGAGATGAGTTGGAAGTGTGAGAGTTGGTCTTTACATCCCTCCGTCAGAGATCATTTCTCTTATTGAATTTCATTTTTAGGTGTCTTATTCCGCTCATTCAATTGCATTCCGTTAGGGGCATGCCATTATCTGACGGAAGGGCTTTGTTCTCTCATTTTTCCTCATGCTTGTACCTGCTAGTTTGGTCAAAATTTATCAAAATTCATCAAAGTGGAGTTCATGTCATTTACAGTCATAGATGGTATTTTGGTCAAAAAAGAGTCATTTCACTTTTTAGGTCTAGGGTTTGGTTTTCAGAAATGTTAAATAATGCCCGCAGGCCATGAGGATGTCTTCAATAAGTTTTCATTTCAATATTTTCATCGTCAAATATGCTCGAGAAATGTTTCAATATTTCAATATTTATTATTGTTTATAATAAATATGTATTTTAAAAGTTTTCCGCCATGAAGTACTTCAAATGCAAACTCTGGTCCTCCTTTGCCGAAGTCCAACGCCACCATCCCTACAAAAATCAACCAATTTCATCATTCAAGCTCAGAAAGTCAATGAGGAAACAAAAAGACAGAAGTTGTATTAAATGCAAAAAGTGCCAAAGTCAATAACATTAGAAAATGGGTTTTGAGAAGCAAAAATTAAAACCATCTCTTTAAAATATATTTCTCAAAGTTATTAATTCATTTGCATCAAGAGATATTCAGAAAATCCAAGAGAAAAGTCGATGTTGAAGTTTGGAGGGACGAAAATTTGAGTTTAAAGGGCCGACTGTGTGATTGAATTGAGTGTGGCGCATTGGGATAGGGCGCAGCGCACCAACACAGCGCGGCGCACCCACACAGTGCGGCGCATAGAGCCGAGATTCAGTTTGGATTTTCCAACGGGCACGACGCACCCACAGAGCGCAGCGCATTGGGCTTGTGCGCGACGCACAGAGCCTCCAAGGCCAAATTCATTTCTACTCCATAAAAACTCAATTCGATTAAGCTCATTTTTCTCCAAGTAAGTTGACAAAGCCTGTTCAGTGATTTTAGTTATGTGTGGTGTGGTTTAGAGGCGAAGACATTGGAGTTTGGTTGATGAAAGAGTAAACCCTATACCCATATTAAAATCTGCTCCATAGGGTTTGAAAATAGGTGTTGAAAGTTGTTTGGTGCTATACTATTGCTATTGACCACCATATTCTCCCTTTCCTCACTGTCACACTATCATACCACAGTCCTTCTCCTATTCCCACTGTCCCATATTCCTGATACCCTTTTTTCTCATGTTTTTAAATCCCCAAACCCTATCATCTGCCATCATTTCCCTCCCTTCATATCATTGATAAAATTATAATTTCTGAAACATTCAAGGACTGTCTCTACATCCTTGATTTCACTTAACCCAAGCATACCTTTTTCATTGCACTCCTATCCCTAAAAACTAAATTTCCCATCACTATCTCCCACTCCCATATCACTTATAAAATCTCCAAATCCTTTAGTTCCCCAAGCAGTGAGTGATTGTCCTTCCACTCCAAGTTCACTTGACAGTCTATTGTATTCATTGTGATATTTCCTTGCAGCCTATTATTACATATGTTGCACACTTGGTCTTGAAAAAAAACAAACTCTTGTTTTCACCATACATATATCAGCACATACTTGTCAAACACCTTGTTTTCAGCATCATGTCAGAGACAAATTCATCATATGAGCAGGGATATGAGAAGGACAGTGATTCAACCGTAGAGCTAAATGTACCAAGGAGGTCTCATAAAAGTGGCAGTCACGTCAGAGAGGAGCCCAGTTCTTTGGCTCAATTGCAGGCCTACCTGCTTGCAATGACATGCTTTCAGCAACATTCATGTTTTCGGTATTGTGAGATGATATCTCAGATTCAACACCATCAGGAGTTGGTCCGCTTATTTTTCCTACATTTGCGTGATAGTCATGTAAACCTTGCTGGAGTGAACTTCACCTTGACACCAGAGACCATTTTTGAGGCAACCGGGATACCAAACATAGGTGAGGAGTGGAATAAGAGACAATAGCTGGATAGAGCATATTATGAACCTTACATCAGGCCTGGATATTTGAGGTAGTTGAGCAGAGTATTCCCGTTCCAGTTTCTAAAGGAGTCCTATGTGCCATTAATGAAACTCATCATTAGATACTTCAGCTGTGAGGGTAGATTCTCACGCCTTTATGCATACCATATCAAAATTTTGATGTATTTCACAGAGGTGTGACTGATGAATATTCCATACTTCATGTGCTGAAACATAGAGCGAATGACTACGCTTGTGCAGAAGAAGAATCCGAAGCAGCAACATAACAGCATTTATCATTATGCGCTCATTAAAATCATTGTAGTACATCAGCTTGGATTGCAGGGCATCACATGGGATGAGTTCATTTCTCGTGACTTCTTTACAGCCCCTCAGCCTCCTCCAGAGATTGTTCATGATGCAGGTGAGCCTTCGTATTAGTTTGAGGTTCCTGAGACAGAGCCTATCAGTGTTCCAGTGTGTGTTACCTATCAGAGAGGTACCAGAGCCTTATTTGCAGCAGCACGACGAGTACTATCTCCGCCCAGGGTGGAAGGGGTATCGTTACCTTTGACAGCAGCGCGAGTACTATCTCCACATGGCATGGAAGGGGTCTTGCCTTCTACATCAGCACAGGTAGAGGACTGAGGCAAGAAGCCTATGCAGGATGAGGGCTCCTCGGGAGGCCAAGATACTGATTTTATATTGAGCGATATTGATTCGAGCTCTCCCAACTCAAAGCTGAAAGAGAACATCTAGGAGCAGAAAGTTGAGATCGACATGCTGACCGAGAAATTGTAGAGAGCTCAGTGGGTTATAAATTACTTGGAGCAGCGGAATAAACAATTGGAGGATCAGCAGACACTCATAGAGTTGCGGCAAATCCGTGAAGACCGTGAATTGGCCCGAAAGAGACTAGGTGACATGACACCATTTGAGCAAGAGACTTGCCTTACGAGCGTCAAAATTCATCTAGATAAGCTCTTGGTGAAGGCCAATAGGGAAAAAGACATGCTCAGACATATGAAAAACCACTATTGGGCCCGCACACACGTTTGCAGAGCTAGGATGAAGATCCTGAAGGCGAGGTTGAGAAAAGCACTGAAACGTCGGAAAAGGCTTGATCCAATCCGAATCTTGGCCAAAGCATCCTTGGTTGAGCATGAGACATGATGGGAGACCTTCACTCCAAATTTCAGCAAATTTGGAGAAATTTTTGTCATTTTTGAAAATTTTGGTTGCAAAACAGGTTTTTCCACCCGACGCGTCGCGCCACCCGACGCGCGCTTATGATTGGGACATCTTCTGGAGTAAAATTGATATTTTTGGGTTTTTTATGGTAAATTATGCATGCTTAGGAATGGATGATAAATTTCATGAATTTCTGGGTGGTCTTAAAGGTCAAAAACACTCCAAAAATGGCCTTTCTGCCACTTTTTGCACCAGCAGGAACCAGTCTTGGGAGATTGCATTTTTGGAGGGGAAAATGACATCCAAATTGAAAAATTCCACTTCGGTTGGATAGAATAAATCCATGGATTTCCAAAGAGCTATCATGAGCTCAATTTGGACTTCAGGAAGTGCCCCAAAAACAGGCTCAAAGTGGCGCGGCGCATAGAGGAATTTCGCCCAAATTTCACTTTTCAGCTCAGAAATTCGGCCAATTTGACTAGTTTCACTTTTGGATGTAATTATTGATCTATCTTGATGTAATTTTGTAGCTATGATGTAAATTTGGAATTTTTTTACTTTTTCTAGAGGATTCATTCACTAAAAAGTGAAAATTAAGTGAATGGATCAGTTCCCTAGCATATAGAGGCAAGTTGTTTGGCTGCCTAGATTTCAGCTCCATGTTTAGAATTGGTTGAAACAACCCCTAGAAGGATGAGCTCGACCTCTAGAGGCATGGGCAGGGGTTAGGATGGTCTATATATTGTATTTTCTGAGACATTTTCAGGGTTTGATACTTGGGAAAAGTTTGGCACCACATTGTATATTCATTTCAGATATTTGGCAAAGGAAAGACCAGAGTTTTGCAGCACTTGTTGGGATCCTTGTGGCTTCTGAGTTTTGATGATGTTTTTCTCCATTTTATTGTAAGTTTCATTAATTTTATATGTATGCCATTTCCCTTCTCTTTTCTTCTGAATTAGACAAATGAATAACTAAGGTATAATTCATTAGTTTGCTGATGCTCTGCCCTAAACTTTTGTTTAGTTTTATATGTTTTCCTCCATTTGAAGAGGATCCTTGCACTTTCTTGCCCTCTTCAGCTTCTCAGTAGTCTTTTCTATCCATTCATTGAATCTAAGACATCAAAGTCATTCCTACCCTGCTCCAACTTGAACTCTGCAAGAATTTGGCCTCATCCCCAAGCCCAAAATTGTTTTTCCCTTTTTCCAACAAAAACCCCTAAAAATCAAAATCAAACCCTCCTATTTGTTTATCTAGCCTAATATCAGTTATTGTTTTAGTTATCTCGAACCCCTTTGAATATTTTCATCGATATTTACCCGGAGAGAGCCCTCTCCTGTCCTCGTAGGGCTAGCTACGAGGCTGAGCGTGGTTTGGTGTTGTCCTTCTTCTGCCTTATTTCAGCCTGAGGTGGATTTGGGAACTAACATAGTGGCGACCATACTGGGGAAGAAAATGGTTTGCTTGTTGGTGTTATTTGTTTCATAAGTTACAGACGGAGCCTGAAGTCACGCCAGGTAGCTTTCGAAACGCTTTTTCTTTGCATTAGCGGAAGTAGATAAACGCTGCTTCAGTCAATCTCCGGTTTAGCTTGTGAACGTGACATTTGACTTGTGAATTACCCCAGTATATTACATCGTTTTGGACTTTTGGGTGATTGAGTCTAGAATTTGATAGGCTGAATAGATCGGTTTTGTCCTTTGATTTTTGAATAGATCAACACACTGGCTTCCAGAAGACATACTAGATCAAATCCCGATCCTGATCTGCCTCCAGTGTATGAGAATCCCAATCTGATTTCAAGAATCCTCCGTCGAGAAAGTCCCGTGATCCCTTTGTTTAAATCTCATTCATGCCCTACTGTATTTGAATTCCTTGAAGATATTGAGTTTGATGATCAATTCGAGTTGTCGTTGTTTGAAACTAAATCTAAAAGTGCTACTGGTTCTACTGTCATAAATCCCGAGTTTATCAAGTATCTTGAGATTGAACAAGCTAATAGATCCATTGATAGTTACATCTTGAACATTCAAAACTCTATTGTGGCAACGAATATTCCTGAGTTTATCGAATCTGCTTTTGAAACTCTTGGTCCATCAGTAGTTATTTCTGATTCACAAGTTCACGCTGAGCCTTCTTTCATTCCTACCATTCTCGTGCAACCATCTATTTCTGATCAAAAATTTGTAGTAGTTCCTCCTCCATCTCCACCACATACACCTCGTACATCTACTGCTCCTACTCCACCCGTTTCTCCAAGATAGATCATAAATCCACCAAGAGCAATGGCTGCTATATTCACACCTCTTCTCTTGCCCCAGAACATGGATCCCATGCCCGCTAATTATCAGAGTAAAATCCCTTTGTTTGATGGTACTCCTCAAAGTGTGCCCACTCAGCAGCATATTGATAGAATGACATACTTCTTTGATCTCCATGAAATTGATGAAGAGAATGTCACCATGAGATTTTTTGTGCAAAATTTTGGAGGTGAGGTATGCAAGTGGTTCAGAGCTTTGCAACCCAGAAGTATTAATACATTAGAATAGCTTTAGAGACAGTTTCTAGATTGGTGGGAAATGAAGAAAGATCCACTTCAAATCACTTCTGAGTATACCAAGATCAAGCACAATCCTGGTGAGTTCGTCCAAGATTATATTATCAGATTTAATGTGGTTTATAATGCAATTCCTGATGATTTGAGGCCTTCTAAGAAATCAGCTTTGTTAAATTTCCCAGATGGTTTTGATCCGGAGATTGCCTACTCATTATGAGACAGAGATCCGCCCACTTTAGAGGACATGCAGAAGATTGCCGTGCGTGTTGAGGCAAATTTGAATGACAAGAGAGCTAGATTGAAAGTAGAGAAGAAAGTTGTGATAAAGGAAGAAGCTTCTACATCTACATCAGATCAGCTACTTCGCAAGGTGGAAAGAATGATTGAAAAGCTCACACTTGATAAGTCTGAACCACAGATTCGAAATCCCAACTTCCGTGGTCAGCAGCAGCCCCAATTCAGGATTAAACAATGAGAACAGCGAGCACAAGAACCAGCAGTCCAGCAGCAAGTAAAGACACCTCTTCAGCAGAATTTTGTTGGTCAGGATTCAGATGATGAAGATGATGTAGTAGGGGAGGAAAATCACTTCTTTACTCCTGATGATTTTCCCATTTATATCACTGAAGATGAGGAATATGCAGAAAGTTCAGCGGTACAAAGAGATGAGGATTTTATCTTGGCTAATGATGTAGCTCTTGAGGAAGAGTCGGATGAGTATCAGAGAGGTTATATGAATGCATTGTCAGCCCAGCAGAAGCAATATTCTCTCAGAAACAGATATGTGCCTGTCAATCCAATCCAAAAGAGAAAGGAAGTTTCAACACCTAAAAACGATTCACCTGTTGCACAAAAGAAAGCAAAAGAGATAGTTGATTCCACTGCCACCAAGTCATCATCAGCAGAAAAATCAAATCAACCAATTACATTGAAGGAGAAGGCTGAAAAGAAAGATGTTCAGCCAAAGAGATCAAAAAGACTTCAGCCTTTAGTTTAGAGAATGAGATTTCTAAATTAAAGGTATCCATTCCCTTGATTGAACTAATGAGGAACCACAGTTATAAAGGTCAAGTTTCCAAAATTTTGAATTTTGATCCCATGTCTGATATGGTGAATATTGAAGATGATCAACCAAAACTGATATTTGGACCAACTTTAGATGGTGAGTCTCCAGCCAGCGAAGTGCCTCCTTTTTAGATCAGTCTTTGATTGCATGAGTTTGTATTGCAAAATTCCATGTTCGATTCCAGTGCTTCCCATAATCTTATGCCGAAAGAAATCATGGAGAAGTTGGGTTTAGACATTACCAGGAAGTACCATGATCTTTATTCATTTGATTCTAGCAGAGTGAGATGTATTGGGCTCATTAAAGACTTGGTTGTAAGTTTGGATCAGATTCCTACAAAGAATGTTTTGATGGACGTTGTTGTGGCAGACATTCCTCCCAGGTTTGGTATGTTGCTTTCCAGATCTTGGGGAGAAAAATTGAAAGGGAAATTACAATTAGATTTCTTCTATGCGACGATTCCCGTGTTTTGCCAAATGAGAAAGTTGTACCGGGAACAAAAAATGAAGTATATGATTACAACCAAGGAGAAACCGGTTAATCATCCGATTAATTATGTACATACAGATTTAGAGTCTTTTGTTTTGTTTTCCGATAGTTTCAATGATGTAGATAGTCAGTTAGTTCAAGCAGAAGATATTCCAGAGATTACCAAAAATTTCAGAGAAGTTTTAAAGAAAGAAAGGCAAAAACCGGAAAGCACAGTTGAGCAATCAGCTAAAGATAGTGGACAGCAAGCAGAAAAAACAGAGCTAGCACAATTTCAACACTTGGAGGATGATGAAGAGGGTCTATGGACCATGGATTTCGATGGTGCAGTGGGAAATGATGGTGCTGGAATTGGTATTTGGGTATGCAGTCCTTTTTCCACTCCAAATAAGGTACCGAGCAATGTACGGGTATGTTCTTACAAATTAGCATTTGATTTTTCAAACAATGAGGCTGAGTATGAAGCTCTGATTGCTGGCCTAAAGATTCTTAGAAAGCTGAATGCTAAGAGAATTGCTGTCTATGGTGACTCCGAATTGGTGATTAAGCAAGTAAAGGGTGAATATCAAACGAAGCATCCTCGGATGTGGGCTTACCGTAATGCTGTTCTGGATATTTTGAAGCAGTTTTCAGATTATACCTTGACTTGTATTCCTCGCATTCAAAATGGAATTGCAGATGCACTTGCTAAGGCAGTCAGTAACTTGAAGATCCCAATGAATTCAAGTAATAAGTTCGAAATCCATGTAAAGCACCGTCCTACCGTCCCGGATAATCAAAGATGTTGGAAAGTTTTCCAAGATGATGATGAGATTAATGATTTTCTACAAAATAAAGGGAAGTTCAAAGATACCTCAATCTATGTAGAAAATGATGATGGTGAAGCTAACGTGCAAGTAAATCAAATGGAAGTGTTGCAGCTGAAAGATAACGTTATTCCTAAAGGTTTGATACCTTTAGACGAGCTCTTCGATCAGGATGATGTGGCCAAGAAACCAACCTTACGACCGACTGAAAAAGGAGTTGAAGATGTAAATAATGGGACAACTGAAGACCCCAAGATGGTAAAGTTATCCAAATCATTGCCACTAGAGGTAAAAGAAAAATATGTGAGTTTGTTGTCTTCATTTGCTGATGCTTTCGCTTGGGATTACTCAGATTTAAAGACGTATGACACCAATATAATTCAGCATACTATCCCAATCAAGCCTAATCAGAAGCCTTTCTGAAAAAAGCTAAGAAGAATCAATCCGAAGTTGCTGCCATCGATTGAGAAGGAAGTAAATAGGTTGTAAAAAGCAGGAATCATTTTTCCCATTAGATTTTCTGATTGGATTTCCAATTTAGTGCCAGTGTGGAAAAAGACAGGTGAGATTCGACTGTGCATTGATTTCTGAAATCTGAACAAGGTGTCATTGAAGGAAAATTATCCATTGCCTAAGATGGATCATATATTGCAGCGAGTAGTTGGAGCATCTCGCATGTCACTACTCGACGATTATTCTGGATATAACCAAATTTTGGTCCATGAGGATGACCGTGACAAAACAACGTTCACCACTCCGTGGGGGACATTCCACTATGCCAAGATGCCATTCGGTTTGAAGAATGCTGGTGCGACTTTCCAGCGGGCGATGGACATGGCTTTTGCAAATGAGAAAGATGTTTTCCTTGTTATATACCTTGATGATTTGACGGTCTTTTCCAATTCAGATGAAGAGCATATGTATCACTTGAAAGTTGTTTTTCAAAAGTGCAGAAAATATGGTGTCTCACTTAATCCTAAAAAGAGCTTGTTTGCCATGGATGAAGGCAAATTACTTGGTCACATTATTTCAAAATATGGCATTCATATTGATCCAACACGTGTTGAAGCAATTCAGCAAATTGACCCTCCCAGGAACAAGAAGGAGATTCAGTCTTTTAATGGTAAGATGAACTTTTTACGCCGTTTTGTCCCTAACCTTGCTGAACATTTAAGAGAAATAACAAATATGCTAAAAAAGGACAACCAAGTGAAGTGGACTGAAGAGGTGGTAAAGTCCTTTAATTTGGTGAAGTTGGCACTATCTTCAGCTCCGGTGTTAATCAGCCTGGATAACACCCAAGATTTTATTTTGTTTTCCTTTGCTTCGGAGCATACCATGGCAGCTGTGTTAATGCAGAAAAGAGATGGACATGAGAAGCCCATAGCATTTTTCAGTCGAACTATTAGAGACGCAGCCTTGAAGTACAACATCATTGAGAAACAAGCTCTAGCACTAGTAAAAGCATTGAAATATTTCCGGGTATACATTTTGCATTCCCATATTTTGGCTTATGTTCCTAACGCTGCCGTGAAAGATGTTTTAGTACAGACTGATCCAGAAGGAAGACGTGGCAAGTGGATTGCAGCTTTGCTGGAATATGATGTGGAAATAAGGCCCACAAAACTTATCAAAGGAAAGGGGCTGGTGAAACTTATTACTGAATCGAATTTGCACGCATTAGACATAAATCTGATTGCTGCTATGTCTGATGAGGATGAGGAGAATTCGCCACTTCAGGTATCGGAAATGTTTGTTGCTTCCCCATGGTATTCAGATATCGTGTATGTTCTTCAAAATTTGTCATCATCGCACGGCATGACTAGAAACAAAGGCAGAACTTTGAAACTGAAGGCTGCAAAATTTTTTATTTTGAATTCTGCACTTTATTGGAAAGATCTGGGTGGTGTTTTGTTGAATTGTTTGGTGGAGGAAGAAGTGAAGAAGGTAATGGAGGATTTCCACAGAGGAGACTGCGGGGGTCATCATTTTTGGAAAACAACTGCCAATAAGATTTTAAGAGCAGGGTAATATTGGCTGACATTGTTTGCTGATGTATATAAGACAGTCAAAGGCTGCCATGAGTGCCAGATTTTCGAAGGAAGACAGAAATTACAGTCATTGCCACTCAAGGCTATTGAGGTAAGCGCCCCTTTTTAGCAGTGGGGTTTGGATTTCATTGGGGAGATCCATCCTCTAGTTCATTTATCGTGACTTATTTACAGCCCCTCAGCCTCCTCCAGAGATTGTTCACGATGCAGGTGAGCCTTCGTATCTGTTTGATGTTCCTGAGACAGACCCTATCAGTGTTCCAGTGTGTGTTACCTATCAGAGAGGTACCAGAGCCTTATTTGCAGCAGTACGACGAGTACTATCTCCGCCCAGGGTGGAAGGGGTCTCGTTACCTTCGACAGCAGTGTGAGTACTATCTCCACATGGCGTGGAAGGGGTCTCACCTTCTGCATCAGCACAGGTACAGGACAGAGGCAAGAAGCCTATGCAGGATGAGGGCCCCTCGGGAGGCCAAGATACTGATTTTATATTGATTGATGTTGATTCGAGCTCTCCCAGCTCAAAGCTGAAAGATATCATCCAGGAGCAGAAAGCTAAGATCGACATGCTGACCGAGAAATTGCAGAGAGCTCAGTGGGTTATAAATTACTTGGAGCAGCAGAATAAACAATTGGAGGATCAGCAGACACTCATAGAGTTGCGGCAAATCCGTGAAGACCGTGAATTGGCCCGAAAGAGACTAGGTGACATGACACCATTTGAGTGAGAGACTTGCCTTACGAGCGTCAACATTCATCTGGATAAGCTCTTGGCGAAGGCCAATAGGGACAAAGACATGCTCAGACATATGAAAAACCTCTATTGGGTCCGCACACACGTTTGCAGAGCTAGGATGAAGATCCTGAAGGCGAGGTTGAGAAAAGCACTGAAACGTCGGAAAAGGCCTGATCCACTCCGAATCTTGGCTGAAGCATCCTTGGCTGAGAATGAGACATGATGGGAGACCTTCACACCAAATTTCAGCAAATTTGGAGAAAATTTTGGTTGCAAAACAGGTTTTTCCGCCCGACGTGTCGCGCCACCCGATGCACGCTTATGATTGGGACATCTTCTGGAGGAAAACTTGATATTTTTGGGTTTTTTTATGGTAAATTATGCATGCTCAGGAATGGATGAGAAATTTCATGAAGTTCCGAGTGGTATTAAAGGTCAAAAACACTCCAAAAATGGCATTTCTGCCACTTTTTGCACTAGCAGGAACCAATCTTGGGAGATTGCAGTTTTGGAGGGGCAAATGACATCCAAATTGAAAAATTCCACTTGGGTTGGATAGAAGACATCTAGGTATTTCCAACGAGCTATCATGAGATCAATTTGGACTTTAAGAAGTGCCCCAAAAATAGGCTCAAAGTGGCGTGGCGCATTGAGTTTTCTGGCGCGGCGCATAGAGGAATTTCGCCCAAATTTCACTTTCCAGCTCAGAAATTCGGCCAGTTTGACTAGTTTCACTTTTGGATGTAATTATTGATCTATATTGATGTAATTTTGTAGCTATGATGTAAATTTGGCATGTTTTTACTTTTTCTAGAGGATTCATTCACTAAAAAGTGAAAATTAAATGAATGGATCAGTTCCCTAGCATATAGAGGCAGGTTGTTTGGTTGCCTAGATTTCAGCTCCATGTTTAGAATTGGTTGAAACAACCCCTAGAAGGATGAGCTCGACCCCTAGAGGCATGGGAAGGGGTTAGGATGGTCTATATATTTTATTTTCTGAGACATTTTCAGGGTTGGATACTTGGGAAAAGTTTGGCACCACATTGTATATTCATTTCAGATATTTGGTAAAGGAAAGACCAGAGTTTTGCAGCACTTGTTGGGATCCTTGTGGCTTCTGATTTTTGATGATTTTTTTCTCCATGTTATTGTAAGTTTCATTAATGTTATATGTATGCCATTTCCCTTCTCTTTGCTTATGAATTAGAAAAATGAGTAACTAAGGTAGAATTCATTAGTTTGCTGATGCTCTGCCCTAAAATTTTGTTTAGTTTTATATGTTTTCCTCCGTTTGAAGAGGATCCTTGCACTTTATTGCCCTCTTCAGCTTTTCAGTAGTCTTTTCTATCCATTCATTGAATCTAAGACATCAAATTAATTGCCTACCCTGCCCCAACTAGAACTCTGCAAGAATTTGGCCTCATCCCCAATCCCAAAATTGTTTTTCCCTTTTTCCAACAAAAACCCCTAAAAATCAAAATCAAACCCTCCTATTTGTTTATCTAGCCTAAGATCAGTTGGTTTTTTAGTCATCTCAAGCCCCTTTGAATATTTTCATTGAGATTGACCCAGAGAAAGCCCTCTCCTATCCTCGTAGGGCTAGCTACGAGGCTAAGCGTGGTTTGGTGTTGTCCTTTTTCTGCCTTATTTCAGCCTGAGGTGGATTTGGGCAATAACAGGAAGCATTGACCCAAAACCAAAGTGATGATATGATGAACCATACGTATGATGAACTGTCAAGAATATTACCCAACCCAAAGTCCCGATGATGGTGTGAAAGTGTCATGTTCAAGAGTGACTCGCTACCATAGAGTGTTATGTTATTTTTCTCAAATTTTCCCCAGTAATTTTCCCTATTCATTTTCTGACCAATAACTCTCTATTTTTTAATAAGCTTGAGGAGGGTAACATATGCTTGATATATAATTCGACCCTTCAGGTGAATCGATTGCTATTTAAAAATTTAACGAGTCTAGCGATAAATGAATCTTGATCTTGCCATGATCAACAAGTCCATCACTTATGTTTTAACGAGTATAACGACAATGAAAAAATGGCCCTTTTTCATATTTAGAGAGTTTTAAAAAGAGGAAAAAATAAAAATCCATGAGTCTTTTTTAGTAAATTTGTCGCTCATGTTAGAAAAAGTGTAAAATGATACCTGAGAAAACCTCTTAGCCATGTTCGACTAAGGTTTTCCTTTTTTATAAAAAAACTATCTCAATTCAGAAAAGGGTTAAACTTATACTGAGTAGATTTCATTTCATTTAATTTTATGAGCTCGAAAAGACAAGTGCTGGAAAACCTTTCAACATTATTGGAGTCTGAAAAGAGCTAAAAGAAGACTCCAGGGGATTCCTTTTTAGTAGTTTTCGAAGCTCGAAAAAGAGATAAAAGTGCGCTTCAATTTATTTTTCATTTTTATCAAAGCTTGAAAAGAAGGATAAAAGTATGCTTTGTGGTCAGATCATTCTCGAATAAGTGTGCATGCTAAACTCACTGTATCAGTTGTAAAACTTGTTCAAAAAACCATCAAACGAATTAAAAATACATGTTTCATAGAAAAAATGAATAAAAAACATAGTCAGAACATTAAATATGATTTGAAATAATCAAATTGACTAATTAAAAGAGTTTTTACCATTCCAAAGTTACCATTACAAAATTAGGAGCTCTGAACAAGTTTTTTCCCCAAACTTCAGCGGTCGATTGCGACAATCTCCGTGGATGATTTCTCTTGATGTTTTATCTAGGTTGGAGCTATGAACCTTCTCTTTATTTTAGTATCATTTTAATTGCATTTCATGGTCAATTTTTAGGGGTTTGAGCCCCTTAGGTTAAATATATGACGCTCTGAAGGCAACGCACCCTTGAATGTCGAAAGGTGCGTTGCAGTGCATTGAAATTGAAGGGCAGACATTTGGGGAATTTTGAGGTCTAAAATGGGTCTCCTAAGAAAAATGTACAACCAAAATCAACTTTATAAGAACCAATAGGATTCAAGATGATTATGTAAACCATGGGGGATGATTCACCATTTTTGGAGTAAAAAATTAAAAATATTAAAAAATAAATAAAATAATAAAACTACTTTTTCAACTTGTATTTTCAACTTATTTCCCTATGGTTTTACTCACATTTCAAGCAGGATTACTCATTGGATGCAAAATTTAATTCCTCATCCAAGGAGTACCCATGTTGCATACTTTTGATGGACCCTGCTATATGAAAGACAAGAAATATATGAAAAACGTGATTGCAATCATGTTTTTTCATGTATTTCTCATTTTTAATGTATCACGGTCCATCGAAAGTATGAAATATGGGTACTCCTTGGATGAGGAATAAACTTATGCATCCAACGAGTGTTTCTTCTTGAAATTTGAATAAACCCATAGGGAGATAGAAAATATGAGTTGAAAAAAGTAGTTTTTTCTTTTTTCCCTCCAAAATTTGATGATGTAATCTAATATTATTTTATAATTTGCTTACGAGGCCCATTTTAGACCTAAAAAATCCCCTAATGTGCACTGCAATTCTTTGTCCGTTGACCTGGGGTGTGTTGGGCACAATTCTCATTTTTGTTTCTTGCCGTGTGCTCAAAATTTCCCAAGTTTTTTGCATGAAATGGATCCTAATGAAGCTGATGATTATGTTTTAGGTATTCATCGAATCAAAATGATGATTACGTGGTGAGAAAGAGAACACGAAGAAAAAAATATGATTTCCCTAAATGATTCGGGTACAGTAAGAGCCCTTAGAGATTGCAGGTTGCTTAAATATTTCAGATTTTCAGGGATGAGGTAAAAAATGGAACTATTGGAGTTCCCAGTTCGTTCATGGGATTTGATATTGCAAGATTTTCAAATATGGGACAAAGTTCTAGCAATATTGGTGGAGGACATTTATTTTCTCATTGGATTATCAAGGCAAGGTTCTCCCATCTCCCTTGTAGGATCTACTCTTGGAGGAGAGACAATGAGAGACTACATACTGCAACACTGCCACGCAGGGATTGAATTGAGTAAAGATGGGAAAATAAATATCCGTGATGTGTGTGATCTACCTTTGAGAACCATCCTATTTACTGTCGCAAAGTTTGCTGGTTCCGCTACACTACATGTGGAAAAAAAATCATACATGTAGTATAAATTTGAGTGTTTATAACCAACAATATTTAACTGGGCTAAAGATGTACTCTTTCAGATGAAATAATAGTTGACTATAGAAAAGGGTGGAAGGAAGAAGAATTTCAACTATGGCTCGATCGTGATTTCCTTCACCTTAGAGCGGATTCCATTGATGCAACCACAACATGTTACACTGGGCATATCTGGCCCTAGAGATCCATAGATGTAGAGATGAGTTGAATTGATGGCTAAACATGCTGGTCAATCGACCATCGTATTCTCTATTGCATTCTTCGCCTGGTTTAGATGACAGATGGTCGCCATAGATCAGTATGCATACACAAGCGTAGAATTCTGAGGAGATCTAGACTTGATTCTACTAGACGACGTTCAATGGGGTGCAATTGGTAAGAATGTTTTGACCATGTTTATTTTATTTTTTTAAGGTTTCTACATGTTTTTGTATTTTTATGTTTCCCAAGACTAAACTAAAGTTTTGACGTACACAGATGTGGGTCGAGTTCGACAAGTGGGTTAGCTAGAGCAGGGAACAGTTGAGCCAACAGAGAGGGCTATCGGGAGAGAAGTCCTTCAAGATTTATATATGACCAATACTCTTGTTGAGCTACAAAAAGACGTGGAGGGATTGACCCTTGGGATTCTCGATTGCTGGATTGAAGATTTACCTATGAGACTGCAACACCACACTATTGGTGTTCCTAACCGTTGGATGCAGTTATTATGTAGGATAACTAGATCAGTAGCTTGTTATCACGAGCATCACTAGTTTACTTTGACATTTTGCATACATTTTGAGGTCAGATGACCAATGTGTATTGGGCACATTTTTTTTTAAACCTATAACTATCTATCTATTTGTTTTCAGTGTTTTCCTATGT
Source organism: Pinus albicaulis (assembly GCA_034641835.2). Classification (NCBI taxonomy): domain Eukaryota; kingdom Viridiplantae; phylum Streptophyta; class Pinopsida; order Pinales; family Pinaceae; genus Pinus; species Pinus albicaulis. Next base: position 43,620,545 of record CM076574.1, read on the forward strand.
TTGTTGCCCAATCCTATTCAATTATGTGATGTGAATTGAAAATATGTCTTTACATGTGTTTCAAATGTATGTTTAAAACATAATTCGCTAAGGAATCAATTAATGTGTTCAAATTTCTGGAAATGTGTTGATATTGAATGTAATAAAAATGTTTTTCCAAACTTCAAACTCTTAAGAAAATACGATGCCGTGTTGGATTTCAGAAAATATAAACGCTAGTGAGTTGTAGAACAACAAGTTGTGAGTCTAACCTAATGACGATACAATTAATACCAAATGAAATGACATCAGAGAGAAGTTTTATCAACATGCTATACTTAACAATATTTTTTGTAGATCGACCGATACAAATCCCTTGAAAACTCACTAACTCACTGCCTGGAGTGAAAATGGCCCATGCTGCAGAGGATAAATTCTGCATACTACGACTAACACCATTAGCGTACCCAATGAATGGTTCCAAATATTCAAACATCTATGATGAAATGTAAAGCAAATTTATAACTTCAAGAAAAATTTAGAAAAACAAACTAAGATAGTAAATGAAAATTGAAATCATATATACAATATAATACAAAAGTTTACTACGCTCAACTAAGCATAGTAACGTTTAAGATACAACCCATTTCGAGGCTGCGCCAATGGAATTCGATCATAATCTGCTAAATTGTAGGCGCCCTTAGCCATAACTCTTTTGACAATGTAGGGGTCTGTTATCCTCCTATATTTTACAGATTTCACTGGATGACTGTGGATGTTCTCCAAGCAACTAAATATAGCATTATTTTCCCATCAACTATCTTCAGAAGTCTGACTGCCTTCATCATCCTAAGCTTCACTGTTTCATTAAAAAACTTTCTCGTCTTTTTCCCTCTCAAATTTTCACCCTGCTGCTCTAAGAAGACTCCATTTTATGGGCTCGCTGACCTCATTCGTCACTCCACTAACACCCTCATTCATTCCCCATTTTTCCCCTCTCAAAACACATTTATTTTTTTCCCCTAACAAACCCTCATAACCCCTCCTTATTCATCATTTTTGTCGAAAAACCCTTAAAACAAATGTAAAAACCCTTCTTAAGTTGTTTAAAATTTGATTTCTACCCTATTGGACCTTTTAAAAACCTTGCAAAACTTCGTTTTTGTGTTAAAAACCCACTTTTTGTAAAATAAGGCCTTAAGCCCTTCTTCGCTTAAGCCCTAGCTCCTTCACTCCTCATAAGACCTTTTCACTCCGCCTGTTTCTAAGCCTTTTCCCTATTTTTACCCCTCCACTCCTTTCTCTTTGTTAAACACCCTCACAACCTTATAAATCCCCTTTAACCTTTGAAAAATTAAAATCGGGCCCCCCATTTCCTTACCCCGCCTCTTTATTTTTTCGGGCTCCATCCACCGTTAATTTGAATCCCTGAGCCAAATCCAATGGTAATCACCTCTCCTCCCCTTATCCCACGTTAAATCAGCCCCACGCTACCTGAAAAACCTACATACGTCACCAAGCCGGGCCCCACTTTCCACTCCACCCCCTGACCTGTGCCTTGGTCCCGAAACCCTCCGCACTGTCGATCTCATCCTTGGATATCTAATGATCTAGATCCCATATCGCGCAGAAATCGGCGCCGAGAATTAATACCCCTAACCCACGCAATAAAAGCAGTTTTTCCCTGCCACGCGACAAATGATAAATGGAATCGCGCAGCCCCGGGCCAATAACACTTACCGCCTTTCACCTGCATGATAGATCGCTGTGGTTTTCCAAAATCGCCCTTCACCTCCATGCAAAATTCAAATTTCTTCCCCTCTGTTTGATTTTCCCATGGTTTCGCCTACGAAACCCTTCCTCTGCCCCCTCTCTTCCTTTGCAAATCGCCCTCGACGCCTCAGAAACCCCAAAAAAATGCATTTTCTCCACTCTTGCAGGTTTTAAATTAATGTTGTTTTATATTTTTGCAGGTTTTTAATGGTGAAAATAGGCCAGATGCGCTCCCACTACTGTTTGTTGAATAAAACCCCTTGGTGACGACTCAGGGGTCTTAAAAACAAATTATGAAGATCAGAGAGATTTTTCTGAGGGTTTGATTGATGATGAATGTTAGAACGGGGTCTCCTAACAAGCTGCGAAACTGGTCCATTTTGATATTTTTGATTATATTTAGTCTAGAGCAGGGGTTTTGGGGCGGGTCAAAGCCCCGAAAGCATTGTAATGGGTGAAAGGGTAAACTAGGGGTCTGAAAACCATAGGTTGCATACCATAGGAAATTCTAAGCTAGAGTGTTATAAATAGAGATGCATTTTGTATCGTAAAGGATAAGAAATGAGGAGCTATTGATGCGAATTGTGATTTAAGCTATCTGTTTGGGTTTTGGGGAATAGACTCCTGCTTGCTATGTGCACGGAGATCCAAGTCCAGCTGTGTGTGGACCCTACTACTGTGTGCGTAGGTTGGGAAGGGAATTGTAAGGAAGAATTGATGAATGAATTTATGCGAAAGATTGTTAGAGAACTAAATATGTGAGTACTTTTATGTGAATTACTGATAATTTCCGTATTGTGCGTTTCTATCCTTAAGCTGCGAAAGATCTGTATACTGCATTCTTAGATCTAGATTTTTTATTTTCTGTTTATGTATTGATGTGTTGATGCTATAACAAGCATATAACTATAGATCTAGTGCACATGGATGCTAATAGAGACTTAATTAAACCTGCATAGAACAAGGTAATTGGGGATTACAGGACCTAGCATTGCTCTGCTTGCTTTACCCATCCTTTCTCAAGGTGCGAAAACCTGTTTCCAGCACCCACCCATACTACTTCGGGTGAGACTTTGACCTACACAAGGAGGTCACTACTGAAAGGGCCAGTAGTATAGGGGTTTGTTGGAAAACCTTGCACATCGAACTTGGGACAGGACCCCTCGAGCCAACAAATGGTTTTGTTGCTGGGACCGAAAGAAGTCTGAGAGAGGAATCGAGTAATGAAAAGAGAATATTGGAAGCTTGAAATAAAAGAGATCGAAGACTAGTTCGAAAGATAGATGCAGGAGTTCGCAGTAAAAGAAAATCGCAGTGAAAAGTTAACGACGGAAAAGCGGAAAAATAGGTACATTCTTACTGAAAGATATGAAATATTCTTTGTAACCTTTCCGATTGAACTCCAGGAGTGGCTGTCCAGACTTGTGGAATTCTAGAAGTGCTGGAAGGATGAGCAAGTCACTTAGTGGACCCCAGCGCTGCTCGAGCAGCTGGAAAAAACTGATAATACTATCACGCATATGGTGGATCACTGGGAGGATAGTGTGCTGGGAGGATTTGTGAGAAAATTTTCCATTATTCACTTTGTATCATACTCTGAGGCTGAACGATGATTCTTCAAAGGGTTTCAGGGAAAAATTTTTGAGGACATTACCTTTGCTGTTCAAGAAATTACTGTGCGAAAAGAGTATTCTGTGTAGTCATACGAACTGAATGACCTTGGATCTAGACGAGAGCACAAAACACAGTGGTAAATACTATCAGACCAACCTTGATGGAGGGAGATCCACCTAAAATTTTTTGCAGGAACCAGCTGCGCAAGATCCCCCAGTTACATCGCCACTTAGGCTGCGCAAAGGTAAGAATTCGCTTATACCACCACCCTCCCTAGACAGTGATATGGCTGCGCATCTGAGACTACCTACCTTTAAGGGGGTAGGAGATGAGGATATGGACCGGTTTTGGTTCATTGCAGACTCTATATGGATTGCGCAGAATATGGTGAGTGATATGGTAAAAATGGCATAGTTGTCGTTGGCCTTCCAGGTGTTATTGCCTAAATCTACCTCAGGCTGAAAGAAGGCAGAGTTCAGGGTAACATCAAAACACGCTCAGTCTGGTAGCTAGCCCTACCAGAACAGGAGAGGGCTCTCTCCGGGTCAATCTCAGAAAAATAATCAGTAGGGCTTGATATGACTTGAAATGAAAGCTAATTTTAGGCTAGGTATATAAGTAAAGGAGTTTGATTTTGATTTTGAGGGTTTTTTGTTGGATCAAAGGGAAAGGCAGTTTTGGGTGCAGGGATTAGGCCTAGCTTTTGCAGAGTTCTGATTGGGGCAAGGAAGGTGTTGTACATGTTTACCCCCTGCACGTAAATTCCCGGTCTACCACCTTTTTAAGTGTCCTTCGGACCTCTGCCATAACTAAAAATCCTGATGCTACCGTTTGATTCTACCATCTCCGCCTAAAATGCACTACCCAAAGGTTCTAAACCCGCTTTTAAATTATATCGAGCTGAAACCCCCAGGGCCCTAGCCCCTTTCCCGATATCGTCACATGACCCGAGCCCAAGAACCACAGGCCAAAAGAAAGTGGGCTAATTGTCTATATTCGGGCGTGATATCCACCGTCTGATCACATTATATCAACGGAGCGGTAAATGTTTCATATGGAGGGCCCCCGCGCGCAGGAAACCATGGTAACCCCCGCACCACTCTCGTCGACACGGCGGTATTTACCGCAGGGGCAGCGATCCCATACAGAAAGCGCCGCGTGTCGTTAGTACGGGCTATGAAACCGCTTTCCCCCGCGCGTTAAAGTCTACACAATCGCCGGGCAGCGGGATTCACGTGAATCATCAGATCTCCCGATCTCTATCCAACGACGGAGGTGTACCAGGATTTCTCACTCGTTAACATGCATCTGCCATGTCATATGGCCCACCATCGTGCTGCCCTCATCACTTCCCAACCGTTGATTCGTGCTTACCATCCAACGGTCAAGAGTGTAGTTCCCCCCATCTGTTGACTTCGCTACGTCGCCCTTCCACTTGTTCCTTCCGTATGTCCACGTGTTCGCCCTCATGTGTCTAAGATATTTCCCTCCGTTTTATATATATATATATATATATATATATATATATATATATATATATATATATATATATATATATATATATATATATATATATATATATATATATATATATGTTTATGTGTGTTTTTATTTGCGCTTGTCGTTCTTCAGTCACCATCTCCCCACTATGTCACGTAGAAAAACTGTGTCCCGATCATTTATCAAAGCCCTTAGTGTTTTTCCTCTGCCACCCTTTATATTCCTGTTATACGTTCAACGCCATTATCATCTCCCCTTCCACACTCCCTGTCTCCGAGTCCGTTTTCTCTAATGTTTTGCGGGTTTTGCAGGTTCTAAAATGATGAAGAAGACGCCTTAATCCACCGCCTCCATTACAGAGATCAAGAGTATATCAAAGGACACATTCTGCTGGTGAAATTCAAAGAAGAAGATGAGGGTAGGTGTGAGAAATGACCGCCATTAAAGAAGAAGGAGATATGGACCTACAGAGTCCTCCAGAAGAATTCGCACCGCATTAAAGATCCAGGATTCAAATCCAAAGCTAAGGGCCGAAAGTACAGTACAAAATTGCAGACTTTTTCAGGGTTTTATGGCAGCAAATTTTCCCTCTTTCAGTAAGAGGCGGACCAATGTATATTTTATTATTCGTGTCATGTTTATAAGAAGATTTTTCTCCTCAGCATTTATTTCAGGAGACGTTTTTTAAAGTACATTTATTTATAGTTAGTCATTCACAGTGAGGGCGCGAATTCTTTCCACCATCTGATTCAAAATAAGTCATTTAATGTTTATCATCTACCTCCTCCTCTAGAATTCTCCATCTCATCTATAAAGGCCCAAAAAGAAGACATTGTAGGGGTTCCAGATTTCTATCAGCAAACTGTGCAGTGAAAAGGCTCTTGTAGACATCTTGTAATATTTCCTGTATGAAGTTTCAGAGCCCGTAGGGTCTCAGTGAGGAGGGGTTATAACTGTAATGAGGATTCTGGTCTCTGGTATCTCACAGTATGTAATTTCTCTTATGTGTTAATACAATATTTTCTTTCATGCTATTTATCTTCTTGTATCATGTTCTAGAATGCGAGTGGCTCACTAATTTGTAGTAAGGATTCATCTTTGTTGGTTCCCTTTCTGGAATTAGTCAAGCGCTTTAAATAGGCCTAGTCATGGTATACTGTTTCATGTTCACTTCATCCATATTTTCTACTATATTAGTTGCTTGAGGGGGGTGCTTTTAAAATGCCATTGTCATATAAGGATTCATAAATTGGTATGCCCTTATATGGTTCTATTGTGTATCTGGGTATCAATCTCATGTCAGCTAATATCTTCTTTATGTTTCTTCACTGCACTCATCATATGATATTTGATTTCTGTGATATATTATATGAACTGGCCCTCTTTACAGTAAGCGGTCTCTTAACTGTCTGATGCCTTTATATTGGAGTTTTACTTGATGTCCCTACATTGTTCTTGTCTTTGTACCAGCTTCTGAGAGAGATTGGTCCCATTCAAAACTAATTTCCTTGTTCAAAACAAGAGATAGTAAGTGAGTTCTTGGACTGACAACCCAAAATATAAAGGGCTCCTTGCTATATTAAGATGTCCTAGGCACTGGTCTATGGCAACTCTAGACTGTCTCTAGGAGGGTGACAAAATCATCCACAACATCTTTCTGGCACCGTTGCCGGGGAGCGAATTCAAGAATATCAGTTTCCCTGGGTTTTGACAAATTGTTTTCACTCTCTAATCAGGTGAGCACAGAGATTTGAAGAGTTGCATATCTCTCACCTTGGCAACTCCACTGGTCTTTATTTGATAAATCTTATTGGTAGTCCTGGCTCCTCGTAGGCCACATTTGAGGTCAGATACATCTCAGTCGAAAGCATCTTACGTGTCTGACCCAGATAAGATCATTCATAAAAGAGTTTGGAAGGAGAGGAAGTCAGTTTGTGCTGAAAACCCTGAATATTCCGTTGAAGATTATCCGCCCTCTTCTTCTCAAGAAGTTAGAACAGAAAATCCCGAGTTTTACTCGGAGACTCCACGTAGGGGAAGTACTTCGATTGAAGAAGATTCTCATCCTACGTTCGAGGCTGAAGAAATTAAAGAGGTCACAGAAGTAGCTGCTGTTAACCGAGAGTTATTTCCATCTACACCTCAGTCCTCTGTGTAATATATTCCCATTGTTATTCATACTCCACTTCCTCCTACTCCTCTCCCTTCATTTGTTGCTCAGACTGTTGTACAACCCCCACCTCCCCCAATGGACAATGTTCCTGCTTTTCTATTGAACAAATATGCTCCTCTGGCCTTACCCCAAGTGCTGAATGATATGCCACAGGATTATCTGAAGATTCTGCCGAGATTTAATGGAGAAAAAGAAATGGATGCTCAGAAAAATCTCGAGACCTGCTGCTCTTTTGCAGAGAACTTAAATGTTGAACATCTGGATGTGGTCTTGAGATTATTTGTGCAATCTTTGGAAGGGGAAGCCAGAAAATGGTTTAAAACATTGGGAAACCGTTCAATAACCACCTGGGACGTCATGGAGAATGTTTTTCTCAGAAAGTGGGGAGAAAAGAAAGACCACGGGCAATGTCTCACTGAATTTAATACCATGAAGAAGAAACAGAATGAGGGAGTGGCAGAATTCATCAAAAGATTCAACAAGTTATATCTAAGTCTGCCTCCTGAAATGAAGCCACATGAAGCTGCTGCCAAGATAATTTTTATAGCAGCCTTTGATTTTGATTTTGGTTTTGCATTAAGAGAAAGGAAACCTGCCACCTTAGATGATGCACAGTCAGATGCTCTGGAATTGGAAGCAAACTTTGCCTCCACTGGAAAGTTAAAAGGAAAAATTGAACAGGAAACTAGGAGGAAAGGCAAAGAAGAGGTCTCCACCTCTAATCAGGAAAAGGATCCAGAGAAATTGGATGAAATAAGTAAAATGATAAAGAAGATGGTCAAGCTTGAACTAGAAGCTAAAAATGCAGCTCCCAAGAACTATTATAATGCTCCAAACAGAGGATATAATCCTCAGTATAGAAGGCCACCATTGCAGATATTGCCAAGAGAAACAAAGGAACAACAAGTTCAGGTACCTCACCCCTTGTACCTGGAAGGACCAGCAGATGATTCCACTGGAGATGCAGCTTATGGATTAGAAGATTCAAATCTGGATTTTTCAAATAATGATGATATGGAATGCCCGTTGCAAGATGAAGATGAAGAAGCAGATATTGATCATTATTGTAAGCAATTTGCTGATTTCATGCAAGCACAATTCAATGTCAAATATGATCTCAGATCTTCAAGGAAGAGGACCAGAACTCAAGATCAAGAAGAGGAGCCACCTCAGAAAGAAGCATCTGCTCCTAAGGAATCAGCAACGAAGAAAAATGCAGAAAAAGGTAAGAATCCTCTTCAAAATATTCCCTTGCAGTCTAATGATCAGGTTCCTTCTTCTTCTAAAATAGTCAGTCCTCCTAATGCTGAGCCAGTGTCAAAAGAAGTCAAGTATTCAGTTGAGAATAAGGAGTCAAAAGAAGTTGTGATAGAAAAGCCCCCATCAGCTTTCAATTTGCAAAAAGAGCTTGAAAAGATTAAGATTCCTGTCCCCTTGACTGAATTATTAAAGCAGCCTGTATATCAGTCTCAAGTTACCTCTTTCATACTTCCTCCTGAACTACCAATTGCACCTGATAGTTTAAATCTTCAAGAAGAAAGACCCATGGTAGTCTTCGGCCCACATGTTGAGGAGATAGACCCTTCTACTCCTCCTTTTTATGTGTCCCTAGTCATACATGACCTGCTGTTACATAATTGTATGTTAGATTCTGGGGCTTCCCATAATCTTATGCCCCTGTCTGTCATGGAACAACTAGGACTGCAAATTACAAGACCATACAAAGATTTATATTCATTTGATTCTAAAAGAGTAAAATGCTTGGGAATGATTAAAGATGTAGTGGTCAATTTGGCCCAAATTCCAGCAAAGAGTGTGGTCATGGACATTGTGGTTGCCGATATCCCAGCCCGCTTTGGCATGCTGTTGTCAAGGTCATGGGGTACCAAGATTGGGGGGTCAATTAAACTAGATCTTACATATGCTACTGTCCCAATCTTTGGAGGACAGGAAAGGAGGTTATACAGGGAGACTAGATTTGTCAAGATGGTAACTAAGGCTGACTGCTCAGATAATTCTCCAGTTTATAACAAAGAGGGAGACTTTTCATGTTTAATGTTAGAAGAAAATTAGGATTATGCACATGAACCCCTTTTTGGTCAAATCCAAGCTGAGCAGCCTAAAGAAGATCTGGAATCAGAAATTTGGACTTTGCATTTTGATGGAGCCAATTCAAGAGAAGGCAATGGAGCTGGGGTATTATTAATTTCTCCTACAGGAAGATGGGTGCCACTGTCCTTCAAATTGGAGTATGAGGCCACAAAAAATGTATCTGAATACGAAGCGCTATTATTGGGACTACAGAGAGCTGGAAATATGGGCATCCAGTGTTTGAAAGTCTTGGGAGACTCTGAGCTGGTAGTGAGACAGATTAAAAATGAATGCCAGACTAAGCATCCACGGCTCAGAGCATATAGAAACGAGGTATGGGACATGATAGAAAATTTCTTTTCAGAATTTAATATACAGTTCATGCCTCGAGAGCAAAACAGAATAGCAGACTCTCTTGCTGTTGCTGCCAGTACATTCCGGCCTCCTCAGAATCCGTTGTTAAGATATGAAGTGGAGGTACGTTACATACCATCCATTCCAGACAATATAAAGCACTGGCAGGTATTCGAAGATGATGAACAGATGAAGAGATTCATGGAGACAGTAGGAGAATTTACAAATATAGAAATTGATGATAATGAGGAGGAAGAAGCTGAAAATATTGCAGAAAACAAATGGGAAGAGAATATAGCGGGAAATAGAGTGCTGCAGTTGAAAGGAAATGTTATACCTAGGGGGCTGGTTCCCCTAGAAAGATTATTTAACAAAAATGATATTCCTTTGCAGCCAAATAGAGTGACAGAAGAAGACCAAGTGAGAGATTTGAATCTGGGCACTGCTGCTGATCCCAAAATTGTCAGATTATCTAAAAGAATCCCAGAAGATTACAAAGAAAAATATTTGAAATTATTTCAATCTTATAAAGATGTTTTTGCTTGGTCCTATCAGGACCTAAAAACTTTTGATGTAAATATAATACAACATAAGATTCCACTGAGGGAAGATGCAAAACCATACAAGCAGAAGCTCAGACAGATAAACCCCTTGCTGCTTCCCTCAATTGAAAAAGAAATCAAAAAATTACTGAAAGCCAAGATAATTGTGCCATTAAGGTACTCAGAATGGGTAGCAAATCTTGTTCCTGTGCGAAAAAATAATGGAGAAATAAGGTTATGTGTGGACTTCAGGAATTTAAATAGAGCATCTCTCAAAGATAATTATCCACTGCCTAAGATGGACCACATCCTGCAGAAAGTGGTGGGAGCATCCAGAATGTTAATGATGGATGGATTTTCTGGTTATAATCAGGTAGCTGTATTCCCAGAAGACCAGAAGAAAACTGCATTCACTACACCATGGGGAACCTTTATGTATGCCAGGGTGCCATTCGGATTAATCAATGCAGGAGCTAATTTTCAAAGGGCAATGGACATAGCCTTTGTGGGAGAACAGGACAAGTTTCTGGTGGTGTATCTTGATGATATCACTGTGTTTTCAAAGAATGATGATGAACATATTGAGCATTTAAGAAGAACTTTTGAAAAATGCAGAAGGTACGGCCTATCCCTCAATCCTCAAAAGTCCTTATTTGCATTAGATGAGGGAAAACTTTTAGGGCACATTGTAACAAAGGATGGTGTGAAAATAGGCCCTAAAAGAGTCGAAGTGATAAACAGCATTCCTTTGCCCAGGAATAAAAAGGAAGTACAGGTGTTTTTGAGCCGAATTAATTTCCTAAGAAGATTTATTCCTAACTATGCAGAGATAGTTAGGCATATAACTAATATGTTGAGAAAGGAGAATGAAGTAAAATGGTCCCAGGAGTCTAGAGATGCATTCACAAGGATAAAATAGGCATTCGCAGAGGCTCCAGTACTAGCCGGACTAGATTACAGAAAGCCATTTATAATATTCTCATTTGCTTCACCTCATACAATTGCTGGAGTGTTATTGCAGAAAAATGAAGAAGGATATGAACGGCCTATAGCTTTCTTCAGTCAAATGCTCTATGATGCTGAATTGAAATATAATATATTAGAGAAGTAGGCATATGCCCTGGTAAAGTCCCTTAAAGCTTTTAGAATATATATTTTGCAATCTCACATTACTGCATATGTTCCCACAGCAGTTGTCAAAGACATTCTGGTTCAGGAAGATAGCGAAGGTAGAAGAGGAAGATGGATTGCAAAAATTCAGGAGTATGATTTGGATATAAGGCCTACTAAGTTAATTAAAGGACAGGGACTTGCCAAAATGTTGTCTGAATCAAATCACCAAGCTTTGGGCATCAACCTATCTGTGACAGCAAATGAAGAATCCGAAAAGGAAGAAGAGCAGCAAGGACTAGAGATGGCCACTCAAAAGATACATGTGAAATACCTAACTAGTCCTTGGTATAAAGAAATAGTTGAATATCTGTTAACACTTAGCTGTCCTCCAGGATGTGACAAGGTAAAATACAGAGCTGTAAGGATGAAATCTCAGAAATATGTAATTGCCAATGGGTAGCTCTATTGAAGAGACCCTCTAGGCATATTACTTTTATGCCTCACAGAAAATGAAGTACAGAATGTAACGACAGAATTTCATGGAGGAATATGTGGAGGAAATTACAGCTGGAGGGCCACAACTCATAAAATCTTGAGGGCTTGTTTTTACTGGCCAAAATTGTATTCAGATACTTTTTCTTGGGTCAGAGCATGTGACAAATGCCAAAGATTTGCAGAAAGACAGAAATTAGCAGCATTGCCCCTGATCCCTATTCATGTAAACGAACCATTTCAGAAATGGGGATTAGATTTTATAGGAGAGATACATCCCCCATCAAGTGGCCAACATAAATGGATATTGACAGCCACAGATTACTTCCCGAAATGGGTGGAAGCCATACCTACCAGAAATGCTACAGATGCTGTAATAATGAGGTTTATAGAGGACAATATCATATCCAGGTTTGGCTGTCCTGCAAGAATTGTAACTGACAATGCACAGGCTTTCAAGTCTGCCAGGTTTGTGAATTTTTGCCAAAGATATAACATCATCCTGACTCATTCTACAGCATACTATCCCCAGGGAAATGGTCTAGCAGAGTCATCTAATAAAACCCTGGTAAGAGCCCTGAAGAAAACAATAGCTGAAAATCAGAAAAACTGAGACTCTCAATTGAAGTTTGCTCTATGGGCGAATAGGATAACTAGTAAAAGAGCAACAGGAAAATCTCCATATGAGCTGGTGTATGGGAGAGCTGTTGTGTTTCCTTTGCAATTGGCATTGCCAGTGGCACTTTTTATACAGGAAAACCAGGAAGAACTAGATGACATGATCCGAAGAATTAATCAGCTGGTAGAATTGGAGGAAACACGGAACCAGGTGGATCAAAGATTAATAGAATATCAGGAAAGAATGAAGAATGTCTTTGATCAGCACGCAAAGGATAGAAATTTTCAAGTTGGAGACCTAGTTCTCAGATGGGATGTTCGTAGAGCTGAGAAGGGCAAGCATGCTAAATTTGACCCGCTGTGGTCCATTCAAAATAGTGAAGCTTGGGAGAAACAATACCTTTTCTTTAGAAAATCTACAGGGTGATTTGTTGGATGCACCCATGAATGGCCAATTCCTCAAGCCGTATTTCCAATTCTGACCTAGGCTGGGAATGCCTGATTGTATATACTGTATATAAGTTGTTTTAGTTCTTATTTTCATAAAGAAAAGAATGCTGATAATTACCTGAAGGAGAAGCGCAGGGGAATTGAAGAACAGAGTGAACTATTCAGTGGTCTGCGTGTTCTCGACATGCCCGAGGACGAACATGTCGTCCCCAGATGGAGCCGATGTTGTACATGTTTACCCCCTGCACGTAAATTCCCGGTCTGCCACCTTTTTAAGTGTCCTTCGGACCTCTGCCTTAACTAAAAATCCTGATGCTAATGTTTGATTCTACCATCTCCGCCTAAAATGCACTACCCAAAGGTTCTAAACCCGCTTTTAAATTATATCGAGCTGAAACCCCCAGGGCCCTAGCCCCTTTCCCGATATCGTCACATGACCCGAGCCCAAGAACCACAGGCCAAAAGAAAGTGGGCTAATTGTCTATATTCGGGCATGATATCCACCGTCCGATCACATTATATCAACGGAGTGGTAAATGTTTCATATGGAGGGCCTCCGCGCGCAGGAAGCCATGGTAACCCCCGCACCACTCTCGTCGACACGGCGGTATTTACCGCAGGGGCAGCGATCCCATACAGAAAGCGCCGCGTGTCGTTAGTACGGGCTATGAAACCACTTTCCCCCGCACGTTAAAGTCTACACAATTGCCGGGCAGCGGGATTCACGTGAATCATCGGATCTCCCGATCTCTATCCAACGGCGGAGGTGTACCAGGATTGCTCGCTCGTTAACATGCGTCCGCCATGTCATATGGCCCACCATCGTGCTGACCTCATCACTTCCTAACCGTTGATTCATGCTTACCATCCAACGGTCCAGAGTGTAGTTCCCCCCATCTGTTGACTTTGCTACGTCGCCCTTCCACTTGTTCCTTCCATATGTCCACGTGTTCGCCCCCGTGTGTCTAAGATATTTCCCTCCGTTGTATACATATATATATATATGTTTATGTGTGTTTTTATTTGCGCTTGTCGTTCTTCAGTCACCATCTCCCCACTATGTCACGTAGAAAAACTGTGTCCTGATCATTTATCAAAGCCCTCAGTGTTTTTCCTCCGCCACCCTTTATATTCCTGTTATACGTTCAACACCATTATCATCTCCCCTTCCACACTCCCTGTCTCTGAGTCCATTTTCTCTAATGTTTTGCGGGTTTTGCAGGTTCTAAAATGATGAAGAAGACGCCTTAATCCACCGCCTCCATTACAGAGATCAAGAGTATATCAAAGGACACATTCTGCTGGTGAAATTCAAAGAAGAAGATGAGGGTAGGTGTGAGAAATGACCGCCATTAAAGAAGAAGGAGATATGGACCTACAGAGTCCTCCAGAAGAATTCGCACCGCATTAAAGATCCAGGATTCAAATCCAAAGCTAAGGGCCGAAAGTACAATACAAAATTGCAGACTTTTTCAGGGTTTTATGGAAGCAAATTTTCACTCTTTCAGTAAGAGGCGGACCAATGTATATTTTATTATTCGTGTCATGTTTATAAGGAGATTTTTCTCCTCAGCATTTATTTCAGGAGACGTTTTGTAAAGTACATTTATTTATAGTTAGTCATTCACAGTGAGGGCGCGAATTCTTTCCGCCATCTGATTCAAAATAAGTCATTTAATGTTTCTCATCTACCTCCTCCTCTAGAATTCTCCATCTCATCTATAAAGGCCCAAAAAGAAGACATTGTAGGGGTTCCAGATTTCTATCAGCAAACTGTGCAGTGAAAAGGCTCTTGTAGACATCTTGTAATATTTCCTGTATAAAGTTTCAGAGCCCGTAGGGTCTCAGTGAGGAGGGGTTATAACTGTAATGAGGATTCTGGTCTCTGGTATCTCACAGTATGTAATTTCTCTTATGTGTTAATACAATAATTTCTTTCATGCTATTTATCTTCTTGTATCATGTTCTAGAATGTGAGTGGCTCACTAATTTGCAGTAAGGATTCATCTTTGTTGGTGCCCTTTCTGGAATTAGTCAAGCGCTTTAAATAGGCCTAGTCATGGTATACTGTTTCATGTTCACTTCATCCATATTTTCTGCTATATTAGTTGCTTGAGGGGGGTGCTTTAAAAACGCCATTGTCATATAAGGATTCATAAATTGGTATGCCCTTATATGGTTCTGTTGTGTATCTGGGTATCAATCTCATGTCAGCTAATATCTTCTTTATGTTTCTTCACTGCACTCATCATCTGATATTTGATTTCTGTGATATATTATATGAACTGGCCCTCTTTACAGTAAGCGGTCTCTTAACTGTCTGATGCCTTTATATTGGAGTTTTACTTGATGTCCCTACATTTTTCTTGTCTTTGTACCAGCTTCTGAGAGAGATTGGTCCCATTCAAAACTAATTTCCTTGTTCAAAACAAGAGATAGTAAGTGAGTTCTTGGACTGACAACCCAAAATATAAAGGGCTCCTTGCTATATTAAGATGTCCTAGGCACTGGTCTATGGCAACTCTAGACTGTCTCTAGGAGGGTGACAAAATCATCCACAACATCTTTCTGGCGCCGTTGCCGGGGAGCGAATTCAAGAATATCAGTTTCCCTGGGTTTTGACAAATTGTTTTCACTCTCTAATCAGGTGAGCACAAAGAGTTGAAGAGTTGCATATCTCTCACCTTGGCGACTCCACTGGTCTTTATTTGATAAATCTTATTGGTAGTCCTGGCTCTTCGTAGGCCACATTTGAGGTCAGATACATCTCAGTCAAAAGCATCTTACGTGTCTGACCCAGAGAAGATCATTCATAAAGAGTTTGGAAGGAGAGGAAGTCAGTTTGTGCTGAAAACCCTGAATATTCCGTTGAAGATTATCCGCCCTCTTCTTCTCAAGAAGTTAGAACAGAAAATCCCGAGTTTTACTCGGAGACTCCACGTAGGGGAAGTACTTCGATTGAAGAAGATTCTCATCCTACGTTCGAGGCTGAAGAAATTAAAGAGGTCACAGAAGTAGCTGCTGTTAACCGAGAGTTATTTCCATCTACACCTCAGGCTTCTGTGCAATATATTCCCATTTTTATTCATACTCCACTTCCTCCTACTCCTCTCCCTTCATTTGTTGCTCAGACTGTTGTACAACCCCCACCTCCTCCAATGGCCAATGTTCCTGCTTTTCTATTGAACAAATATGCTCCTCTGGCCTTACCCCAAGTGCTGAATGATATGCCACAGGATTATCTGAAGATTCTGCCGAGATTTAATGGAGAAAACGAAATGGATGCTCAGAAACATCTCGAGACCTTCTGCTCTTTTGCAGAGAACTTAAATGTTGAACATCTGGATGTGGTCTTGAGATTATTTGTGCAATATTTGGAAGGGGAAGCCAGAAAATGATTTAAAACATTGGGAAACCGTTCAATAACCACCTGGGACGTCATGGAGAATGTTTTTCTCAGAAAGTGGGGATAAAAGAAAGACCACGGGCAATGTCTCACTGAATTTAATACCATGAAGAAGAAACAGAATGAGGGAGTGGCAGAATTCATCAAAAGATTCAACAAGTTATATCTGAGCCTGCCTCCTGAAATGAAACCACATGAAGCTGCTGCCAAGATAATTTTTATAGCAGCCTTTGATTTTGATTTTTGTTTTGCATTAAGAGAAAGGAAACCTGCCACCTTAGATGATGCACAGTCAGATGCTCTGGAATTGGAAGCAAAATTTGCCTCCACTGGAAAGTTAAAAGGAAAAATTGAACAGGAAACCAGGAGGAAAGGCAAAGAAGAGGTCTCCACCTCTAATTAGGAAAAGGATCCAGAGAAATTGGATGAAATAAGTAAAATGATAAAGAAGATGGTCAAGCTTGAACTGGAAGCTAAAAATGCAGCTCCCAAGAACTATTATAATGCTCCAAACAGAGGATATAATCCTCAGTACAGAAGGCCACCATTGCAGATATTGCCAAGAGAAACAAAGGAACAACAAGACCAGGTACCTCACCCCTTGTACCTGGAAGGACCAGCAGATGATTCCACTGGAGATGCAGCTTATGGATTAGAAGATTCAAATCTGGCTTTTTCAAATAATGATGATATGGAATTCCCGTTGCAAGATGAAGATGAAGAAGCAGAGATTGATCATTATTGTAAGCAATTTGCTGATTTCAGGCAAGCACAATTCAATGTCAAATATGATCTCAGATCTTCAAGGAAGAGGACCAGAACTCAAGATCAAGAAGAGGAGCCACCTCAGAAAGAAGCATTTGCTCCTAAGGAATCAACAACGAAGAAAAATGCAGAAAAAGGTAAGAATCCTCTTCAAAATATTCCCTTGCAGTCTAATGATCAGGTTCCTTCTTCTTCTAAAATAGTCAGTCCTCCTAATGTTGAGCCAGTGTCAAAAGAAGTCAAGTCTTCAGTTGAGAATAAGGAGTCAAAAGAAGTTGTGATAGAAAAGCCCCCATCTGCTTTCAATTTGCAAAAAGAGCTTGAAAAGATTAAGATTCCTGTCCCCTTGACTGAATTATTAAAGCAGCCTGTATATCAGTCTCAAGTTACCTCTTTCATACTTCCTCCTGAACTACCAATTGCACCTGATAGTTTAAATCTTCAAGAAGAAAGACCCATGGTAGTCTTCGTCCACACATGTTGAGGAGATAGACCCTTCTACTCCCTCCTTTTGTGTCCCTTGTCATACATGACCTGCTGTTGCATAATTGTATGTTAGATTCTCGGGCTTCCCATAATCTTGGCGTTCCATGTCTCATTATGGAACAACTAGGACCAACTACAAGACCATACAAAGATTTATATTCATTTGATTCTAAAAGAGTAAAATGCTTGGGAATGATTAAAGATGTAGTGGTCAATTTGGCCCAAATTCCAGCAAAGAGTGTGGTCATGGACATTGTGGTTGCCGATATCCCAGCCCGCTTTGGCATGCTGTTGTCAAGGTCATGGGGTACCAAGATTGGGGGGTCAATTAAACTAGATCATCCATATTTTCTTCTATATTAGTTGCTTGAGGGGGGTGCTTTTAAAACGCCATTGTCATATAAGGATTCATAAATTGGTATGCCCTTATATGGTTCTGTTGTGTATCTGGTATCAATCTCATGTCAGCTAATATCTTCTTTATGTTTCTTCACTGCACTCATCATCTGATATTTGATTTCTGTGATATATTATCTGAATTGGCCCTCTTTACAGTAAGCGGTCTCTTAACTGTTTGATGCCTTTATATTGGAGTTTTACTTGATGTCCCTACATTGTTCTTGTCTTTGTAGCAGCTTCTGAGAGAGATTGGTCCCATTCAAAACTAATTTCCTTGTTCAAAACAAGAGATAGTAAGTGAGTTCTTGGACTGATAACCCAAAATATAAAGGGCTCCTTGCTATATTAAGATGTCCTAGGCACTGGTCTATGGCAACTCTAGACTGTCTCTAGGAGGGTGACAAAATCATCCACAACAGAAGGCAATTGTTTTGATGCTTTAGATTGAATGAATGGATGGATCAAACCGGTGAGGAGCTGAAGAGGGAAAGAGGGTCTTAAGAGTCCTCCTCAAAAAGATGAAAACATGGAAAATTAAACAAAACTGAAGGCAGAGCAAAGCAAGCTAATGAATTCCACCTTTAACACTGTTTTGTTTAATTTAAGAAGAAAAGAGAAGGGAAAATGATACACATAAACATAAATGAACTTAAAATTACATAGAGAAACACACCATCAAAACACAGAGCCACATGGATCCCAAAGAGTGCTGCAAACCCTGGTCTATTCCTTTGCCAAAATTGCAGAGATGAAATGTACAATGCAGTGCCAAGCAATCGCAAGTGTCCAACCCTGAAAATGACTGAAGAACTACATGATATAGACAAGCATAACTCATTCCCATACCTCTAGGGGTCGAGCTCATCATTCTAGGAGCTGTTTCAACCATATCTAAACTAGGAACTAGAAAATAGGCAATGCAACAACTTGCCTCTATATGCTAGGAAACTGATCCATTCACTTACATTTCACCTTTTGGTGAATGAATATTCTAGAATGAGTAAAAATGTGCCAAAATTACATCACGGCCATGAAATTACATCAAGGTACATCAAGAATTACATGAAAAAGTGAAACTGGCCAAAACTAGGCGAAATTCTGAGTTGCTGAGTGAAAAATAGGCCAAATTTCCGTATGCGTCACGCTTGAAATCTCTATGCATAGCACAAGTTTGAGGCTGATTTTGAGGGCCTTCCCGAGGTCCAAATTGAGTGTAGGATAGATTGTTGGAAAGCCATGCCTGTATGATTTCCAACCCAAGTGTAATTTCTGAATTTGGTTGCCATTTTCGCCTCCAAAAATCCAGTCTCCCAACAGTGCTTCCTGTGTGTGCAAAAAGTGGCAGAAAGGCCATTTTTAGGGTGTTTTTGACCCTTTAGGCAACCCAGAACTTGATGAAATCCTTAGGTAATCCACGAGCATGCATAAATTTTGCTAAAAATCTAGAAATGCAAAGTTTTTCCCTTGAAGAGCTGCCAATTATAAGCACGTGCCAAGTGGCGCTACGCGTCGGGCAAGAAAATATGTTTTTAGGCCCAAAAATTCAAAATTGACAAATTTTTTCCCAAATTTCTTGAAATTTGGGCTGAAGGTCCCTCATCAAGTGCTATTCTAGGCCAAAGAAGCTTCAGCCAAAATTTGGATTCTATCATTCCTTTTGCGACGCTTTAGTGCCCTCCTGGTGCATGCAGTTCAGTGGTGGAATCACTGCCTCAGTCATATGATGTATCAGTGTCTGTCTCCATGATGTCCATACAAGGTATATGTTCGATTGTATGAGATGAAAATGAGAATTTGGTGCTTTTGTTTTAGTTGCCAAATGTGTGTCAAAGGGGAGGGACTGTAGGAGATATAGGGCAGTGGGGACAATGGGGTTTAATCGAATGATAATTTTCCCTTTGAAAATTTGACAAACTTAGGAACAAGGGACAACCACTTGACTGTTTGGGGAACTTGGGGTTTTGGGATTTTTTTACAAATGAAATGGGAAGGGAAAGTGATAGGAAAGGAAATGATTTAGGGATAGGAAAATGGGAATGAGATGGTATGAGTGGGCTTTAGGGATGTAAGGGGATAGGGAATAGACTGTAGTAATAGTATATTAGTGAGGGAGAGGAATAACCAAGAGGGGAATGAAATATTTGGCACCAAAATTACTTTTTAAAACACCAATTTCAAAACCCTAGGGAAGAAATTTCAATAAGAGGATAGGGTTTATAGTTTGACATTCAAATTCTCATAATCCATTTCAATCAACATCAAACACTGTTAATGGAAATTTCAAAATCTCATGAACTTGGAACAAAGGAGGCCTATTTCATTTTGAAGATTGAGGGAAATGGCAACAAATTTTATATTTCGGGCCAATGCATCGCACACACAACCCATTGTGCCGCGCTCTCTATGTGCGCCGCAACCATTCTAATTTTCATGGAGGTGAGCGGCCCTATGCGCCGCGTTTGGCTTATGCACTGCACCCAACGCCCAATGCGCCGCGACACTGAACTTCACCACAGTTTCAGCTTTCACAGACTATTTCGCCCTCCACAATTTGTCTTTGGCTCTTTGATGCCTTTAGCATGCAAATGAAGTTTGTAATTTGGAAATATCTTATATATATCAAAAAAAATTTGATGTTTCATTTGGCAAACCCACTTTCTAATGTTTGTAAAACTTGACATTTCACTGTAAACTCTGCTTTGTCTCCTTTGTGCTTTTGACTGAATAATGAGATTTCGCACACTAAACCACCATAAATTCTGAGAAAAAAATCTTCACTTGCAATGGAAAAACTCTTAAATTACTTGCACACCACATATTTGAGCACATTTGGAAAATTTGGAGAAGTTTATGGTGAAATTGGGCTTGGAGCTCTATGCGCCGCGCCACAAACCCAATGCGTAGCACATTTTTTCAGGAGGCTTTTGGAGGTCTTCCCGGTGTCCAAATTGGGTGCAGGATAGCTTGTTGGAAATATTATTGAGTATAATTTCTAACCCAACTAGAATGTTTCAATTTGGAGTTCATTTACACTATAAAAAATCAAATCTCCCAAGACTGGTCAAAATGTGCAAAATGAGGCTGCCTCAAGGCAGAGTGCTGTTGCAGTCAACTTTTGAAGGTCTTCCTCAACTCAAAAATAATCTCATGATAGCTCATTGGAAATATATTTGTGTCTAGTTATCATTTGACTCATCAAGCAAGTCATTTGGCCAACAAAGCTAGGCGAAATCTTGATTTTCCCAAGGTCACTTTAGAGGTGCATAAATTCTCATGAGGCAACTGTATTTTTGACATTTCTCTAAAACCATGACACTTGTGTAAAATGTGAAGGATTTTTTTATTCCTTGGCCTATTTTGGACAAAAACCTCTTTCATGTTTCTCAAATTCATCTTTCATGGCTCAGAAAAATCATTAGAGTAAAACCTATCTCGATGTGTGGAACAAGGGATTTGTCGAAATGAAGCGAAATGAAGGGGATAAGGAGCTTCTAAATTCTTGAAAAAAATTTGGGAAGTAGGGAGGGATGTTAGGAAGCAGGGGAAAGGATAATTTCAGAGATTGAGTGAGGGGAAGGGGTCCAAAAAGGAATAACACAGGCCTAGCCTAGAAAATTGCCAAGTTGTAGCAAGAAACTAGGGTTTGTGCGAAAATGAGGAATTTGGAGGATCTCAATGATGTGAAGTGTTTAATAAGGTACATTAAGGATAGGGGAAGGTGTATGAACATCAAGATACAAGTTTTTCTGATAATTTGACCATCCAAGAGAAATTACCTTCAAAACCCTAGGAGAGGGAAATGAACCTTACCTAGGCACAACTGAAGCATGAACAAGGTGTAAAATGACCCTTTGGAACTTGACATGATGATGAAAACCCTCTGAATGACAATACACTCAACTGAATGGTGACATGGACCGACATTTGGAAAACTTTGAAAAGAGTGAAAACAAAGCCTAGACCTATTACCTAGTGACCAAATTTTTCTTGAAGACTCACTGAAATGACAAAATTTGACCTTGACACCTTAAAATCACTTTGTAAGAGCATGTTTGATCACTGGAGGAAGGATGAAAATGCTGACACTAACACCAGGATAGGGCCCTAGACTGGTATATGCGGTATATTGCCCAGAATGGGAGCACATATATTCAAGATATCAAGGATGCTTTGAAGCACCAGTTCAAGAAGCTGAAATCTTATTCCCAGTTGGTAGCAGAAGTAAAGGACTTCAAACAAGGTGCGTCTGAGTCAGTATGGGAGGCTGATTAGTGACTGAAGAAAGCAATCAGGGAAGGAGGATTCGAATATGATGATAAAAAACATACGGAATGGTTCATCGCTATGTTGTTACCTCACCTGCGCACACTAATGAGTCATCAAACCTTTGAGTTGCAGGAGAAGGCTGTGGAAGTCGCTATGAAACTAGAGGCTTCCCCCCCAGAGGATATGTGCACAGGGGTACAAAAAATCCAGGAACAACTTGGGGCTATGCATATGGAGATACAGAACCTGCGAAAAGAGAGAGGAAATGATGGTTGCGTAGATCTCTGGTGCATACGATGTCGGGTGTTTGGCCATATGAAGGATCAATGCCCTCTGTTGATGGATTACATGCAAGAAGGAGGACCTCGTCCGGTACTCCCAGGGGCAAGTAGGGAACCCGTCCTATTACGACCAAGTTCAAGTAGGCCTGTGCTATGGTGTGATGATTGTCGGGTAGCAGGGCTACATGATACGAATCATTCCCTCGGTTAGGTGCGTATGTCCCAGAACTAAAGAAATAGTGGTGCCGATTCTGCCGATCAGTGGGACATGATGAGAAGAACTGTCATACTTATGACTTAATGATGGATCGTGGGAACTTATATAGGGTACAATCGGACCCTGCATCTCCAAGACCTTCTGCGCACTTTGGAGGATCACCGGCTCGAGGCAAAGGAGGTCGGGGAGGAAGCGCAGGACGAGGACGTGGGTAGCTAATCTATTATAACTGTGGATAAGTAGGGAAATTTTCCAAAGAATTCCCAAATCCCACCAGGCCATCATGCAAATATTGTAGGCAGTTGGACCTTGAGGTAGAGGACTGCCCAATTTTAATAGCTAAGACGCAGGAAATGGAGCCCACCCCTACGCAGAGCATACAAAGAGTTAAAAATGAGCTAAGAAAGGCAGATCCCTGTGTAAAATTCATGACACACAGCGGGCTATTCAGCCAGGGAGCAAAAGAGGAGCTGGCCTCTCGGGAGGGAGTGCCTTTCAAAGAACAGACACCACTGGCAGACCCTGCGCAGCTGCCGATGCAACCTCAGATAGAGGAAGGAGTTGAGCCCTTCTTAAAAGCATGTCTAAAGCTGCTACGAAATCCGTAGGCTATAGGAAATCTCCAAGCACTACTGAATACTTGCACAGCTCGGTCCAATTTGTTGGGTATGTGTTATATTATTTCCACGACTAGCCCCACGTGCTGTACGTTGCGCTTGGCGCAGTAGGGGGGTCACAGGGGGGCGGAAGCCCCCCTTGTGGGGGTCTGGGGCAGCACCCCGGTGGAATTTTTTTTGGTAAGCGGTCCCACTCATATGCGGACCCACCCATGTTTTGTGCATGATTTTGCACATGGTTTTGGGGTACGATGGTTTTCGGCCCTTGGTGTTTTGTAGATCCGGTCAAGGGAACTACGGTTATGTTCTAATCCAGGGTTAATGGATTGGGGTTTATGTATGCTTCGGCATGTATATATATGTGTTGTAGCACTAAAAGGATTATAATGAAAAATCAAGCTGGTTGTCCCAATTTGGGATCCATGGGAAAATCTCTGTGTTTATCTATTTTATGTTTTATGCTCTCGCTATTGTTTATTTTCTGTTATAAGATTCATGTGTAGATAATTTCTGTTCAGGGTTTAAACCTACATTTGGTATCAGAGTTGTTTAGGCTTCAAGGGGATGCCTTTGCTGCTGAGGGTTTTTTGTTCGGGCTTGAGGTAGACCCTGTTCAGTGGGAGATTTGCGGGATCAATTCTTGCGGTGAAAGAAGATGGCGAGCAGCGGAAAGATAGAGATCGAGAAATTTAATGGTCAGAGTTTTGAGTTGTGGAAGCTCAATATGAAGGATCTGTTGGTGGATAAAGATCAGTGGATTGCGGTAGATCCAGGTACTAAACCAACGACAATGTCAGATGAAGACTGGAAGAAACTGGATCGGAAGGCTAAAAGCACAATACGGTTGTGTGTATCAGATTAAGTATTGTTGAATGTATCTGGGGAAGCTACGACGAAGAATTTGTGGGAAAAACTTGGGACTTTGTACCAATCTAAGTCTCTGGTGAATAAGTTGTTCTTGCGGAAAAAGCTGTATAACCTGAGGATGAAGGATGGAGACTCGGTGACAGAGCATCTGAATGCCTTCAATACTGTGGTAAGTCAGCTGTCGTCTGTTGATATTAAAATCTCAGATGAAGATAAGTGCATCGATTTGTTGTGCTCTCTACCAGACTCGTGGGACAGTCTGGTTATTGCAATAGGTAGCAATACAACTATTTTGAATTTTGATGACATTGTCTCAGCCTTGCGTCGGAGGAAATGAGACGGAGAAATATGGAGGGTCGGAATGGAGATGCCTTATCTCTACAAGGAAGGTCCCAGAACAGAAACAAGAATAAGGGTTTGAGTGGGAAATCTAAATCTAGAGGGAGATCTAAATCTCCTTGAAAGATTGTAAAGGTGTGCTGGAAATGCAGAAAGGAAGGGCACTACAAAAAGGAATGCAGATATAAAGCTCCTGAAAAAGGAAAGGGATCCGATGAAGCTCCTTCTGCAGAGGTGAAAAACACCTCGGATGAAGGTGGGGATGTGTATTTGGCTTCTTCTTCAAATACACATGTAGATCATTAGTCATGGTTGATTGACTGGAGTGTGGAGTTGCATCCTTTCACTTCACTCCCCATAGGGAGTGGTTACGTAGTATGAGAAATGTGGTGGTGATGTCTTCCCGGGGGATGATAGGAAGGCAGAATCTTGAACGTGGAAAAATTAGCAAGTACCAAGGTGGAAGGATTAGAACACTTCGAGGTATTCCGTATACTGCATTGGCCAGAAATCTGATTTCTGTAAGCAAGATGGATGATGCAGGTGTAAAAACAGTGTTCGAGAAAGATGCCTGCAAGATGGTTCAGGGAGCACTAGTATTAATGCGGGGAGTTCGGACCAGAACTCTGTACAAGCTACAAGGTAGCACTGTTATTGATGGGTGTAACAATTCTGTGGTTCCTGAAAGTGGAGCAGAAAGCCTAGTTGTCTCTGGAGAAAAGACCATGCTATGGCATCAAAGGCTTGGACATATTGGAGAGAAGGGGCTTCGGATACTGCCTAGAAATGGTATGGTAGAAGGTATGTCTAATTTCTCTCTGGATTTTGATTTCTGCGAATATTGTGTATATGGGAAGTAGAATCAGGTGAGTTTTCCTTCTGGTGGTAAGAGGGCGAACAAGATATTAGAACTTGTGCACAGTGATGTGTTTGGGACATGTCGGTTCATCAACGGAAACTGTGTACTATGTTTCATTCATAGATGACTTCTCAAGGAATACATGGGTATATTTCTTGAGTAAGAAATATTAAGTCTTTGAAAAATTTAAAGAATTTAAGGCTATGGTGGAAAACCAGACAAAGAAGAAGATAAAGACGCTAAGGACAAATGATGGTGGGGATTTATGCAAGAAGGAATTTGAAGGGTTCTGTAAGAAGTGTGGTATAGCAAGGCAAAAGACTACTCCATACACACCTCAGAAAAATGGAATTGCAGAAAGAATGAACGGAACAGTGGAAAAGGCCTAGCATGCTCGGTGGTACCGAGTTAGGACAAGTGCAGGCGGGCGGTGGAGCGCATGTTGTAGTTAACAGATCACCTTCATCGGCGTTGGAGGATAAGACTCCGCATGAGGTATGGACTGGTAAGAAACCCTCTCTTTCACATCTAAGGGTATTTGGATGTGATGGATATGTACATGTTCCAAAGGATAAAAGGAACAAGTTGGAAAATAAATATGAAAGGTGCATCTTTATTGGGTATAAGGATGGTTTAAAAGGTTACAAGCTTTGGAACCTGGAAACAAGGAAGGTTGTGTACAACCGAGATGTGGTGTTTAGAGAGGTGAAAGGTACACATGAAGTCCTAGGAACTTTGAGAAGATGAGTTTGAGCTTCAAAGGAGGATGAATCGGACTCTGACTGAGAAGATTCAGAAGAGGAAAATCCAGGTGACTTTGATAAGATCGGTTCGGGAAAGAAGGCAACCGAAGGTATAGTGCATACGCACACATTTCGGAGTTTTAATAACTATAGCGATGACGATTCCGGAGAACTGTCAGGGAGGAAGTAGATTCAGAGGATGGAAAACTCTGGAAGGAGGCCATGGTTGATGAAATGGCATACTTGCAAAAAAATGAGGCATGTGATCTGGTGGAGTTTCTGGCTGGAAGGAAGCCCATCAGGAGCAAATGGGTGTTTAAGAAGAAGATGAATGTAGAAGGCAAGGTGGAGAAATACAAAGCTCGGTTGGTAGCAAAATTTTATTCCCGAGTGTCGGGAATTGATTTTGGTGATATTTTTTCTCCTGTTGCCAAATTTACTTCTATTAGATTACTTTTATCTGTTGCTGCTGCATTTTATTTTGAGGTAGAACATATGGATGTGAAGACAACATTTCTTCACAGGGATCTAGAAGAGGAGATCTACATGAAGCAACCTGAAGTCTTTATGGTGAAGGGTAAGAAAGAACTGGTGTGCAGGTTGAAGAAGTCTCTGTATGGGTTAAAACGGTCACCAAGGATGTGGTACCAGAAATTTGATACCTATATACGGGGACTTGGCTTCACCAGAAGCAAGGAGGATCACTATGTTTATTTTAAATTAATTGGTGATCGTGTTATTTATTTGGTCGTGTATGTGGATGATATGTTGTTGATTGGAAATGACAAAGAAATTATCCAAGATTTTAAGACCCAACTATTCTGCAAATTCGACATGAAGGATCTTGGTGCGCAAACTATATTTTGAGCATGGAAATTAAGAGAGATCAGGCAAAGAGGAAGCTTTGGTTAAACCAGAGGAAGTATGTCGAGACTATATTGCAGAGGTTCAATATGCAGGATAGTAAAACGGTGAATGTTCCTATTCCTGTAGGTGTGAAGGCTGTCCTGACAACGTTGTCCCAAGACACAAGAAGAGGAAAGGATATGTCTGTGTTCCATATGCAAGTGCAGTGGGTAGCCTGCTGTATGTAATGGCCTGTACTAGACCAGACATTGCACATGCAGTGGGAGTATTGAGCAGGTTTATGTCAAACCCAGGGAAGGAGCATTGGAAAACAGTGGAGCGGGTTTTTAGATATTTACATGGCACTAGTGATTATGGCTTGTGCTACCAAGGAAGACCGGGATTGAAAAGAATGTTGGAAATTCGTGGTTTTGTTGATGCAGACTGGGCTGGAGATCTGGACCAAAGAAGATCTACAAGTGGGTATGTATTTAGCCTATTTGGACGCGCACTCAATTGGATGAGTAAAAGACAGTCTGTACTGGCTCTTTCAACTACAGAGGCAGAATACATAGCATCCAATCATGCAAGCAAGGAAGCATTTTGGTTGCAGAGATTGTGTTTAAGTATGGGGTTGGTACAACAAGCTATAAGGACAGACTGTGATAGCCAAAGTGCAATTTTCTTGGCTAAGAACCCTGCTTATCATTCAAAGACAAAGCACATTGATGTTCAATATCACTTTGTTATAGATATGGTTGAGGCTAAAGAAAGAGATTATTCTTGGTAAAGGTGGACAGCACTTTGAAGAATGTTGTAGATGCATTGGCAAAGTCTTCTAGTCGGGAGGATTCTCTTGGTGAAGAGAAACAATGGGTGTTCGAAGAATTAGCCAATATTTAAGCTCTCCTATGGCCCCATTGGAAAGAAAACGAGTGGGAGAATGTTGGGTATGTATTATATTCTTTCCATGACTAGCCCCACGCGGCGCTACGTTGCGCGGGCGCGGCAGTCCCGGGGCAGCGCCCCGGCGAAATTTTTTTTGGTATGCGGTCCCACTCATATGCGGACCCACCCATGTTTTGTGCATGAGTTTTCACATGGTTTTGGGGTACGATGGTTTTTTGCCCCTGGTATTTTATAGATCCGGTCAAGGGAACTACGTTTATGTTCTAATCCAGGGTTAATGGATTGGGGTTTATGTATGCTTCGACATGTATATATATGTGTTGTAACACTAAAAGGATTATAATGAAAAACCAAGCTGGTCGTCCCAATTTGGGATCCAGGGGAAAATCTCTATGTTTATCTGTTCTATGTTTTATGCTCTCGCTATTGTTTATTTTCTGTTATAAGATTCATGTGTAGATAATTTATGTTCAAGGTTTAAACCTACACAATTTGATCCCTAAAACCAAGGATGCACAAAAACTATACAGCTATAAGAAGCGCACCGGGAGAGAGATGCAATTGACTGCGTAGATTGGTGACTATGAGATGGATTAGTTTATCTTAGATCTAGGGTTAGATGCGAATGTATTACCAAAATAGACATGGAAATGAATGGGAGAGCCTAAATTAGAATGGTCCACCATCCAGTTGTGAATGGCCAATCAACAAAAAATCATCCCTCTAGGGAGGTTACCAAAAGTCATGGTTGACATCGCAGGGGTAAGGGTTCTAGCTGACTTTGAAGTCATAGAAATTGTGGAAGATGCGGATCCCTACCCTGCGCTCCTTGGACTGGACTGGGCAATTGATATGGGGGGTGTCATCAATCTCAAGAAGCGCAACATGGTGTTTGAAAGCAAGGGTACGTGTGTCATAGTTCCACTAGATCCAGAAGAAGGTGCACGATATTATTATAGAGCCAGCCTATGAGGAGGAGGAATTAGATCACATTTATAAATTAACAGCGCAAGATGAAGACCGGGTGAACCCCACGGATGAAGGAATGCTCTTATGGGAAAATGACAGTGAATGTTTTTCTGACTCTCATGAGGAGCTGGAAAATTGTCAAGGTCGATTACACGAGGTTTCGACGCTTTGATGTCTTCAGACCGCCAAGAATTTTCGTTGCATCTCTGTTTTCCAGATAAATCGATCTTGCGGAAAAGACCGATCTCTCTAGTATCAGAAGATAGTCTAGCAACAAATAGATAGTTAAATATATCTTTCTCTAGATATATAATGATTTATAAGTAAATTCTACAAAGGTGTTACGATCCTACCTTGATCCAATGCTTGTTTGTAGTAGTCTTCCTTCAGTCGCCCGAAAGAGTTATCTTCGAAGATCTGCAATCACAAAAAAAAAAAAATCAAATAGCACCTGCATCGCATATATTCATAAATCATATCTATTATGGTGATCAAGGAATCCATAAAATAAACAATCAATTGACAGCTTATTGAGAAAAACAAACTTATTTGTATTAACTTTGAAATAGTAGAAGAACCTTACAACCTTTTTATCCTTGATGTTGAACAGGTATTCCTGGGGTCCTAAGTAGGAATTTACTTTACTCTGACAAGCCTTTCACTCTTCCAACTGAGCTACATACAGGTATGTAATATTTCCTCATAAAATCTCAGCTAAAGGAGTCTAAGTGCCAACAGCACTTTACCTCAAATAATACTAAAGCTTGAACTCCCTTTGAGGCTGCCCAATGCCTCTTTTTATAGTGCAAAAGAGGAGGTTACAGTTCCACCTATGAAGGGATAGAATCCTCCTTAAAATGGATAAGCTCCTCACATCAAGGGGTTAGCTCCCTAAGGCATGGGATACATGAACTTGAAAAGAGCGGACTTGCCACCGCAAGATTCCTTCTAGAAGCTTCTAAAAATGACTGAAAGTGAGATTTTTGAGTCTACTTGCACCCTTTTAATATTTTACAGGGGTCTGCACCCTTAACACAGAAAAAGTGAGGTCAGGTACGCAGGAGACACGACCATTAGGTGCGGGACCGCAGGTAAGACAAAGAGAAAGTGCGACACCAGAGTTTTAGAGACTTTCAAGAGCTTTTCTCTTATTTTTAAGGCTTGAAATGAGGAACTGATGTTTTTAGACTTGCAAAGGAGGAAATTATGAGTGATAATGAGCTCATACAGATAACGAAATGTCAAGGTGATAATGTTCAGTGCAACAGATTTCCCCCTAAAGTGCGAAGTCTGTAATAGATGAAGATAGAGTCTGTCATGTATGAAGAGTGAAGTACTTTATCATTTCGAAGATCATCCCGTGGAAACCCCAGTCGGAACCTGTAAAAACATTCAATTCAAAATATATATATGTAGACATATCATCGCTGAGGTAGGCAGTCCCATACTCAGATCAAAACTAACTAGAAAACTGACTTAAACTGTTCTGATACAGGAATAATTTTTCAATACATCAACAATATAGACATGTGTAGACACAGTATGGATGCAACTATCTGTTTATGAATATTCCACTGTATAAATGAATAACAAAATTCCTCGTAGCCTGGATGGTAGAAACTAGATCTAGGGTCTTTATTTCCACTTCCCGAACTAGTACGATTCTATCCATGTGAATGAATGTGTTGAAGTCGAATATGGTAGAAACCACTTGATTCCCAGTCAATAATGTGAATTGTTAACAAGTGTGAGAGTAACCACCAGTAATGTCAATGGCCCTCAAAGTACTCAGTACAATCCATTAAATGTGAATGAATGAGCTGAAGTCGAACATGTCATGGAATCATTCGATCGAAGGTCAATGATGCAACCTGTTGTCGAAGGTGAGAAACCTGCCATTGAGGCATGTAGATTTCAAGGTACTGACGATTTCTAGATCAAATTCCTAGATAATGAGCTGTCGTCGATAGAAAGTGATCTGTCATAGGCAAGGCCACAATATGAAATCATGGATCAATTTTTGAAGAAATATATTGGCAAGGACTGACTCAGGGATGGTCAAAATTGAAGACAAATATTTTGCAGATGAATGGTTTGTTTGAACTGTCTTCTTGAACACATAATGACACTACAAATGGCTTGGTGACAATTGACCCAAAGCTAATACCCAGAAACTAGCTGAAGACTTTCAATATGGTTTGATTAATTGTTAGGCAAAGGATTTTCCCAACCTAGGTGAACAAAAGTGTCGTGTTCAAGAGTGGTTAAAGGCTTTTCGAATAATCATAATGTAACAAACAGGTTCATTTTTCTCTCTTTTCCCCTACCATTTCTCGCAAGTACCTCTTTATTTTTGACAAGCTTGAGGAGGATAACATTTGCTTGTTTATAAGCTCATCCTTCGGATGAGTCCAACTTAGTTTAAAATTCGAACCCTAAGAAGGAGTGGTTCGTTCTTGCTTTAAATTGAATAGGTCCTTTACTGTTAAGTTTTAACGAGTCCGGTATAGGAGAAACTCAATGTTTTTAAATTTTAGGGAGTCAGAAGAAAAAATTTAAGAAAACTCCATGGGTGTACTTTTTCTTAAATTTAGTCTCTCGAGCCCGAAAAAGGATAAAATAATGCGGGAGAGAACTCTATTGACCGTAATTAGTCAACGCATACCTTTTTCGTAAATAGTCCATTTCAGTCCGTAAAAGGGGTAAACTTATACTGAAGGGACGATCATTCATTTATTTTAACAAGTTGGAATAGTCAAGTACTCGGCAATATTTTCATTTTTAGAGAGTCTGAAAAGGGCTTAAAAGAGAACTCCAGGGTTTCGCTTTTTTTGTAAGTTTTAACGAGTTCAAAAAAGGGATAAAAATGTACTCATGGTTTCGCTTTTTCTATAAATTTTAACGAGTTCGAAAAAGTGATAAAAATGTACTCATGTGGCTGATTTTGAATTTAATTAATGAACAGGAAAAGACGGAAAGAACTCGACATTTTCATGTGTTTTACGAGAATGAAAGATAGCAAAATAATCTCGGGATTTTCATGAGTTTAACAAGTCTTTAAAATAACTGAAATCGACTTGAGATAGGTTTCATTTTTACAAAATCTTGAAAAAGAGAAAAATTGTGCTTCAAATAGGTTTTAATGCCCCCCCAGCTTCATTTCATTCAACTAAATAGACTACTGGTAACTACTAGCTAGATGGAATGAAGGTTCATTTACGATATTGGATGAAAGACCCGACCTAAAACTATAAGAAAATTATGCAAAAACTGAAATAACTAACCTAAATATACGACTTAACATTTACGAGATCTAGTCAAAGACTCGACTCAATTAGGGGAGGATTTGTTTCATTTTTTAACGAGCTTGACACAGGAAAAGAACTATGCTCATGGCAACGTGTTTCATTTTTTAACGAGGTTGACACAGTAATAGGAACTATCCTCAACTACATGTTTCATTTTTTAACGAGGTTGACACAGTAAAAGAAATGTCCTCAAATATATTCTCTACAATCTACCTATATAATCTACTGATTCATTTTTTAATGAGGTTGACACAGGAAAAGAACTGTCCTCATGGCCCATTGATTCATTTTTTAACTAGGTTGACACAGTAAAAGGAACTTTCCTCTTCATCCACTGATTCATTTTTAACGAGGTTGACACAGTAAAAGGAACTTTCCTCATACCTGATTCATTTTTTTACGAGGTTGACTCAGTAACAGGAACCATCCTCAGAAACTACTTATTTCTAATCTATTAATCTACTCTCTACAATCTACCTACTAATTCATTTTTTAATGAGGTTGACACAGGAAAAGAACTGTCCTCATCGCCGACTGATTCATTTTTTAATGAGGTTGACACAGTACAAGGAACTTTCCTCACACCTGATTCATTTTTTTACAAGGTTGACTCAGTAACAGGAACTATCCTCTGACCAACTGATTCATTTTTTAACGAGGTTGACACAGTAAAAGGAACTGTCCTCGCTAATCACTGATTCATTTTTTAACGAGGTTGACACAGTAAAAGGAAATATCCTCACTACTAACTGATTCATTTTTTAATGAGGTTGACACAGTAAAAGGAACTATCCTCACACTCACTGATTCATTTTTTAACGAGGTTGACACAGTAAAAGGAACTATCCTCGCAGAAATTATCATGCCTTCTAACTGGAAGAAAGACATGTCAAGGGACACTCCTTGACCATGGCTTCCAAAAGGTCTTCATCAGATGGAAGAACAATTCTCTGGAAGGAACACATGTCAAGGGACTCAAAAGGGATAGGAACATCACGTTCAAATAATCCCATATAGTTTTCCATGTTAATTACCGGATCTAAGTCATAGGAAGTCGAGAAAACAGTGAGAGGCTTGCTTGCATCGGTAACTGAAAACATGGGATTGGTTGCCACATAATTAACCCGTGGCATAGTAGATACCATTTTAGTAGAAGGAATTGTTAGGGGTGTTTGATTATTGGTAGTCGAATCAAGACTATCGAATGAAAGCTGGTCTATAGTCACAATGTTTCCATTGTGAGGGAAATACATCACACAAAAGAGTGTCGATACGACAGCTTTTATTGCATAGACATAGTCTCACCCAAGGAGTAAATTGAAATCCAAGGGGCCTCGAACTACCATAAGATCAATGCAGACAGTTTTACCTTCAAAAGTAATGGAAAACTTAGGAAGGATCCCTAAAGGTTCACTAATAGTTCTGTTAAAAGCTTTCAGATTCTGCGTAATAGGCACGAGCTGAGGGAAACCCAAAGCTTTCCAAACAGTTGAGGATAAAATACTAACAGAAGCACCTTCATCTACATGTGTTCGGTGTATGCTCCTACCACCAGCCTTCACAATTATTTGGAAAGGGATGGAGGAAGGAATACGAGGTTCTGTCAGTCTATTCCAATCAAAGGAAAAGACCTCAATACTTGGAGGGGAATCTGTATAAATAGGTGAAATTCCCTCTGGCATAGAAGAATCTGATGTAAAAAGAAGAACCTGAGCAGTATGAAGTTCAATCTCTACAGGGAGAATGGGATCGAATGAATGTGAAATCGAATTGACCACTTGATCAACTAATGGATCATCAACCTGAGTGATATGAGTTTCACTCTTCAATGGAAGAGTGGGATCGAATGTACTTGAAATTAGATCAATCACTCCGTCAGTTGACGGTAGGTTGGGAGAAATTTGATGGTAATCAATTGGAAATTCTTGCTGTGGAACAGTAAGGTTTTACAAAAATTTTGAGGCTTCATCCATGTGAGGGAAAATGTGAGTTTGATGAATCCCTTTGCATAACTTACAAGGAATCCTAACTTTACCCTTTTTCCGAGGAACCTGACTATCACTGGTTGATGGATCAACGGTAAGGTGACAAGATTTTTTTGACCATACTTCTAAGACCTTTGGAATACTGGGACAATTGATAAGGAAGTAGTCACCCTTACAAAGCCTGTAAGGGTATTTGGGTTTACGATGCATGTTGGAGGTTTCCTCAGCACTACTAACATTTACAACCATGGTTGGTTGGTTGAATTATTTCTTATTTTGCTTCTTCTTCTTCACTTTCTTCTTCTTCTTAGCCACCTCGTTACTAGAATCAAGGTTTTTACCAAGCGAAGAGGAAGAAATGGAGGAAGAAATATTAGGCGAAGAAGGTAAAGGGTCAAAATGAGGTTGGTGATGTTGAGATGATGAACCCTGTTGAGGTGAAGCATCCGGTTGAGGTGGAATAATTGGAGTATTCGGGGCCAACGAAGTTGAAAATAACCATATCGGTAAACCTATTGTAAATCCAGGTAATGAAAATGTAGCCATATATGGAGGACCAACATTTCCAAAGCAAGGAAAAGTACTAGGATTCTCGTTAAGAGGGGTTCCTTGGTTGGTAAATTCCGGAATAGTTTCCATTATATGCAACTTAAGTGAATTTTATTAACAATTTAAAATAAAATTAATAATTCACAATTCACACCTAATAATTAAAATTCACAATTCACACCTATGGTCTCTAAAAGTAAAAACAAACAAATGAACACGCGCTATCAAATATAGGAGTCAAACCACACACAAATAGTAGATTACCGCACTAAAAACACTAGTTGGTGATGAAATCCAACATCGTAGAATCTCAATGTAGAAATGGCGTTTGGAACAGTTACCCTAACAACTTTCTTAATGAAACAGACCAGTGCAAGTTTCTCCACTATGCCATCTCGAGTGAAGATAACCCTCCGGAGAGTCCAAGTGAGTCTAGCCGACATCTGCTCCAAGTACAGTGGGATCTTCCCTCCACCGTCACCTTGGGAAAGAATCCTAAAGTTTATGGCCACTAAGGTTACCAACATAAATAAATATACCTGGGGGAACAGTCTACGATCCAACACACACGCAAGGGAAGAGTAACAAAGCTCAATCCCCTTGAAGTCTCCTTGACATAATCCAAGGTTTATCGACAAGTGACCCTAGGCTCCTTGATAATGGTCAATCTGAGGTTTACCATTGTTAATATGTGTATATCTTCTATCGTTCCCAATGAGGAAGGATTGATTACCTCACTGGTTCGGATATGATCTCGTGCTTGACTCATTTAGGAGGAGCTTCCCAGAGCATACATGCTACAATTGGAATTTTTCCTACCGCAAGATCGACTACTTGTTTGTTTTAGTTGCTTTGGAAAGTTAACTACAACCT
Organism: Pinus albicaulis; assembly: GCA_034641835.2. Lineage (NCBI taxonomy): Eukaryota > Viridiplantae > Streptophyta > Pinopsida > Pinales > Pinaceae > Pinus > Pinus albicaulis. The sequence continues at coordinate 43,655,928 of CM076574.1, forward strand.
ATTCCAAAGCACTAATCCTGAGCTAGATTGGTGGAAAGAGCCCTAAAAATGTAAAAATTACTAGATGAATTTTAATTAAGCACTGTGTTATTTAGGCTATTATTACTCAAAAGGGTAAATGGATATGAAACCAATGGTGTTATGACCCGACCCAAAACTGAATGCAATCGAATATGATAATGTAATATTTTCAATTTGATGAATCCTAATTAAAGTAGGGAGAGAGTTTCCATTCACTTCCAACAATGCAAAAAATTGATCAATAAGAGAAAATATAACAAATTCTCTAATGCACTAATTTCATCAAGAAAAACTAATGCTAATCAATTCCATATTTTTTATTTTTATTTTTATTTTTGTGTTTTAAAAACAAGCATAAAAACATATAAATTAAAATTAAAGAAACTGTTCTAAATCTATGATTGATTTTTCAGAATGTAAACTATGCAATTGTAATCTATGCACAATTCACATGAAAAGTATGCAAATGTAATCTATGCACATTTTTCATTCATATTCTGAAAATGAGAATTTGAATTATGTAAGTGTGATCTATGCAAGAGAATTCTCAAACACAAGATGATTGTAATCTAATCTAAGAACCAACCAAGTGTAAGTAAAGAAAATTGGGTAAGAGTTCAAAATATCAAAAATTAAAAACACTCAAAGGCGATTAACACTCGGACACAATTTAGCACCCCCTTGACGAATGAGGGGGAATTTATTTTTTTGTAAAAACAAAAGCAAAAAGATGCAAAATTTTTAAGAGACTGAGACAAACCTTGAATTAATGACCAAAGGAAATGAAATTAAGAATTTCTCAAAAAAGAGACTCAAAACACCCAATTAACTTATTGGAGATTGATGAGATGAAAATTTTGCTGAAAGAAAATCATAAGCAAGGATTTTTGACAGAAAAATACAGATCTGGGTAGATGATAAGAATCCTAAATGAAATCTAAACTCAAACTGGAAGGAGAAATCTTAAGTTTTTCAAAAATTTGATAGGGTCCGCAGGCTCCAGAGCAAATAGGTGCAGTCTCGCACTAGTTACTCAAGGAAAGTGCGGAGATGCCCGTACTGTGTGGGAAGACAAAGTGCGATCCCCAGAAAAATTTAAGAAAATCAAAAAATTTCTAATTTTTTTTTAAAGCAAAGTAAAACTAAGCTACCCAAGCTAGTATACATCAATTAAAAACCATTAAAAACCATTTTCTCCAGTCAAAATAAAAGAAAAACCAAAAATCAAATTCTTTCCCCAGCTGAGTCGCCAATTTGTTGGTCTGATAAATCGATCTTGCGGACAAGACCGATCTCCCTAGTATCAGAAGATAGTCTAGCAAAAAATAGACAATTAAATCTATCTTTCTATAGATATATAACGATTTATAAGTAAATTCTACAAAGGTGTTATGATCCCACCTTGATCCAACACTTGTTTGTAGTAGTCGCCCTTTAGTCGCTCGAAAGAGTTATCTTCGAAGATCTGCAATCACAAACAAACAAAAATAAAATAGCATCTGCATAGCATATATTCATAAATCATATCTATTATGGTGATCAAGGAATCCTTAAAATAAACAATCAGTTGACAAATTATTGAGAAAAACAAACTTATTTGTATTAACTTTGAAATAGTAGAAGAACCTTACAACCTTTTCAGCCTTGATGTTGAACAAGTCTTCCTGGGGTCCGAAGTAGGAATTTCCTTTACTCTGACAAGCCTTACACTCTTCCAACCGAGATGCATATAGGTATGTAATCTTTCCTCATAAAATCTCAGGTAAAGGAGTCTAAGTTCCAACAGCACTTTACCTCAAATAATACTAAAGCTTGAACTCCCTTTGAGGATGCCCAATGCCTCTTTTTATAGTGAAAAAGAGGAGGTTACAATTCCACCTATGAAGGGATACAATCCTCCTTCAAAGGGATAAGCTCCTCACATCAAGGGGTTAGCTCCTTAAGGCATGGGATACATGAACCTGAAAATAGCGGACTTTCCACCACAAGATTCCTTCTAGAAGCTTCTAAAAATGACTGGAAGTGAGCATTTTGAGTTTACTTGCGCCCTTTTAATATTTTATAGGGATACACACCCTTAGCATAGAGAAAGTGCAGTCAGGTACGTAGGAGACATGACCATTAGGTGTGGGACCGCAGGTAAGACAAAGAGAAAGTGCGACACCAGATTTTTAGAGACTTTCGAGAGATTTTCTCTTATTTTTAAGGCTTGACATGAGGAACTGATGTTTTTAGACTTGCAAAGGAGGAAAGTATGAGTGATAATGAGCTCATACGGACAACTAAATGTCAAGGTGACAATTTTCAATGCAACAATCTCTACCACGGAAAGGAACCTACCCTGCCAGGAGGACGCAGATGATAGTCAGAAGATGGTTGAACCTACAATTCCCATAGAACGCAGGCTAGGGGCACCATCACTAACACTGTGTGGAGCACCTATGTAAGGACCAGTATTCTTCACTCAGGAGAAGTATTGGAGAAGCGTGATCCTTCGCATAGGGACCCCAGTTGCCAGATGGACTCTGAGGTCAGTCGACCTGCGCAGATACTTGATGACATACAACACTCAAGGGTGCGATCAAACCTTGCACGGACAGGCTTACTGGGGTACCACTGACATAGGCATGCGTTGGGTTATGGACCTGCCTGGACCCATGTGTAATTTGAAGAATTTGTGCACACCTTAAGTAATAAATGGCATGATGACGTGTGATGCAGCCCTATCGTGCAGGGACGTCCCGACCAAGGGTAAAGCGCATGGCCCGAAAAGACTGATGGCTGACTTGTAGATGCACCTCACGTCGACCTTCATTTAGGGTACACGAACGATATGTAGGTGTCATTCGTGGTATGACATTTCATGGAAACAACCTCAGGCATGAAGGAAAACCGTCAGCACATCTTGATTTAATAAAAAAGGGATCTTGCAAGTACGCACAATAGGCGGCAGATCATCAATGAAACCATTTATGGTAAGATTGATCCACCTGATCGATGGTCAGTCTCACGAATGGGCTACTCCACCATTAAATAGCTCCAAATAGTGTGCAGTTGGTTGGATAATTGTGCACTAGGCTATTTATTCACCCTACAACATGCTCCTGTTATCTGCGTACTGGTTTTTTGCGCTCATTAAAATTCTATGGGTTGCCCGTTTTCTTGTTGCTAAGATGGACCCTAACCCACCAAAGGACCTGGTCTCAAGCTGATCAGTACCTACAGATATCATCTTAAGAGAGTTTGTGAATGATGAGTGCAGTCACAGGGGTGAGCATTGGCTCCCGACAGAAAGAATTGTTAGCGAGCCACGCATAGATGAAACGCTGTGATACAGGGACATGCTGCGACTTCTCCGCAACTCCAGAGTACCGCCCAACAGAAGAAATGTGTGTTAACTCCCTCGCATTTCCCTAGTCAACACCCCTGATCTAAATACTGGGGACATCCAAATAGATTTAGCACAACTATCTCGCACAGAGCTACGAGGATTGTACACCAGAGTGTTGCGCGAAGTTCGGCACCGTGACTGGGCCACGCAACAACAATATGACATACCTTCAGAAGTATGGGACCAGCGAATTGCAGTGGTCATAGATGCAACGTGTATTATCCAGGAGCAGCTAACGCAAGGCACACAATTGGTCAAAACAACTACACAACTATGGACGACAGTTCGACACCATTCCATGCTTGAGCATATCCAAACGGAATTACAGTAGGCGAAAGCTACTCTGGACCAAGTCAGAGCCTCCTCACCCTGCACCATCTCCTCGCAGCATCTAGCCATCTTGGACAGGATTGAGAACCTTCTCCACAGTAAGCATGTCATTCGAAAACGGTTGAAACCATGGGCCGACACCACACTCCAGCTCACCGAAGACGCTCAGTCTGCCATTGCGCGCCTCCCTGCCTCCTTGACATTGGTCAAAATTGCGCAACAAGCTGCGGCCCAGAGTAAGGAAGTGCTCCCACCGCTCCTCCACACTCTGGCTACCTTGCACGTGCAAATCAAAGCTGCATCACTGCAGTGACTTAGGACGAGTCAGAAGATTGTGTTGGGGGACTGTTGGAATGGGGTCCCCTAACAAGTTGCAAAAATGGTCCATTTTGAATATTTTTGATTATATTTAGTTTAGCGCAGGGGTTTTTGGGCGGGTCAAAGCCCCGAAAGCATTGTAATGGGTGAAAGGGTAAACTAGGGGTCCGAAAACCATGGGTTGCAGACCATAGGAAAGTCTAGGCTAGAGTGTTAAAAATACAGATGCATTTTGTATTGTAAATGATAAGAAATGAGGAGCTATTGATGTGAATTGTGATTTAAGCTATCTGTTTAGTTTTTGGGGAACAGACTCCTGCTGGCTATGTGCACAGAGATCCAAGTCCAGTTGTGTGCAGACCCTGCTGCTCTATGCGCAGGTTGGGAAGGGAATTGTAAGGAAGAATGGATGAAGGAATGAATGCGAAATATTGTTAGAGAATTGAATCTATGAGTACTTTTATGTGAATTACTGATAATTGTTGTATTGTGCGTTTCTGTCCTTAAGCTGCGAAAGATCTGTATACTGCATTCTTGGATCTAGATCTGTTATGTTATATTTATATACTGATGTGTTGAAATTATAAAAAGCATATAACTATAGATCTAGTGCACGTGGATGCGAATAGAGACTTAATTAACCCTGCACAGAACAAGGTAATCGGGGATTACATGACCTAGCATAGCTTTGCTTGCTTTACCCATCCTTTCTCAGGGTGCAGAAACCTAGTTCCACCACCCACCCATACTTCGGGTGAGACTTTGACCTGCGCAAGTAGGTCACTCGCCGAAAGGGCCAGTAGTATAGGGGTTTTTTGGCAAACCTTGCACACCGAACCTGGGTTAGGACCCCTCGAGCCAAAAATGAATCATGATCATCGATCAAAAAATGACCCTCCAAAGCAATAAATAAGCAAAGAATAGAAGGATTAAGGAATAATCCTCCATCACAAGATAAACACAGAAGATTAGTCCTTCAAAACAGTGATTAAAGATAAAAGTCAAAGGCTTAAAGCGAAGGATAAATGAACGAAACGGTCATAAAGCAGGAATAGAGAATAAAGACAGTAAGGAAAATTATAAGGCTAAATAAGAGATCAGAGGCCTAATATAGAAGTTTGATGATTAAAACAAGCATAGATTTACCTAAAGACAGCTTCAAATAACTTAGTAAAGAATCAATTACTTCTCCAAAGATAAATTTTCCACCGATAACATTATTTCTTTCCATAAAGGCATCAGGAAGTTATTGCACAATCAGAGATATTTTAAAGCAGCTCAGCAGTTATTACCAAGCCTTAAAAGTCAGATATTTCAACTAAATTAACGTAGAAGTTAAGACATAAGTTATTATTTCAGAGTAACTCCTTCATATATTTTTGCCTTGGGCCTTGCATGGTCTCAAAGGTCAAAAATCATTAACTCTGTAATAAATAACATTTAAACACCCTAGTTTGGCATTCCCTCCTCATTTTTCATATAAATATAGCATATGAACCTCATTTTAAATGCTGGTTACTTGATGGTTATTGGATTGATTTCTGCTGCTAAGTTAGTTGAGGAGTGCTAGAATGAACTGAAGAAAGCTCTGAGTTGCAGAGAGCTATTGTACATGGAGTATTGTAACTGGTTTGATAATCAATAATACAAGCATGTTCACAGGATCCTTGATCTATATCAATGGTGAAGTTTTCCTAAATTATTATTGTTTCTCTTTATGTTTTCCATTATGTTCATTTTTCTCTGATAAAGAAGAAAAAGTTTTAGATTAGGATTTGCTATTTCAAGCACCCTATTTCTGTCTGTATTCTTTATACTTATGTTTTCTTCTGCAAGATCTGGTTGGAAGATTATTAATTGCCTTCTAGTTACATCTGGCTTGTTGTCTTGGGAATGATTCAATATAGTGAAACCAAGGAAATTGTGGTGAACCCATGCTCCTTTGAGTAAGACTTGAGATATTGTTTTCAAAACCTTTCTTTAAAGTATGCTTACTAGAGTCTAAAACCAGAGAGGTTTATGGTTTGCCCTGCCCTCTAATCTACCTTGAAATGATACTTTGAAGAGTCTTTGAGAGTTTGTCAAAATCATATTAGATTATTTCTGTTTGATCTTAGGTTGCTCTTATTGTTTTCTTATATGTTTTCTTTTTCTGAAAGTAGTCTTTTGATTGCTATATTTTTGTTTGAAAGGTTGCTTATTAAAGGTTTTTCCAAATAATTCCATGGTTTTCCTCGTCCTTTGGCTTGCTCCAAGCAGTTACCTTAAAAGGATTTTCTTGTATAAGCAGATCTAGAAGATGCTTAATTGACTATAGCTTTGCTGCCTTCACAACTTATTATTGTTTCATATCACAGACTAATCTAAAAAATCCACTTGATATAGTTAGCTTGCCCAATGAATGCCCTTGCAGAGTTGATGAACAATTAAATAATTTTATGACTCCATAGCCCAATGGATTGATGTTTTCTCACAGTCTATTTTTTCAATTGAAACATTCCACCGATCAGTCACACCATTGATCCTCCAATCTATCAATTAATACAACAAAAAATAAACAAGTCCTTAGAACTTCATAACTAGCCTAAAATCTTAAACAAAGAGCACAAATAAATATCAATTGAAAACACCTTTATAGAGAGATCCCTGTTTGAATCCAGGAAGGCTAGGTCCTAGGATTCCAAAGTGGTTCTAATGTGGCCCCTGCAGTGCTTGTTCTTGCCACTCTTGCAAATTAAAGGGAGACAATATAGTGGCGACCATACTGGGGAGTATTGAGTAATAAAAATTTCAGATTCACTCAAAACTCAGAAAACCTCATTAGTCTAAGATGAATCAAGTATTGTCTAAGAATGGTTTCTGATTGATGATGGTGGACAAAAATCAGTCATAACACAAGTAAAAATCCTCCACCTGGTGACTGCACTAATTTTCCATTGACTCCACTGGGAATCTTACCCTATCATCAAAACATTAAACAATACCCAGTCAGAAATACTTTGTGGATTAAGCATCTCTTTTATAGATTGGTTTGTGTCTTAAGACTGTTATACCTCTAAAAAATCTTTCTGACTTGTTGGGTCCAAAATCCTGGCTTCTAGAAGAATCCATACTAGATCCCATCCCGACCCAAACCCTCTTGAAATAGTTGACAATCCTGAAAGCATCCTTAGGAAGTCTCCTACATCTAAAAACCCAACTATTGACCGACCAATTCACAGAGAAAGTTCTTTCCCTGAGAATCTTATAAACTTGCAAAATACCCAAGTTGACTTACCTCATTCAAGAAACTTATCTAGAACCAAGTCACAAAGTGGTATAGACTAGATAAACCTTGAGCTTGTAAACTCACAACAAACTAGTAGTAGGGAAGCCTCCCCTTCCACTCATCCCGATTTCCATTTTCTCCAAAAATTTGGCTTCTCTCATCCTACATCTACTCAACATCACCTAGCTGGTCCAAGTACTTTAGCTACACCCACCCATACATCCACTATTCAAAGCACTCCACTTCATCACCTTCCTCCACTTTTTAACCCTCCATTGTTTCCACAAGCTCATATCATGGCAACATGGTATGCTCCCTTAGTCCTTCCTTTACCTCTAGTTTCTCTACCACAGGACTATCAGTCCAAAATTACATTATATGATGCTAGTAGTTATACTACAACTCAACAGCATGTGGATAGAAAGAACGACTACTTTGACAGACAAAAAATAGATGATGAAACTATTAAACTTAGAATGTTTTCCCAAAGCTTAGGAGGAGAAGCAAGAAAATGGTTCAAAGGCTTAACCCCTAATAGTATTAATGATCTTCCTATTTTTCATCAACTCTTCCTAAACAAATGGGAAGTCAAGAGAAATCCCCTCCAAATCCTACCAAAATACAATGACCTTAAAATAAATGCTGGAGAGAGTGTCCAAGATTATTGCACTAGATTCAATAGTGTTTATAATACACTCCCTCCACAAATGAAACCCCCACAAGTGTTAGCCTTAATGAATTTTACAGAAGGATTTGACCCAAACATGTGTTATTAATTAAGGGAGAGAGAAACCCTCACATTAGAAGATATGCAAAAATGGGTAGTAAGTGTAGAAGCTAACCTAAATGCTAGAAGGGCTAGATTGAAAGCAGAGAAAAAGGTTACCTACAAAGATGAAGCTGGACTCTCCACTTCAGATTCCAAAATTGATAGTCTGGTTAGAACCATGGAGATGATGATGGAGAGAATTAACATGAATGAGAGAGCTTACCCTAAAGAAAACCAAACATCTCCTCAAAATAAAAATCAAAATCAGAACCAGAACTTTAGAAGGAATCCCCATCAAATTAGATAAAGAGGTCCTGATCAGCAAGTCAGACCTCCTTTTCAACAAAAATATGCTAATAAAGATGAAGGAGTGATTGAAGAAATGGAGGGAAATCACATAAAATTATTGGGAGTAAACAATGAGGATACTGTTTTCCTAAATGAAGAAGAACAAGGCATATTTACACCTTATGATGAAGAAAGCTTAGAATCTGAATATTACAAACAAGGCTTTGAAAATACTATAATGGAAGTACATAGAAAATATGACCTTAGGAGTAAAAAGAATCAAGACACTCTAAGAAAGAAAACCTCTGAAATTTCTGCTAAAAACAATTCTGAAAATATTTCTAAAAAAACAACAGAAGACAATAAAACAATGGCTGAAAGTTTCGGTAAAAACAAAGGAAAAAATAGTCAAATTAAGGAAAAACATAGTGGTGAACAAAGTAGCATTAGCAACTCAGCTAATGCTCCTAGTAAAACTATTTTAACTGTTGGTCATAATAAAAACCAGCAAGCTGAATTTTCTTTGAAAAAAGTGACTAAGAAGGATGATCTAAACATTTCGAAAGCACAGATACCTTTCAGCAGAGAGAGTGAGATTGCCAAAATCAAGATTCCTGTCCCTCTTACTGAATTAGTCACTCAAGATGTATATAAAACACAATTTTGAGAGCTTTAAACATAGGAGAAAAAACTGATTTTGTTAATATAACTGATGATAAACCTGAGCTTCTATTTGGACTAGAAGTAGAAGGAAAATTTCAAGAGGGATGTGTTCCTCCTTTTTATGTCAGTCTAAACATCCATGATAAGATTTTTCACAATGCCATGCTTGACTCAGGAGCCTCCCACAACCTTATTCCAAAAGTAGTGATGGAGAGATTAGGCCTTGAGATAACTAGACCTTACAAAGATTTATACTCCTTTGATTCAAGAAGAGTTAAATGTCTAGGCCTGATCAAAGATTTATGTGTAAACTTAGCACAAATACCAACCAAGAGCTTAGTTATGGACGTTGTAGTGGCTAATATACGTCCTAAATATGGTTTTCTCCTTTCAAGGTCATGGGGTGCTAAACTCCAAGGTACCCTGCAGATGGATATGACTTATGAAACCATCCCCGTCTTTAGTCAACCAAGAAGACTATATAGGGAAAAAAACATGAAATACATGGTTATTAGTCAAGAAAATCCATACAACTCCCATTCACACAGACCTTGAATCATTCATTATTTACAATGATGAAAATCTTAATGAACAAGGAGAAGGACATGACAAACTGATAATAGGAAAAGAGGAAAGGAAAGAGGAAAAGCTAAAATAGTTTTCTAACTTAGAACATCATAGTAAACATGATGAAGATCATAGGAAAAAACCGAACCATCAACACAGGGCTGATTATGACAAACAAGATAAAACTCAATATGGTGAAAACCTTGAGGAACAAAGTAAAAATGAATATAGTACAGATCCTAAAAAACAACATAGTGACAGCCAAAATAAATAGGACAAAGAGGACATAAATGACTTTAATAAAAAATCTGAATGTGAACCTCTTTGGAGTATGAGATTTGATGGGTCTTGCAAGAAAAATGGTTTAGGAGCAGGCATATGGGTACATAACACAAAAAATAATCATGCTAAGGGCCTTTCTTACAAAATAAACTTTCGATGCACAAATAACATAGCTGAATATGAGGCTCTCCTCTTAGGACTGCAATTATTGAGAAAATTAGGAGCCAAGAGGATAAATATTCATGGAGACTCATAACTGATTATTAAACAAGTGAATGGAGAATATATTGCTAAGCATCCAAGATTACAAGAATACAGAGATGATGCTGTTGACCTTTTGAAAACATTCACAAAATATGAGCTTAACTTTGTCCCTAGAAAACAAAACATTATTGCTAATGGTTTAGCATTTGCTGCTAGTACATTTCAAAAACCTTATGAGAGCAAACAATACACAATCCAAGTTAAATATAGACCAGCAGTCCATGATAATATCAAATATTGGCAAATATTTGAAGGAGACAAGCAGATAGAGGATTTCCTACAGTCCAGAAATGGGTTTGAAATGATCAATTCAGATTCAGAGTATGAAGAAGACCATCCTACTGAGGAAAAAAATTATGAAGAAGAAAATCCTAACATTTCTAACATAAATCTGTTAACTAGAAGACACCCACATAAAACAGAGTTGATCACCAATTTATAACAAAAAGATTTTGAAGTGCTGCAGTCTCACACTGATAAATTGCCAAAGGGATTGGTGCCTCTAGAAGAATTTTTTGACTTTAATGATGTTGCCAAAAATCCAAAAATGGAACCCACTGAAACTGAAATAGAAGAGTGCAATATAGGCAGTAAAGAAAAGCCCAAAATGATTAAATTATCAAAAACATTTCTAGCTCATATAAAACTGAAATATCTTGAGCTTTTTAGAGAATTTTCTGATGTTTTTTCTTGGAGTTATGAGGAATTAAAATAATATGATACAGAGATAATACAACATAAGATACCCCTCAAAGAAAACCTGAAACCTTTTAGAAAAAAATTGTGCAGAATCAACCCTGTTCAGTTACCTCTAGTTGAGAAAGAAATCAATAAAATGTATGATGTTGGAATCATAGTCCCAGTGAGATACTCGGAGTGGGTGTCAAATCTTGTATCTGTGAGGAAGAAAACACGAGAGATAAGGCTTTGTATAGACTTTAGAAACTTAAATAAAGCCTCTTTAAAGGACAACTACCCCTTGCCCAAAATGGATCATATCTTACAAAGGGTAGTAGGTTCTAAAATAATTTCTTTGCTAGATGGCTTTTCAGGATACAACCAAGTGATAGTACATCCTGATGATCAACTTAAAACAACTTTCACTACACCTTGGGGCACTTTCATATATGTAAAAATTCCTTTTAGTTTAATGAATGCTAGTGCCACATTCCAAAGAGCCATGGATATTTCTTTCTTAGAAGAGATAGGATTCTTCATTGTGATAAATTCAGATGACATCAAAGTCTATTCCAAAATAGATGAAGAACACCTTGCTCACTTAAGAAAAGTCTCTGAGAAATTTAGAAAGTATGGTTTGTCCTTAAACCCCAAGAAAACCTTATTTGGCCTACAAGAAGGAAAAATTCTAGGCCATATCATATCTAAAGAAGGAATAAGAATAGACCCAAAAAGGATTGAAGGAATATTGCAAATCAATCATCCTAGAAACATCAAAGAACTGCAATCTTTCATTGGAAAGATTAATTTCTTAAGAAGGTTCATACCAAACCTTGCTGAACTCCTTAGAAACATAACAAACATGCTAAAAATAGAAACATGAGTAAAATGGACCATTGAAGCAAAACAATCCTTTGAACTGGTTAAACAAGCTCTCACTCAAACACCAGTTCTCATTAGCCCTGATTTTAACAAATATTTCTTCATCTTATCCTTTGCATCAGAACATACAGTTGCTGCTGTCCTACTTCAGAAAAACATAAAAGAACAAGAGCAACCCATTGTGTTTCTCATCAAAGCATTAAGAGATGCACAACTGAAATACAACATAATGGAAAAACAAGCTTTTGCCTTAATCAAAGCCTTGAAATATTTCAAAGTTTACATTTTACGGTCACACATCATTTCTTTTGTTCCACACACAATTGTCAAAGACATTTTAATACAAGATCCTGATGGCAAAAGAGGAAAGTGGATCGCTATTATATTAGAATATGATTTAGAAATCAGACCCACTAAGCTGGTCAAAGGACAAGGACTTGCAAAACTTATGGCTAAATCAAATCTTAAAGCGTTAGATATGAATATGGTTGATGTTTTATAAGAACAAGAAGAATGCATAGCCCCTCCTGTTGAAGAAGTAATGTTGAATTCACTTTGTTATGCTGATATTTTGTATGTGATATTTTATCTTAATGTTCCTCCTGGTTTATCTAAGACAAAGGCAAGATTCTTGAAGTTAAAAGTTGTAAATTACTGCATTATAGATAAATGTTTATATTGGAAAAATGCTAGTGGTGTATTGCTAAAATGTTTGCCTGAGAATGATGTAGAGAAGATCAAGCATGAGTTTCATGAAGGAGAATGTGGAGGCCATCTCTATTAGAAAACAAATGTCAACAAAATCCTTAGAGCTGGTTACTATTGGCCCACCCTCTTCCAAGATATCCATAAATTGGTAGTTACCTACCACAAGTGTCAAATTTTTGAAGGCAAAAGAAAAATCTTACCCTTACCTTTGCATCCTATCTCTGTTGAAGCTCCTTTTCAATAGCGGGGCCTAGACTTCATTGGGGAAATCCATCCTTCTTCATTTTCCCAACAAAAATGGATCCACACAACAACTGATTTCTTTAAAAAATGGATAGAGGCCATCTCCTCTAGAACTGCCACTGATCTAGTCATCATTAAATTTCTTGAAAACCATATTTTGTCTAGATTTGGTTGTCCTAGAAAGATTATCACTGACAATGTTGTTGCCTTTAGATCCAAGAAGATGGTAGAATTTTGCCACAAATATCATATCACATTAGGTCATTCCACATCTTATTACCCTCAAGGTAATGGGTTGGAAGAATCCTAAAAAAAAAGTTTGGTGAACATTCTCAAAAAGTTATTGAAGGGAAATCAAAAGTCATGGCACAACAAGCTAGTACATGCATTATGGGCAGATAGGTTAACATGCAATAAATCAATTGGAATGTCTCCCTACCAGCTAGTTTATGGAGCAGATGCAATTTTTCCAACAAGCCTAGGAGTGTTAGTCATGAACTGATCTAGGAAGTACAATCTGAAGAAAATGACATGATAAGAAGGATAAATCAGACCATACAGTTGCAACAAACAAGAGAGGAAGTCTATAATAGAACATAGGAAGTGCAAGAAAACATCAAGAAGCTATCTGACAGAGGGACAAAAGCAAATTATTTCAACATTGGTGGCAAAGTGCTCAAATGGGAATCAAGAAGAGAAGACAAGGGAAAACATGGTAAGTTTGAAAATCTATGGAAAGGTCCCTACATTATCCATTTTTCTAGAGGCAACAATGTGTTTTTCTTACAGGAGATGGATGGAACTGAACTTTTTGGAGGCCCTGTCAATGGAAGGATGCTCAAACAATATTTCCATTAGTGATGCCAAGTTTAAAGCTTTATCCATTGTATATAACATTGTTTAAATAAATATAAAAAAAAGAAAAAAAATAAAGGTACAACCCCATACAAAAAACGAAGTAAGTCTTGAAAGTGTGCAAGTCTAGGTGCCACTACTTGAAGAGAGAAACCTTATTTAGTCATACAACCTAATCATGACTAAATGAGTTTTAAATTTCTGCTGATAAGTTAGAGAATTAAGATTGGCCAAACTGTCTAAACTTGGCTTATCAGTAGACTATATTAGATTAGGAAAATAAATTGGTTCCAAAGCTCAAAATCTGAGCCAAGATAGGAAGAGAAATATAAAAATAAAATTCCAGATATCAGCCCTCAAAATGTTTTGTTAAATTTATGCAAAATGAATTATGTATGCATACTTGTACAAAGTATCACTGCTCATAACTCATCAGACTTTCTAATCCTGATTTGGTTATGTTTTCAATTTTCTTTTTTAGGTTAGAGAATAAAAATTTTTCATATAGCTTAATCATGACAGATGGTTAGATTAGGTAGAAAAATAAAAGGGTTCATTAGCTCAATCTGAACTCTTGGTTGATACAAGTGTAGAATTTGTTAGTTTCCTGTATTCAAAAGAAAATAATGTCAAGGGTTGGCTAATTCAAATGCACCCAATGAAGAAAAAGTGTTAGAATAAGTAATATGGGTAGGTATAAGTTGAGTTGGAATTAATCATGTTATGATTCAGATGCTAAAAAATCACTTCTTCAAAGCATCAAGTCATCAAGTTATAAAGGAGTTTCTATCAAGGTGCAAATCAAGGCACTGGTCTACTTCTTCCAGAGATTTGATCTCTGAGGTTCTTGACACCTCCTAAAGGAGATGCCCTCCCTAGCTGGAGCCACTGTTATCCTCCTGTATTTTACAGATTTCACCAGATGACTGTGGATTTTCTCCAAGCAACTAAAGAGAACATTATTTTCCCATCAGCTATATTTATAAGTCTCACTTCCTTCATCATCCTAAGCTTCACTATTTCATTAAAAAACTTTCCTGTGTTTTTCCCTCTCAAATGTTCACCCTGCTGCTCTAAGAAGACTCCATTTTATGGGCTCAATAACCTCATTCATCACTCCACTGACATTGATGATGAATCATGATCATCGATCAATAAATGACCCTCCAAAGCAATAAAGAAGCAAAGAATAGAAGGATTAACGACTAATCCTCCATCAAAGGATAAACACAGAAGATTAGCCCTTAAAAACAATGATTAAAGATGAAAGTCAAAGGATTAAAGTGAAGGAAAAATGAATGAAATGGTCATAAAGCAGAAAAATAGAATAAACACTGTAAGGAAAATTATAAGGCTAAATAAGAGATCATAGGCCTAATATAGAAGTTTGATGATTAAAACAAGGATAGATTTACCTAAAGACAGCTTCGAATAACTCAGTAAAGAAGCAATTACTTCTCCAAAGATAAATTTGCCACCTACATCATTATTTCTTTCCATAAAGGCATCAGGTAGTTATTTCACAGTCAAAGATATTTTAAAGCAGCTCAGCAGTTATTACTAAGCCTTAAAAAGTCAGATATTTCAACTAAATTAACTTAGAAGTTAAGACAAAAGTTATTATTTCAGAGTAACTCCTTCAGATATTTTATCCTTGTGCCTTGCATGGTCTCAAAGGTCAAAAATCATTAAATCTGTAATAAATAACATTTAAACACCCTAGTTTGGCAGCACCTCCTCATTTTGCATATAAATATTGCATATGAGCCTCATTTTAAATGTTGGTTACTTGATGGTTATTGGGCTGATTTTTGCTGCTAAGCTAGTTGAGGAATGCTATACTGAACTGAAGAAAGATCTGAGTTGCAAAGAGCTATTGTACCTAGAGTATTGTAACTGGTTTGATCATCAATAATACAAGAATGTTCACAGGATCCTTGAGCTATATCAATGGTGAATTTTTCCTAGATTGTTATTGTTTCTCTTTATGTTTTCCATTATGTTCATTTTTCTATGATAAAGAAGCAGAAGTTTTAGATTATGATTTTCTGTTTCAAGCACCCTATTTATGACTATATTCTTTATACTTATGTTTTCTTCTATAAGATCTGATTGGAAGATTCTTGATTTCCTTCTAGTTACATCTAGCTTGTTGTCTTGGGAATGATTCAATAGAGTGAAACCAAGGAAATTGTGGTGAACCCATGCTCCTTTGAGTAAGACTTGAGATATTGTTTTCAAAACCTTTCTTTAAAGTATGCTTACTAGAGTCTAAAACCAGAGAGGTTTATGGTTTTCCCTGCCCTCTAATCTGCCTTGAAATGATACTTTGAAGAGTCTTTGAGAGTTTGTCAAAAGTAGATTAGATTATTTTTGTTTGATCTTAGGCTGCTCTTATTGTTTTCTTTATCTGAAAGTAGTCTTTTGATTGCTAGATTGTTTTCTGAAAGGTTGCTTATTAAAGGTTTGTCCAAAGAAGTCCATGGTTTGCCCCGTCCTTTGGCTTGCTCCAAACAGTTACCTTAAAAGGCTTTTCTTTTATAAGCAGAGCTAGAAGATTCTTAACTGACTATAGCATTGCTGCCTTCACAACTTATTGTTTTTTCATAACACAACCTAATCTAAAGAATCCACTTGATATAGTTAGCTTTCCCTATGAATGTCCTTGCAGAGTTGATGAACAATTAAATCTTTTTATGACACCATAGCCCAATGGATTGATGTTTTCTCACAGTCTATTTGTTCAGTTGAAACATTCCACCAATATGTCACACCATTGATCCTCCAATCTATCAATTAATCCAACCAAAAATAAACAAGTCCTTAGAAATTCATAGCTAGCCTAAAATCTTAAACAAAGAGCACAAAGATATATCAATTGAAAACACATTTATAGAGAGATCCCTCTCTAAATCCAGGAAGGCTAGGTCCTAGGATTCCAAAATGGTTCTGATGTGGCCCCTGCAGTGTTTGTTCTTGCCACTTTTACAAATTATAGGGAGACAACAGGGCCATGCCATAATGTCTCAAATTTTCCTGTACCTATCAAATCAGCTTCTTGATCATAAATTAAGACCAGGTCACCCTCAGAGAAGATGTGAGGCTGGACATGTTGGTCGTATTGTGCCTTGATTCATGTCTTACGTGATTCGTTGGCCAATGAAACTTCACGATGCATTTAATCAATATGGATGATGTTAAAAATATGCGCTTCTTCAGTAGAGGTGTCAGGTAACAAGTCAACAACGAGTTTTAATGACAATATTTCACATTGGATAGGAAAGGTAGCTTCCAGACCATACACCAATTGAAAGGGGGTAAATCCAGTTGCATTTCTCACTGAGGTTCGATATTCCCACAAAGACGAGTACAAGATCAAATTCCAATTTAGTTTATGAACTCTTATCATTCATTGAACCATTCACTTAAGAATCTTGTTAGTAGCTTCAAATTTTCCATTG
Source organism: Pinus albicaulis (assembly GCA_034641835.2). Lineage (NCBI taxonomy): Eukaryota > Viridiplantae > Streptophyta > Pinopsida > Pinales > Pinaceae > Pinus > Pinus albicaulis. The sequence continues at coordinate 43,672,916 of CM076574.1, forward strand.
GATTGTGGATAATAAGGAGTAGAACTATCATGTGACAGTCCTAATTTTGCAGTCAACTCATTCATCATGTGATTGTGAAAATTATTACCATGATATGTAACTATAGCTTGTGGAACACCAAACCGTGAGATGACATGATTGAAAAGGAATAATGCAGTTGTTTTTCTTGTGTTATTGAAAGTAGGCATCGCTTCGGCCCACTTGGTAAATTAGTCTACTGCGACAATAATATAACCATGCCCCCCAGACGAATGAGGGTTGCATGTCATGAAGTCAATGCCCCATTTTTAAAATGGTCCCAAAGTGATAACAAGATTCATCAGCGCTGGCGGTTTGCGGATTTTATTATCAAATATTTGGCACAAATGAAAAATTCTAACTGCGAGGATGCAATCATGAAATATGGTAGGCCAAAAGTAATTGGCACAGAGAATCTTCTGCGTGGTAGAATATCTAGACAAGTTTCCACCACAAGCCCCAAAATGACAATCATTTAGAATTTTCTCGGCCTCTCTAAAATCATATCGACACCAAAACGATAAAGTGTATCATTGACGATAATATAATATTTGGATTGGTATCAAATACGTCGTTGTTGTGAGCGAGAGGTATCGGGCTGAAAATTTTGGGTTTGGTGATAAACGATAAAATCCCCATACCAAGGATTAGATGATTTGTTCAGAAATAGAGACTCGTCAGGAATAGATGGTTCCGATGTAGTAGCAGTACTATCAGAGGGAAGGTCATAGAGAAGCTCAGCCAAAACTAAAGACTTCTCTGACATGGATTTGATGAATTCCAATCAAATTCCTGCAAAATGACAATCCATTTTGAATACTTTCCCCCCAACAATTGACGTGATAAAATATAAGTCATGGGGTTTCAATCCGAAATGAAAATGGTCTTCCGGAATAGGATATAGTGGTGAAATATTTTGACAGCTTGAATAGCAGCCAAGGCAAGATTTTCTACGTACGAATACTTCACTTCTGTATCATTGAGATTACGACTCAAATAATAGATCAGATGTTCTATCCCATTTTATACTTGGAGAAATACCATAGCAATGGTCATATCAGCCATGATGATATATAATAAATAATCACTGTGATAACTAGGGGGATACATTAATGATACCCGGACAAGTGTATCCTTGACAGTACCAAAAGAAGCTTCCGAAACTTGGTCCTAATGGAAGGGAATCCCATTTTTCAAGAACCGAGTAAATCCTTTAGCCATTTCGGCACATTTGGGTATGAACCTCCTTAGGAAGTTAGCATTTCCCTAAAGGTTCTGTAACTGAAGAAAATTTGATGGCGCAGGAAAATCAAGAATGGCCTGGACCTTTAGTGGGTCTATTCGAATTCCTTCTTTTGAGACAAAGAATCCTAGAAAATGACTAGGAACAACACAAAACACACATTTGTGTGGATTGAGGTGTATTTTGTAGTGTCTAAAACATAAAAAGATAGCTCTCAAATGCGTCGGGTGATTAGTCCGGTTTCGTGAATGCGCGGGTAAATCGTCTAGATAAGGTTGAAAAATGTGCTTTATGTCATTGAAAGCATAATCCATTGCTCTTTGAAATGTTTCCCCAATGTTCTTTAAACCAAATGGGAGTTTACGGTAAGCGAATGTGCCCCAAGGATAGATGAATTCTGTTTTATATTGGTCCTCTGGGCGGATATTAATTTTATTGTAACCAGAGAATCCGTCCATGAACGAAAAGATTTCACATCCGGCACAATGGTCAATAATATGGTCGATAAAGGGAGTAGGATAGTAGTATTTTGGAGAAGCAAGATTGACATCCTGATAATTGACACACACTCTGATTTTTTGTTGTTTCTTCATGACAAGAACAATGTTGGAAACCCAATCAGTATGCGGAATAGGGTAAAGAAAACCAACATGCAAAATTTTTTCAAATTCTTCTTTAATGGCAACAACCTTCTTCAGATGAACAGGATGAAGGCGTCGATGTACCGATATGACATCATGGTACATTTTAAGGGTGTGTTCAACGATACTAGTATCTATGCCTGGAATTTCCTCGTAAGTCCAAGAAAATATATCTCGAAATTCACAAAAGAGAGAGCGATAAGTTTTGAGTTCTAATGGAGAACGAGACATGCTGACATGAATGTTTTCTAAAACACCTGGTTTGGTTGAAATATCGATAGAAATGGTTTATTCAATATTTGATAAACTTCACTCAAATTCGATAGCATTAATGGGAAAATAATTCGAAAAGAAATTTTTGATCGATGGGTGATATAGTTCAATAAGATTATCTTCTTTGTAATACTGAAGATGGGAATGATGATGATGATCTTCCCATGGTTCTCCTTCTGGAAACATTGATTCCACAGTGCTTTCATCAGTCAAGAAAGTGGATGAAAAAGGATTAGATGGAGTACCAAAATCTAATGATCGATCGACCCAAATGATCGGCGATGATGATTTTGGATTCGCCGCCCAAGCCATGTAGATTGACTGTTATGCCAGCTCAATTGGGCTGGGTGATGGGAATTCATCCAATGTAACAACTTAAGAATCATTGGTAATCTTCCTTAAGGCAGATGGAGTTGAAGATATCATGCAACAGGTCTCTATTCTTGCAATTTCTGCCGATGTCGTAGGCGGCGGTTGTTAGTATGAATCTTTTGTCGGAAAAATATCACTTTAGCTATGCAAAAAAAATATCCCTAACATCAATTATGGTTGCCAATATCTTTAAATCTGCAGTTAGCTGATCCAAATAAGGCTGCACAAATCCAGATCTATGCATAAAAAGACATTAAGCAGTAAAAATGAAATGTTGCTCCATGCATCCAATAGATAAGACAAGAACAATATGTTTGAAATAATTTTTTATATTAAAGGGGCACCTCAGAGGAAAACAAGAAAGGTGTTTCCAATTCTCCTCAATGGGATGGGTTCTTGAAATTCCTCAGCATTTTAGATCTAAAATTTCTCTCTCTTGTTGGTGTAGAAAACCCAGACAAACATGGAACTCAAAGGGAGCTCACAAAGCAAATAATAGAGAATGTGACAATGATAATGGCTCAAAGTCAGACCAAGGGTATAGATCCAAAGTGATCTAACTTACAATGAAAGGTGACAAATTAATGGGAAAAACCTTCTATTTATAACAAAATATTAGGGCAGTCTAGAACTTGGTGCATGAATAAAATATTATTAACCAAATTCTAGAACCACCTTTTAGGAATATTTTATTATATTTGTTGGAGGGGAAAGGATTTTTGACTTGGGTCAATTCCTTTATTTATAAATAATAAATAAATAAATGATTTAGTTAAATTTAACTAGGAATATTATTTAAATAAGGATTAAATAACTTATTCCTAGGAAATAATCAAATAAATAAGGATTTATTTAATTGATTTCCTTGTTTTGGGTTAAATATGACTAGGAATAGTAATTAAATTGATGTTTAACTAATTATTCCTTGAGGAAATATAAACAAATATAGATTTGTTTATTATTTCCTTTTGGGGTTTCCTGTTTAGACGATAAACAACTTAATAAAGGTGTTTTACTAAGTTATTTCACATTGTGAAAGCAATTTTACTTAGGGTAAAATTGGTCTTACATGGTGTACTTGGGTCCATCTAATGATAATAGGTCAGATGACCAAAAAATGGTGTAACAGATTGTCCCCCAGCGTACGAGTGTTAGGAGCAAATCGTATGACCGAAGTATGCTGTAAGAACTCAATCACCAAACATCAAGAGGGAAGTTGAAGAGAGAAATGTAAGGTAGTCTAATGTGCTAAAGGACTAGACCCTGAGGAGACGAGACTTATAGGTGCAACAAGTCTCTAGTTTATGAGATGGTACCTGTGCTAAAGGAGGTGGGGGAGGCATACCTATTCCTGCCGAGACAAAGTACAAAAGAATAGTGCGTCCAGTAAACAAGGGACCGAAGTATAAAGTACATGCTGGCATTAACATGAGCCAGATAAAACATATAATGAGGAATCCCACATACATGATATGCCTGGGATAACAGCCAGGACTTGTAAAATAATATCTGAGTACATGAGATAAAAATACAACCCAAATGCCTCCTAGAAACGGGGGAGGGCTCACAAAATCTGACTGATACATGAAAATCAAAGAGGTGTTGCAAGCGGCTAAGGCCAGCATCATCAAATATATGGAGCTCCATCAAAGGCTGTAATGATGAGGTCATCTGGGCATGTGGGGGGCTACCTGCAGGGCCACCCCCTCATGAGGGTTGAGACATCTCACACACACCCGAGAATCACCAATAGCTGCTGCTGGATCACTGTACCATCAAGTATACAGATATCGACCATGCTAAAAGGAGCTGGAGTGGAGAAACAATCAAGTCAAAGGGTAATGAGAAATCCCCTTTCCTGATCCGAGGCACCAAAAAAGTGGAGAAGCTGGAACCAAGGTACACCGCCCTATAGACCTGTCTTCTGGAGTGACTGAGCTGATATCAACAGAAGGAGGTCTGCCGTAGGTGAGGTAATAAGGGATCCTCAACTAAGGCATGAGAGAAAATAGTAGAGAGAATGGTAGACTAACACTAATGATGATGATGAAATGGGGGATACTGAGTAGCGGATGGACGACTTCCCTTGTTAGAGCATAAAGGGCATGGATGACTTGGCAGGGACTGACACAATATCAGGAGGGATAGGGGACAATGGAACTGAATTCCATCATGTGCGACATGAGAGAGGGACCATGCACTGAAGGATGAAGGACTATAGTAGGGCACAAAGAGACTCGGGATAGACTCCATGGATGGAATGATGACTCAACTCAGATGCTCTAAACAAGGGCGACGCAATGGTGTTGCCACACAGTAAAGGTCCAATGGGGGACCATAAAAAAATGATTACAAGAGGGTAACTCATGAAGAAAATCAACATGAACAAGAAAAAGTATGGAGGAAAAGTGGTGCCCCAAATACAAGTGTTGTAAGTGAGGAAATCCGATTTGAAGGAGAGGTGAATGGACCCTCCATGGAGAAAATGTGTCCTTGTGAGGTATCAAATCATGAAAAACTAACAGATACCCATTTGAGTGCTCAGTGAGAGCTTTCCAACGGTGCAGACGGTGTGTCAAACGGGGCCACGGTTTGGTCGCAGTGGGTGAAAGAAAAATCAGGGGTTTCTCTTCTAATAAGGCATTTTCCCTCCAAATTCATTCATTTTCTTATGTAGATGTGGTGAATGTGGAGAGGAGAGAAGGCCCCAAATCTTGCATTGATCGTAGCAGACAAACCGACCGTTGGAATCGAAATCCGTCAGTTGCAGGTAAGAGGCCTAATCCTACTCTTTATTTTTGTTGGATTGAAAGTTCAGATTAGGGTCCCAAATCTCAGGAACAGACCCTCCATCATCTTCACGGTCGGGTCGCACTATTTGGGGCAAAAAATATGACCTGCGAAGTAGGTTTGGGATTGAAAAGTGCGACCTGTCCCAGGATTTGGCCAAAAAGTGCGACCTGTCAGATGGAGGTGATTTTAGTGCTGTTGTGGGTTGAGATTCATGTTTTGTGTAATTGAATGCAGTTTTTCCTATCTATAGACTGACAAAGATGATGGTTTTGTGCAGATATGGTTGATATACGGATCAAGTGGAGAGAGAGAGACCTGGGTACATTACGGTTGGAGATCCAAGCGGATCAGTGTGTCCATCGTGCATTGGCCAGGTTTGGGGTTCTGAAATTTGTGGAGAACCCTCTGATGAGATCTGGGGAGCCCTTGTTGGCCCGTATTGTTAGTTATTGGGATCCAGATCATGAGGTCTTTATAGTGCAGGGGCACAGGATTGAGTTGACAGTCCAGGATCTGTATTTCCTGACTGGTCTCCCACCATTAGGGATGGTGGGAAATACACAACCAGTGTTACCGCGGGGGCGGAACATCATGGAGTTCATAGAGTGACATTGTCGACCAGGTGTCCGAGTCAAAGGGACTCGGATATCGATTGGGGATCTAGAGAGGTTGGAGACTCGTGAAGTGGTGGAAATAGTGTTGCAGATCCTAGGTAGCCAGGTGCTCCATCACATCATTGGAGGACAGATGATGATTGTAGAAAGTGTGTTGAGTGGGACCTATTATGGGTGGGCCCAGATGATGTTGGTGTCGTTGAAACGAAAGCTGTCACTTTGCAAGTGGCAAGTGAACCATGATTGTGCTTATGGGACTGTATTGTGCTCTTTCTTTTTTGAGAAGATCCCGACCTTTCAACCTCGTGTAAAGCTACCTGATGGGGGTCCGAGAGAACCCAGGATGCATCGGTGGGGGTGACTACTGTGCAGAGGAGGAGGAGGGGTGGTCGGACGGGTGTTCCGACCAGAATTCTTTGCCCATTGGGATTAGATGACGTTGTACATAGATGACTATCCCTATAGTGGGATGAGTTATTGGGGAGTTCCGGACTTGCTGCTTCCGCCTGGTCGAGTATGGGGGCCTGATGGTAAGTGAAAAGTAACTAATCTGTTAAGTGCATGTTAAAGTTTGTGAATAGTATTTATGGTATTGATCCTTATACTTTTGGTATGCAGATATAGCTCTGGTGAAACTGGCCAGATATATGGGACGACCCGTAGTAGCAGGAACTACAGGTACTAGTGGATTGAGAACGACAGAGAACGAGGATATGACCACTCTTCTGGAGGAGATTCGTTGTAGATGTGAGGGGCTGTTGACTAGTGTTTCAGAGCGAGGTTGGCAAGACTTAGACGACCAATACACAGAGCTGTGTATTGGGCTACCCTCGGAATGGCGAGGTGTCATGCAGCGCATGGCGATGGCTGGTCAGACTGTGCATGATCTATAAGCTGTGGGAGCAGAGTCGTTGGCTCGAGATCCTCCAGAGAGTGATTAGATGTAGGGCAGGTGGTGCCCCCTAGTGTGTATGTAGGGGCAAGTGGTGCCCCCCAGTTTTGGGTTTTGTTTTTTTGTAACATGCTATGGGCATGTCATATGTTTCAGAGTAGATGAACTCTAAAAACATGTTATATAATATATATTATGCATATGCATTGTGTTGATGATTTGAAATGTTATTGTCTTGTGTGTGATAAATTCTAGTCTAGAACATGGTTTGCAATGCTATCTACGTAGTGATTGTGACTTCTAGGTACATGGTTGAAAGTAATGAATCTAAATTCACATATCAAAAGTTTCACTTGTAAATATCATCTAAACAGGATAGGGTTATGCACACGATAGAAACCATTGAGTTGTAAGACAAGAAGCAGAGAATCTAAACGAATGTGCAGATGGAGGATGTGATGAGAGAGGGCATCGGCTAAGAGGCCACGTACTGCATCATATTAGGCCTGATTATTGGTGGCATTACCAATGCAGACCCCATTAGAAAGAACGAGGGTATGCAAGGGGGTAAAGATGGCCTAAGCTGCCGAGGCTAGATTCCGAGAATAGTGACTTGCCCCATCGGCATAGCCAATGTAATGTGTGGACGAGAGGTCCAAAAAACTAGTGTCACAAGACAAGAAATGGGAGGAGGAAGAAAAATGATGGCAACGTGAGGGTAGGGTAGACATCAAATGAAAATTATGGGAGGGAGTAGTCTAGGTAGGATGGCTATGACTCATAGATCGACTAGAGGGTGATGTATGAGGGCTATGGGAGGAATAGCTGGAGCTCATAGATACGGATGGTATCATCCTGGTTATGGGTGGGAAGGAAAAGGTCGAGGAAACCACATGACGCTGCAAAGCTACCAAAATCATAAGCATGGGAAGAAAGGCTCACATACGAATCGTCATGGGGGATGACAGAAGAACAAGTAAAAATATGGTCAAAGGATGTGGAGCCCAAGAATGTTGCTGAAGGGGAATCAAGCAAAACAGACAGAGCGGATTTAGAGGGAATGTACTCCAAGGGTCGCATGAATGATGATAGGTATAGGAGGGGGGCAACAGGTTCCGACATCTCAACATCAGGGGGAGGAATGTCAACGGTAGCAGGGGGATTGTCATGTTGGCCTGATGCATACTGCACGAGGATGGGAGAGGCGGATTGATTTTGTTCACCCTCGTATTCGCGAATGACCTCTAAAGAGGCTCGGTAATGCATGAGGTGAGGAAAATGGTGAGAATAATGGCCATGAACACCACACAGAGCACAGGGTTTGTTGGTGCGAAGAGTATTTGGGTTCTTGGCTGCGGACGAGGAAGAAACAGAGGATTCAGGGATCATAGATTCAGGGAACGCGACTTTAACCATGGGTTTGATATAGGGAAACTCGACACAAGTATGGGTGGCATGACTGACACCATAACAGAAGGCACAAGTCTTGGCGGGTGGAGGAGGGGTAGGGTCAGGCAGGGTGGCCTTGTCTTTAGATGCCCCCTTGCGAGCTTTTCATTTCTTTCCCGTAGCTGTCACAGCAGGAGGATGGTCTTATTGAGGTGATGGTGGCACTGTAGCGATGGAAGAAGCTAAGGGAATCAGTTGAACCGGTGTCAAAGCAAGGTAAGGTTTGGGGTGACCTAGTGGGGTTTCAGCTGGAGGCTAAAGATACTAGACGGGTATTCCCAGGGTCAAATTAGGGAGGGAAAGGGTTGCCATGATGGGAACCGAATAGAATTCGAGAGGGGGATAAAGGAAAGGTATATGACCAGCGGGATAATGGCCAGGAGGGGCAGCTCCCAGATTTTTGAGACCTAGGGGAACCGACCTAGGAGGGTATAGAGGCTCAGGTGTACTAGCTGGATGAGAAGGTCCAGAAGGAAGAGGTTCGACCAGCTGAGGCGAAGGGCTAGGAGCGGGTTGCGGCGGGCGAGGTAGAGGTTGCTAACTAGCTGAAGCGGGCCACCTAAGGTCAGCCCAAGACGATTGCATCATGCAAACATTCACTAAGCTGGGATCAGAGACAGGAGTCTTTGTAGACGCCGGGGGAAACACTAGTCAAAGAATCAACGGTTTGCTTATTGGATACAGAAGAGATGGTCGACTCAGGGGAGGTCTGAGATTTAGGCTCATGATATGTCAACTGGTCAATGGTGACTACCTTTCCATTGTGAGAGAAAAACATCTTGCGGTGGATCGTGGATGGGACAACAGACATGACATAGGTGTAGCTACGCCCCAAAAGAATGTTATATTCAAGAGGGGCGTCGATGACTTCAATGTCAATGCAAATGGTCTTGCTTGCAAGGGTGATATGAAAATTATGGAATAGGCCAATGGGCTGGGAGGCATGGCCATCCCACGCACGAAGGGTGATTGTGGAAGGGGCCAGTTCAAGAGATCCGAGTTTTTTCCAAACCGAAGCAGACATCACACATGTAGATGCCCCCTCATCAATAATACATCGAGACACATTAGCGTTCTAGATTTTGACTGGGATTTGGAAAGCGACGGAAGCAGGAAGGGGAGGATGATCTGACTGACGGGCGTCGAAAATAATCAATTGGTCATCAAAAGTGTTGTGTAACCAGCTCAAAAATAGAAGAAAAGAGATATCAACGCCTTAGAAATAAGCCACTTCGAGGGGGAAACCTCCAATACATTACATAAATGAACAATTCTTGGATGATATAATTTACAAAACCTCCTTTCTATATATAGGAGTCCATGTGGCCATAATGTAATCCTAGTGGGCCACAATGTAATCCTAGCCGACCTAACAATAATAATTTAGAGGCACAATAATAACAAAATGGGGGTTACAAGGGTACAATAATAACAATAAGGGGGTTACACTAATAACAATAAGGGACTATACTAGTAATATAGGGACCTAACATGCCCCTCTCCTTCAAAAAAGTGTTGTCCTCGACGCTTGAGTAGCTCTGGGTGCTTCTGTATAAACTTCTCATCCTCCCATGTAGAATCTTCAGTGGGTAAGTTCTTCCACTTGATGAGATACTCTGAAATTGATCGATTCCGTAGCTGTCGAGTTCTTGTTTCCATGACCGCTTCAGGTTCCAATATGAATTTTCCTTCCTCATCAAGTTCTGGCAATATTGTTTGAATTGGAATATTTTCACCTATAACCTTTTTTAAGCATGAAACATGGAAAACTGGATGCACTCGCGAAGAAGCAGGAAGCTCCAATTTGTATGCCATAGTACCAATCTTTTGCAACACCTTGTAAGGACCATAGTACTTTAGCGATAATTTATTATCCTTCTTAGCTTGCTTGAGGGACATTTGTTTATATGGTTGTAGCCGTAAAAATACCCAATCTCCTACATCAAAACTTCTCTCGCTGCGATGTTGATCTGCCTGTTGTTTCATTCGATTTTGTGCCAAATTCGGGTTATCCTTTAAGAGTTGGAGAACTTCTTGTTGATGCTCGATGTGATCTTCCACTGCTTGAACCTTCAAATTTTCCCTTAAAGATGATGTGATGGATGGTGGATGATATCCATAAAGTGCCATAAATGGGGTCATTTTCGCTGTAGTATGGAAGGAAGTGTTATACCACCATTCAGCGAGAGGTAACCACTTGACCCATTGTGTTTGTTTATCAGATACAAAACAACGAAGATATCCTTCCAAAAATTTATTTACTATCTTAGTTTGACCATCAGATTGAGGATGATAAGATGAGCTATGAGCTAATTGAGTACCTAAACAAGAAAATAACTCCGTCCAAAAATTTCCAGTAAAAATGGGATCTCTGTCGCTCACAATAACCCTTGGGCTTCCATGTAGTTTTTGAATTCTATCCATAAATGTAGTAGCAACTGTACTTGCTTTAAATGGATGAGATAATGCACAAAAGTGTGCATACTTGGTAATTCTATCAACTACCACCATGATGACACTCTTTCCTTCGGACTTAGGTAAACCTGTGATAAAATCCATTGAAATCTCCTCCAAACGTTGACTTGGAATGGATAAAGGTTGTAGAAGTCCCGAGGTCTTAATTGTCTCCACTTTATTCTGCTGGCAAACCAAACATTCCGCCACAAACTTTTGAATATCAGATTTAAGGCCATCCCAAAAAAATCTTTCTTCACCCTGTGGTAAGTTTTTAAAAATCCTGAGTGTCCTCCTAAAGGAGAAGTGTGCAATTCCAGAAGAATCTTTTGTTTTAGTTGGGAATTCTTACAAAGATATAAGCGATCTTTGTACCATAAGGAATCATTTTTCCAACTAAATGTATCGGATGTACTAGGATCTTGCTGCAACTTTTGAATGAGTGTCCATACATCTTTGTCCTTCTTCCATTCATCTCTTGCTTCGGTTATCCAATCTGGTTGGATAATAGAAATGGCACAAAGCAATGCTTCCACATCTTCATTCTTTCTTGAGAGTGCATCTGCAACAACATTAAGCTTTCCTTTTTTGTAGATTATTTCAAAGTCATAACCCAACATCTTTGTGACCTATTTTTGCTGCTCTTCTGAAGATAGTCTTTGTTCCAAAAAGTGTTTAAGACTATCATGATCAGTTTTTACCTTGAAGTGTCTTCCCATTAGGTAAGTTCTCCATTTCTTTAGTGCATGCAGTATTGCTAAAATTTCCTTCTCATAAATAGGTTTATGTAAATACATTCCTTTGATTGGATGACTTTCAAAAGCAATGGGTCTTCCTTCCTGCATTAAAACAACACCAATTCCATTTCCCGAGGCATCACATTCCACAATAAAGGTTTTTGTGAAGTGTGGCGTAGCTAAGACTGGTGCTAGGCAAATTGCCTATTTAAGATGTTCAAAGGCCTTAGTTGCTTCAGGAGTCCATGAAAATGCATCTTTCTTCAATAATGTTGTTAGAGGTGCTGCTATTCTCCCATAATTCTTAACAAACTTGCGATAATACCCTGTTAACCCGAGAAATCCTCGCAACTGCTTTACGGTTGTGGGGACTTTCCATTCCTTAATGGCTTTAATTTTGTTAGGGTCTACTTTAACACCCTCGTGAGATACAATATGACCCAGATATTCCACCTCTTGTACTCAAAGAAACATTTGGATGTTTTTGCATATAATTGTTTCTCCTGCAATAGTTTGAGCACCCTGTCAACATGTTCAACATGATCCTTCCAAGACCTGCTATAGATTAGTATATCATTAAAAAATACTAGCACAAATTTTCTAAGGAAGGGTTTGAAAATGGAATTCATCAACCCTTGAAATGTAGAAGGTGCATTGGTAAGGCCAAAAGGCATGACCAAAAATTCATAATGACCCTCATGAGTTCGAAATCTTGTTTTTGGAATATCTTCAGTCTTCATTCTAATTTGATGATATCCTGAACGAAGATCCAACTTGGTAAAATAAATTGCTCCATGTAATTCATCCAATAATTCATCAATCACAGGAATGGGAAATTTGTCTTTAATGGTGAGCTTATTGAGCTCCCTATAATCCGGACACATTCGCCATGATCCATCCTTCTTGTGTACCAATACTACAGGAGCAGAGAAAGAACTTTGACTGGGTTGAATTATACTCGCCTCTAACATTTCTGCAATCATACGTTCAATTTCGCTCTTTTGGAAGTAAGGATATCTATAAGGCCTGATGTTTGGAGGAACACTTCCTGGAATCAAATGAATAGCATGATCATGATCACGAATAGGTGGGAGTACTTTGGGAGTTTCAAACACCTTGGAATGATTGTCCAAGACTTGTTGGAGATCTGCAGAAATAGATGATTTTGATGTCGGAACTTCTAGTGAGCATAATTGTGCAATTACGTCTCGTTGTTCTTTCTTTAGAAGCTTTGTCATGACATTAGAGCTTATTATCCTTCCTGGCTTCCCTTCAATACCCCGTAATTCGACTTCCTTTCCTTCTGAAAAAAATTTTAAGAAAAGTTCTTGAAAATTAAAAACTACCGTCCCCAAAGATTGTAACCATTGTACTCCTAGTACAACATCAGCACCTCCCATAGGAATGGAAAGCATTGGACTAGTCAATACATGTTCCCCCATGGTTAGCTTGATATTATGGCATTTCCCAGAGCAATTTATAGTTCCTCCATTTGCAACCATCACTTGGCATTCTGGTGCTGGGTATATGAAACAATTTAATTCCTTGGCTACCTTACAATGAATAAAATTATGGGTGCTACCTGAATCAATCAACACTATTACCTTTTTCTTCTTGATCTGTCCTGCTATCTTGAGAGTTTGAAGAGTGGTAATTCCTGCCAGTGCATTACATGATATGGTCGGATTCATTTCTTCCTCTTCTATGGCTGGTTCCTGGTGTGTATCCTCTTCTTGTTCATTTTCTTCTTCTTCTTCACAATCTATGTAAAATGATTTCTTTTCAGCACACTTATGAACTTTGGTGTATTTTCTATCACAACTGTAGCAAAGCCCTTTTGCTCTTTTTTCTTCCAATTGTTGTGGTGTCAAACTTGTAGGTTGTGGAAATCTAGGCATAGCAACACTTCCTTCTTTATAGAATTGAGTGGTAGGCTTCCTTGTTGCCATTATTTTACATTCAACTTTTCTTGCCAACTTGAATGCCTTCTCCAATGAATCTGGTTCCAAAACGCTAACTTCATGTTGGACGTTATCCTTTAAAGTGCCTATGAAGAGATCGATCCTATGTTCCTCTGGAATATCAGTTACCCTTATATTCAATTTTTGGAAGTCCTCAATGTGCTACCCCACTAAACCCTTTTGTTTGAGATTTATCAATTGGCTAAAGGTGTTGCTCTTTGTATCCTCATAATGTGCTATCATTTCCTCCGTAAAAATTGACCAAGTGACAATTTTTTTACGGGAGCAAAGCCATCGATACCATACAAATGTATTTTTTCTAAATGTAAAGTTGCAATGCATACCTACTGTGGTATGTTTTTGCCTTTGTACTAGAGACAATATTTACCCATTTTGCTGGTCTCCATATTTTATGATCACACCATCAAACCTCTATCCATTTTTGGGATGGTAGTTCACCTCCACGCCAACGTTGAGTTTTATGATAACAACAGCATCTCTATTTATTCTCATCACGAGGTTCTTCTACTATATTTTCGCCATTAGGAATCATTTCTGGTTTTAAACTTGTCATCAAGCCTTCCATGTATGCTTTTAGATCATTCTTCATGTTTTCCATGTTGTCTTTCATGTAATCCATCTTAGCTTGTACCGGCTTCAAACCATCCATCTTCACTTCCACGCCTTTCTTCAAAACTTCCATTTCATTTTTTGTTGCTCTTTGCGAGAGTGAAATTTTTTGCACTTGCTCTTGTAATTTTGATAGATCATGTTGCAATTCTTCATCTTCTTGAGTCATAGTAGAGCCTTCTGAAGGCTTAATGGGTGTTGAATTATTTTTATGGGGCATCTTTTAGAACCCAATACTGCTATATATTCTACAGTATGCCCTTGGAATCAATTCAAATTGATTCTTCAAAGAAGACTTATGCAATTTGGAAAGAAAAAAAATATACACACCTTTTTCTTGCTTTTGAGGAGCTCGATATTGAAATTGGATAATCTCTATGATTGCAGTACTTAAATATTTG